>BQMF02000120.1:0-600000 GCA_027922465.2 Turritopsis dohrnii | reverse complement strand
GTAGTACATCAGCAGCGAAAACTTTCGTCAGAAAAGACTTTAAATGTCTCCGCAAAAACAGTTTTTTAGGAAACCCAGAACTGCTCAGTACTCACTCAAAAGCGTTTCAGAGTGTCTCGCATTACGATCAAAGTTACGAGGCGAGTTAGGTTTTCAAAGCCTTAAAATGTATATGATTTAGGATACAGAAGCAGCTGGTCGAGAGTTTTGGGGAAATTCGCAAACTCCATTTCAGATTGTTTTTTATACAGTGGAACCTTAAAGCGGATACCTCCTTAAGTCGGCCGAAAAATTTTGTCCCGGATGAATCCTTAATAAACTCTTAAAGAAATCTCTCCAAAGTGGACAGTCTAAAGCGGACATTTTTTCCCTAAAATTTCCTCTATAAAGCGGACACCGAAAAATTTCGACAAAAACATCAAAATTCAGTATTTTATTTTATTTTTCTTATTGTAAACATCTGTTTACAATTCCGGTCAAATTTCAATAATAACAAAGGGTAATATGGGCATGCCTAATGGGTTCACGACTTACGAGTAGAATTTCTTCTGAGTTTCTGGCCAAAATAAGCAAACCCTCTCCAAGGCGGACAAAATCTCTGGTCCCCGTTAGTGTCCGCTTTAAGGAGGTTCCACTGTAATTTTACCGAACGTAGAACGGGATTTTTGTGTAATACAATGGAGAAAGTTTATGAAATTGAAACGTTGTTTTGACGTGCAAATCTTTGAAACAAAGGTCATTGTCTCAGAAAGTACTACAGTAGAAAACGTTTGGTCCGTGCTTATGACGTCGTCATTTCGGAAACTCTCTTGGCTCGAAAATGTTCGAATAAGTGCATAAAAGAAACACTTCGAAATAGGTAGTACCAAATACCGCCACAGAGAAGTCCGGCCAGGAGTTTTGAAACTAGTCTTGAAATACATAGATCTTCATTCAATTTAAGTCGTCCGGCCAAACGTAATGTCTAAATCTGCAACAATGACCAAACGTTATTGCTATGTAATGCTAAACATCTTTGTGACAGCACAACTTTGCGCCCATCAGAAAGAAGGAAACTGTAACTAATTCGAATCATCGCAACCCTACTAAATTTTATCGTCAGGACAGTGTAACAGCACTTGAAATTATTTCTGCACGGTTTAATAAAACGCTTTAAAATTTTGGACACAATATCCAGATAATTCCATCAGCTTAACGCTTGCGTCATTGAATTTCGTTGAAAGCAGTGAAGTCACCTGTACAAGAAACTGGTCTAGATGTTGTACGAAGGTGGGCCCAGGCGGTTTCCTGGTTCGCTAGATGCTAACAAAGACATATAATAGACAAATAGACATATTTGTCTGATAAAGCAAACGTGAGGGAGCTTCTTATGACTTCTAACCAATACACATAGGTAAGTAGGCCACCTTCGTACAACTTTTCTAGTTGTTGTACGAAGGTGGGCCCAGGCGATTTCCAGCTGCGCTACATGCTGACATAAACTTGTAGCGGACAAGTAGCATATTTGTCTCCTAAAACAAACGCAAGGGAGCTTCTTATGACTTTTAACCAATACACATAGGTAAGTAGGCCACCTCCGTACAACTTTTCTAGTTGTTGTACGAAGGTGGGCCCAGGCGATTTCCAGCTGCGCTACATTCTGACATAAACTTTTACTGGACAAGTAACATATTTGTCTGCTAAAACAAACGTAAGGGAGCTTCTTATGACTTCTAACCAATGTAAATAGGTAAGTAGGCCACCTTCGTACAACTTTTCTAGTTATGTTACTAAGGTGGGCCCAGGCGGTTTCCTGGTTCGCTAGATGCTAACAAAGACATATAATAGACAAATAGACATATTTGTCTGATAAAGCAAACGTGAGGGAGCTTCTTATGACTTCTAACCAATACACATAGGTAAGTAGGCTACCTTCGTACAACTTTTCTAGTTGTTGTACGAAGGTGGGGCCAGGCGATTTCCAGCTGCGCTACATTCTGACATAAACTTTTACTGGACAAGTAACATATTTGTCTGCTAAAACAAACGTAAGGGAGCTTCTTATGACTTCTAACCAATGTAAATAGGTAAGTAGGCCACCTTCGTACAACTTTTCTAGTTATGTTACTAAGGTGGGCCCAGGCGGTTTCCTGGTTCGCTAGATGCTAACAAAGACATATAATAGACAAATAGACATATTTGTCTGATAAAGCAAACGTGAGGGAGCTTCTTATGACTTCTAACCAATACACATAGGTAAGTAGGCCACCTTCGTACAACTTTTCTAGTTGTTGTACGAAGGTGGGCCCAGGCGATTTCCAGCTGCGCTACATTCTGACATAAACTTTTACTGGACAAGTAACATATTTGTCTGCTAAAACAAACGTAAGGGAGCTTCTTATGACTTCTAACCAATGTAAATAGGTAAGTAGGCCACCTTCGTACAACTTTTCTAGTTATGTTACTAAGGTGGGCCCAGGCGGTTTCCTGGTTCGCTAGATGCTAACAAAGACATATAATAGACAAATAGACATATTTGTCTGATAAAACAAACGTAAGAGAGCTTCTTATGACTTCTAACCAATACACATAGGTAAAAAGGCCACCTCCGCACAACTTTTATAATTGTTGTACGAAGGTGGGCCCAGGCGGTTTCCTGGTTCGCTAGATGCTAACAAAGACATGTAATGGACAAATGAACATATTTGTCTGATAAAACAAATGTAAGGGAGCTTCTTATGACTTCTAACCAATACACATAGGTAAGTAGGCCACCTCCGTACAACTTCTGTAGTTGCTGTACGAAGGTGGGCCCAGGCGATTTCCTGTTTCGCTAGATGCTAACAAAGACATGTAATGGACAAGTAACATATTTGTCTGCTAAAACAAACGTAAGGGAGCTTCTTATGACTTCTAACCAATGTAAATAGGTAAGTAGGCCACCTCCGTACAACTTCTGTAGTTGCTGTACGAAGGTGGGCCCAGGCGATTTCCTGTTTCGCTAGATGCTAACAAAGACATGTAATGGACAAATGAACGTATTTGTCTGATAAAACAAACGTAAGGGAGCTTCTTATGACTTCTAACCAATACACATAGGTAAGTAAGCCACCTCCGTACAACTTCTGTAGTTGCTGTACGAAGGTGGGCCCAGGCGATTTCCTGGTGTGCTAAATGCTTATAATAGACATGCAATTGACAAATGAACATATTTGTCTGATAAAACAAACGTAAGGGAGCTTCTTATGACTTCTAACCCATACACATAGGTAAGTAAGCCACCTCCGTACAACTTCTGTAGTTGCTGTACGAAGGTGGGCCCAGGCGATTTCCTGGTGTGCTAAATGCTTATAATAGACATGTAATTGACAAATGAACATATTTGTCTGATAAAACAAACGTAAGGGAGCTTCTTATGACTTCTAACCAATACACATAGGTAAGTAGGCCACCTCCGTACAACTTCCGTAGTTGCTGTACGAAGGTGGGCCCAGGCGGTTTCCTGGTTCGGTAAATGCTTATAATATACATGTAATTGACAATTGAACATAATTGTCTGATAAAACAAACGTAAGGGAGCTTCTTATGACTTCTATCCAATACACATAGGTAAGTAGGTCACTTCCCTACAACTTTTCTAGTTGTTGTACGAAGGTGGGCCCAGTTGGTTTCCTGGTGTGCTAAGGTGCTATTTAGGCATGAAATGGAAATAAAAGTTTTCTTGAATGTTAAGAATTTAACAAAGAAATTTTTTGGAGTATTATTGATTCTCTCTTAACTTTACTTACATGAAAGTTGTTTTTGTCTAATGAGTAATGCGCGATGTGTACCATGGTCAACATAGTACAGATCGGGCCGCCATCGTATTTGTTTCCGTATGTGGCCACCTTCGTACAAGTGCCAATTATCGTACGGAACAGCCTTCTTTCTTTAGAAGAAGCCCTGGGATCGAGGTTGGATGTACACTGCAAAAAGGCTATCGTCGTATGATTTGATGATAGTTATTAATTTCCACTCAAATTTAATCTGATTTTAAAAGCAGAGGCCATGGATTACAAAGTGAAGGGGTGGGGGATTGGGGGCAAAAAAGTAATAATTTGCCTAAGATGTGTTGGCGACGAAAAAAATTTTGGTTTTTAGAGTAATTCTCACTAGAAATTTTCATTTTACTGAGAGTGAAATGTCGTGAAAAACGCAAATTGTTTAGGAGAATCTTGCTGATCTCGCAAACTTCTTAGGTTCATTGAATAAAATAAAAAGGAATGTGGCAAAATTTGGTTAAGTAGTAAAACTCAGTAAAGCTTAAAAATAGGTACACCGTCAACCTCGAACCCAGGGTCCCTTGCCTTTGCCGTTATCCGTATATCGAAAAGGCAAGAGACCCTTCGAGGTTGGGTACACCGTTTGCTTGAAATACAAAAAAATGTGTCAAGTGTGCAAGTAAGTATTCTGGCAACTATTTCTATAACGTTAACACGACTCGCTCAAAGAAGATTTACTGCATGCTCACATTTATAAAAAAAAGTACTGTAATAAACTATGAAGTCAACAAATAACACGTCTGGCAAAATGCTAAGGAAAGTCGGAAACGACCATAGAGCTATTCCGACAAATGATGCTAATAGGTTACTTTTCTCCTTTAATATCTGCGGACTTTGATTTGTGTCATTGAACCATTGAAAAAAATGACCTTACTTGATAACTCCAATGACTTTTTTCCCCCGATGAGATGTACAATAACTCAGACGTTATTGTAATATCTTGATTATTTTCTTCTTATATTAAAATTATTTAGTCAGGGAAAAGTGAAAAATTTCAAAATTTAGTAGGGGAAAAGTGACTCAAATTTTCCCCGACTAAATTTTTTACCGACTATTTTTTCCCTAATAAGGTATATAACTAACTAGTTGCTATTGAATTGCGTAGAAGAACAGCTATTTTAGCAGACATAAAAAGTTCTTTTTGATGCGACAACAAATAAATAGAATAAAAAACATTCAAAATATTACGCCACAACAATGTTGATAACTCACGCACTATTCAAAATATCGACATTATCACGTTCGTTCAATCCCACCGAGAAGCGCGACATTTAAAAATGCGCATGCGCAAAACAATTTTCGAAAACTTGAGCAGAAGCACATTATCTGTGGCACACAAGTTCACCCAAATGCAGTTCAAATTTCGGCAAAAGTGAGAAAAACTGAATATATTCTAGATTGATAGGATTGCCAAAAGAGTGAACTTGCTTCTGGAACGTGAAAATGCAGGATTTGATTAATTTGAACCTGCTGTTGGCGCGGAACTCAATGCTTAGTTACGATTAAAAAATGACAGATTTTTACTCGCAAGATTTAACATCTTGCGAAGTTTTCCCAGACTTACCATCTATTTCCTCAGAAAGTATTATCAATCCTTTGTATTTCTCAAAAGGACTCATCTTCCAGTGTTTTTTCATTTTTCTTTAAAATACATTCAAGTGCAAGTACCTTCGGCCTTTATATCTGTCATGGCTGACCGAGACCCCACACAAAAATATTTCTAAGCTATGCAGAATGTGTGGAAACGGACTGCAGAAACACTTGTTATATATCAAGGAAAATTTTGAAAGATTACAAAGGTCAACACAGCCTTGTTCCTAGATATAGAAAGTGATGTAGCAGATATTCATCCTACTAAAATGTGTATGTCGTGCTACACAATAATGAGAACATACATGAAAAAACAATACCACACACTAGAAAACCGTTACTTGGGAACCTCATAGTGCTAACTGCAAAGTCTGTGAAAGAGGACAAAAACTTAATTTGAGGCAGACCAAAAAAAATAAACACATAGGAAGACCAATGACTGGTGATATTTGGATAAGAGAAATGATCAATAAATTACTATTGACTTGGCTAGGGAAACACCTGAGGCTCATTTAAAATAAAAAATGCAAAACTGGAGGTCTTTGACTCAGAAACAAATCCTCACTTGCCATTGTGTATTTGTCATGTTTGTTAGGGGATTAATAAATGTGAGCACTCTTTCTGCCTATACTGTATATTTCCACTCATACAGGGTCAAAGAAAAAACACAAAGCACGTGTCCACAGTTTGGTAAACAATTTTCAGAGAAAGATGTGCAACCTGTATGCAACACCAGAACATTAATCAGTTACCCGGTGAAAAGTGCTCCAAGTCTTAATCAATTCCTCGAGAAAATAGCTCATGAACATTCAAGTACTGTTCTATTAAAGCAAACAACAGCCACAAACTTGTTACCTTAAGTGTACAAAATTTAGCGGTGACTAAAATTTAGCGAATCGCTAAATTTTTTCAAAAAACTTCTTTTAGCGTGTATTAAATTTAGCGATTTATTCTTATGAGATTTTTCGCGTGTATTAAATTTAGCGATTTTTAGCAAAAAAAATCGCTAAATTTATTACTCGCTAAATTTTAGTCACCGCTAAATTTTGTACACTTAAGGTATCTAGCAAAATGAAACTGAAAAAACTGCCTTTCGTGTCATCAAAAGAAAAGTAAAAAACAGAAAGAACAAATATGTTAAGTTTCAGGTGGATCCAGGCTAAGCACACATCTCAGTCATTAATGAATATATACATATATACAACATTGGTAATAGAAACTGAACTATTACAATTTATAATTATATAAATACAATAAGATAGGAGTATAACTTATTTGTATTAGTTAATGCGGGATAAAATCATGTGATATATTTTTTTGCGAATTTGGCCCAAATTCACAAAAATTAATGTAACAAATTTTTTTCAAATTTGCCACATTCGCAAAAATTTGTCCAAATCATTTTTTGAATTGATACTTGTTCCGTTATTTCTAAACTGTAATTCTTGAAAGTCTTTCTTTGACCCATAAAAAAAATTGTTTCAAAAAATCTGTTTTTTCATCATTCATAAAAATAAGTGTCACAATTTTTTTCAAATGACCATGATAAGTATCAAAATAAGTATCACAAAATGCAAATTTTTTCGGTCGTTATTAGCAAAAATAAGTATTGCAAAAGCTTACCCCGCATTAATTAATACGAATAAGGTAATACTTTTTATTCTATCTAGCTTGAGCAAATTAAATCACTAAAAAAAGTTTAATAATTAAGAAAAAGCCAATTCATGTACATCTACCTTAAGGGAAGAAATTTAAAAAAATCGATTGAGCATAATAATCAAATATTTACAGAAAAAATGAAAACTGACTCAGGAAAAGCAAAAATGCCATTAAATTTCGATGCAATCTTATCATATAAAATAAACCCTATGTCCAACAAACAGTTTATCCAAGGAAAGAGTTTCGTTGGTAACCATGTGCACAAAATGCTGAAGGTAGTAATTCAAAATTCTGTTCACTCTTGTTTGTAATTTAGTCGTATTCAAACAGCATAAAATTGCTCTTATTTCACAAATATTCGTTAGGTCATAAAGCCATAAAAAATGTGGTGAAACAGAGTGTATTGCACAAATAGGTAAGTAAGAATTCTTAAGCAAAATCATTATCCAAACAGAAAGCATAATCTACAAAAATAGTATATATACATAATATTTTAGAGAACATCATTGAGGATCTGATGTGTATTTTTGCCAGAAATTTCCATCAAAGAGTATGACTGTAAAAATGCATTATGTTGGAAGACCATCTCGTTGAATTTCTACAAAAATAGTGAACAAGCTATAAAATCTCACCCAGAATGTTTTGCAGAATGAAGCCAAACAGTCGTCGTTTGTTAAGTATGACGAGGGAGCACCACATCAGGGTGAATCGTAATTCCGAAAGGTTGAGACCAGAGCAAAAGGTTACCAGAAAGAGAAAATTTGACTTGTACTGTCTGATGATCAATTACCTGTTAATTTTGATAGTGAATTTGATTTTGATCAGTTATAAAAATATTCATTTCGAAACTGTGAGATTCTGTTGTTGCTTTGCGTGAAATGTGTCCAACAGACTCCTAAGATTTTGAAGGAAATAAGATGAAAACAAACAAAAACATTGGCAAGTTTTTCCCTTCAAGAAAGACTCAGTGCTTACCTTTTATGTCTACAAGGATGCATAGAAGTTGCTTGTGTTATCATAATTCTTAGGTAGTGGATGTTGGTTTTTTCGTAGAGTTTAGAGTAAAATATCTTCAAAACAAAAAAACACTGGTATCTCTAGTTTTTTCCCCATTAATATTTAATGTATTGTCTTCTCATTTTCATTTCTCTTATGGCTGGGAAAACTTCATAACTCACAAAAATCGGCTAGTAAGAGCTAGCACCTAACACACCTATGAAATCCCACAATTTTCTTGCTTTTTCTTCGCTTTCAACGGCAACTTCACTGTTATTCTCTCACAAAAACATGCTGTTGAATGTTCCAAAGCCATGCTTTCGGCTAAGGACTTGAAACTGCTTAAATCAGCAATAATAATCGTATAAATTAAGCCACGGAGCAAAATAGAACTTCGTAGGCGAACCCGTGCAAATTTCCGTCACTTTGACCGCCATATTATTTTTAACGGAAGCAACTCCAGCGCGTTATTACATCATGATCACGTGTATAATATGACAAACTACCCCATACCGAAATACCGGATTTTTTGAACATAAATACCGAAATACCGGCACAAAAACGGGTGATTTACCATTACCGGCAGAAGATGAAATACCGTAATCCCAGTCAATCCTTTCACCAAGTACCGTCATACCGGACAAAAAAGGTCCAATACCGTTGTACCTTAAAAGTGACCAATCACCAATCTTTTTAACAAATGAACCTCATGATGATTGGAACTTGAGGGATGTGAAGCCTATAGAGCATCAGTTTACCCTTCCCCCAGTAACCTTGAGAGCTGACGTGTGTGGGCCTGTTTACCTTTATGAACAACATAAACACAATGAATACTAACAACAGTTGGGACCCTACTTACAGCGGCATTTTTGAATTCTGGAAACCTGCTCCATCTGATTACATTGTAAATATTATAAATATTGTAGATATTAATGAAGTTTTTAATTCCGGATTAATTTTCAATAATAACGATAAATAACAATACATAATCATAAAGAAGAAGGTATTTGTATTTGTTTTTTTGTTTTCTTGTTCTTGTCTCTTTGAACTTCATCGGTCGTCAACAGCGATGAGCAAACAACTAGAAAGTGTAAAGGAATTGTTCACAAATGATGTCAACCATTTTTTCAAGATTTTTTCAAGATGAATTTGGCCCCAAATTAACCCCGCAAAACTTTCAAAAACAAGCATTCGTAGAAATTTATATCGCAGAATTTTTGCAAAAACAGGCATTCCCAAAAATTTGTCCAATTTTTTTCTACTTTGAATTTCACTTTTCTTACCATATATTTGATTATTCGAAAAACTTACTCGTGCATAAAAATTTTGAAGAAATTAGGTTTTTCTTGATTTGATACTTTTATCTTAGATGCATACATACAATAAAATAAAAATAGATTTTGCGTTCATTCATCATCATTTATTTCTACAATATTGTTAGGAACGCCAATTCTTTTTGTACTAAAACTGCTCTAATGTCCTTTGGCCCCGTTGTTTTTCATTTGCAAAAATAAGTATCGGAAAATACAAATTTTTTCGGTCTTTATTCGCAAAAATAACAAAATTTTATCCCGCAAAAAATTTATCCCGCATTAAATTAATACGAATAAGGTAATCGAATCGAATACTTTTTCATCTCCGGAATTTTCGAATTGCGAGGAGTGAGTGTTGTGTGTAATAAACTCCTCATCCTTGGTTCCATCTTATCAACCTTTTTGTGTTTGCAACATTCGTGGCTGCTCCTGGGAATAAGAGATTATATATCATAGTGACTATGGCGAATCCCTTTTTAAGCACCTACCACTTAAGAAGAGGGAGGAGAGGAAGATGGTGGTGTGGTGCATGCAATATTCTGCAAATTAAACAAAGTTCCGTGTCTACTTCACACGAAACGAATTTTGTAAATACAAAGTGACACGAAACGAGAAATTAGCAATTTGAGTTTTACTACTGCTAGAAAAATATCTAATATGTTTCAAAAAATATAGTTTTTATACGCTTTTCTGGGCAAAGCAAATAGTTTTTCTCTTGAAGCTTGGTAATGAACCTCAGGCTCAGATCGATGAGCCAGACTCTCGTTTAAAATTTTATAGAAAGTATAAGAGAGACTTCGCTGAGTTGCAGTCAAATTAGATGAATTAAGCTCCCCTAAGCTTAATTAGAAATTGTTCCTAACTGGTGGTAATAAAAGAATTAGAATAAAAAATAGCAGAATTTCAAAAGGGATTTTTAGTTTGACTTATTAACTCAAGCATACAGTATTACTATTCAGTCACCACAAGTGAGTGGTAAAAAGTTGGTTTAATGTTTTGGTTTTTTTTACAGGAGAGTGGTATATTTCCAGATAGATAAAAGTTATTCTCATTACATTAATTGTGATTTTCTTCTTTTTCTTTGTTCTCAATATTATAATTTAGAGCACGTAAACATTTTGAAAGACATCATCAATACCTATTATTATTATCATTTGCTTCTTCCTTCATGATGAAAAATGATTTGGAGCTATTTAAGCTATTTTCTCGCTTAACACCCAATATCAAGCGTATACATTCTTTTTGGATATTTTTACTGTTAAAACAACCAATTCGCACCATGATAAGTGTATGTTTTGATGGATAGTATCATCTTGGATCATATCACCTCATTTGTAGAAAAATCCTTTGCAGAACAAACGAGATATTTCCTTGACAATATTAAAATGGCTAACTAAGCGTATTATTATGCAGCTTAATTAAGCTACGGGTCATTCCATGTAATTGTGGGACAGTCTGTCACCTACCATCTCCACTTTCAATGAAACTTGGTGGTAGAGATGTTCATACCATTGAAAAAATAAAAATAATTAGACTTATATCTACTTTGACTTTTATAGCAGTTTTATAGCAATTTTCTGTAAGCAGGCCTGGTCGTAAAAAAATTAGCAGGTGTGTGGTCATCGCACGCCTTAATTGACGATATCAGTTATGGCGTGCGCTCATGTAAATTTTTGACAGATGTTGCGATCAATTTTTTCCAGTTAAGATCAACAATCTTCATTCTGTATGATAAGTCAAATTTGAAATGTGTCATATATGTAAAAATAATGAGATTTCCATGGAGAATGAATTTAAACACTAAAGATTTGGTACGTAAAAACTTAGCCATAAAGATTACTTTGACCCTAAATAAAATTTATTCAAACATTGATAAAGAGGAAAAATAAAACCTGAAAATAAAAAATTTGTATTACTCTCCATCGTTTTGGTTTGAAGTTCAAATGGTTTTTGAAGTAAATTAAAGACGTTTCCGTTCCATTAAAACTACATAATGCAATTAAATTATATAATACATAATAAAATCATGCGCACAAAGCTCCTTCTTCATTCCTCAGTGGATTTCACTGAGTAGACTTGTTTTCTACTACCAAACAAAGAAAATTTGTGAGCACTGATTTTTAATTCAAAACCATTACTGTATTCCAAAGCGATTGAAGACCTTACTTCTGAAAAGTTTTGTTCCGTTATTGTAAAATTTAATCATAGCACATGAACAATTTCTGAAGCAAAACTTTCAACATTTTGGGACAGATCTTTGTTGACTTTTAAATAAACATTTGTTATCACACTTGTCATTACAAGCCAGACGTGTGATTGCCACATGCGTAAATAAATCTTGGCGTGTGCGGAGGCGCGCGTGTGCGATCGCACGCCTCTTACGACCAGGCCTGTGTAAGTTAGACCAATCATCCACTAACTTGGAGATATGCTGGTTAATTTAGCGGTGAATATCTAAGCTGTGTTTTGGACTTCCGGCTATGTATAAAATTTTTCAATTTTTTTTGTCAAAACACTCTCAACCATTATGTAAACACTTTACAATCGAAAAGATCGTGCGGCCAGGAATAATATTTATAAATATTCAATATTTCTGAATGTTTTTCATCTTTTAATTTTTTCTGCACCTAGGATTTTTCCAAGCACTTTCCAACAACCATTTACCGGTAGTTGAAACTCAATGTTGAATTGAGTTTAGAAACTCAATCATTCATTGTCAGTTAAAAATTCTTTAACGTGTAGTCAACTGGGGTAATTAAGGGACACTTAAAATAATGGGGCAATTAAGGAACATAGAAAAATCAAGCTAGTCAAGCAAAACTACTCAAAAATACCAATGATAACCTAACATATGAACTTTGTTTTGATACTTATAACTGATTCATTCCAGTTTTAGTATGGTAGTTCTAACTGGATCCATCTTTTCATGTCATTTTTCTATTTTTAAAGTGCGATTTTGCTGTGTTTAATCAGCGCTCGAAATAAGAATAAATCTTGGCCGGTCACAAAAGTGAGCACAAAGTGTGAGTAAAAAAATTTAATCAGGGGGTCTGGGGGCGAAGCCCCCGAAAAAATCGACGATTTTGCTTTCCAAATAACGTTCTAAACAGCTAAATAATGCTAAGATTATTCGTATAAATAGACGAAAATAATGGGACCTGGGCTAACTTTACATGACATGCAAAATGAAAACAGTTATGGTTTTTGAATTCTGGGGTTTGTTAAGGTCAATCTTGATGCAATATGCCATTAATCAGTTATCTAAGACGGGGTTTAAAGTAAGAAAATAACACAAGAATCTCACATGATATCAACATGTAACATAACAAATGTGATGCACATAATATATGCATAATATAACATAATATCAATAGCCTAAACCGTGATAAAACAAAAATATCTCTCGTAACGTAAATATCTCCGCATCTAGGGGGTAGGAACTTCTTTGATTTTACTATTTAAAAATTGTATTAGTACAGAAAATTAAAAAAACAAAACACTTTCAGTAAAATAATAGTTGAAAATAATGCTAGTCGATAAAAGTAATATCAAAACGTACTGTTCTAAAGTAATGCATTTTTAGAATTATTTCACAAACACAAGAAGTAATGCACCCCTGTTTCACTTTCTTATTTTGAAGAATTACAACAATGAGTTCATTCATTATAGTAAGAACATGCAAATAAAATATTCTATTGGAAGAAAATAAACAATCAACTTAAATATAAAAAGAATATCACTTTCAACAGATGACGCCATACTTAAAAGTATGGTGTTTTTAATTATGAAGAAGAAGAGTCACAAAGTAAACTAAAAAAATGATTGTTTTAAATAAATATCGTTTCATTTTTAAATTCATTTCTTTTTTATAATGATCTGCCAAAAATAAATTAGGGAGGTCACAACAAATTTTCAGACGGTCAATGACCGGTGACCGGCCGTTATTTCGAGCGCTGGTTTAATATCGATGTCAACTTCTTTCCATGCGCAACTTGAATCTGGATAACCGATCAATGTAAATTTTTACATTGCTCATTTACATTGCTTTTACTTTGCATTCCATTTTTACCCCACAGCAGGATACTATTGAATGGGGTATTTACGGGACAAGTTCCATAATTACCCCAGGCCTGTCCCTTAATTACCCCAAATCCCGGGGTAATAATCAGACAACTTTTGATGCGGTTCTGGTTCGAACTGAAAGATACTGGCCTAAACCACTTTTATTTTCTCAAAATTAGAAACCTAACTATCATAAATGACCAAATATTGCGGCCATAGATGCAGCGAGTGAAAAATAATTGAAAGATTTGTTGATTTTGTCCCTTAATTACCCCAAGTAACTAATACTTAAAGACATGTTTTGAGAGAGTAAACAACCACAAGACATGCTGCGATCTTCTGTAGGTTATGTTAGCAGCAAAAACACATAGCTAAGACCACAGCTTATGTTCACCATAAAATGCGATCTTGATCTTTTTTTGGGTATAATGTTCAAACTGGGAAATTATTTTTGCTGGTAGGGTGACTTAAAAACATACTTAACTATTTATATGAAACAAAGCATGTTCAACTTAATGACAAGATATAACTTAGGTATATTAGGCCATTATTCACCAAATGTTCTGTTCCTAGTGGGAACGACCTCCGTTGCTAACTTTTGAAAACATTTCATCTTATACATTCTTATGTTCAGAATTTCTATATGCTTTATAATGGTAGCATCTTGCATCACCGTTGCAGGTAATTTTGAGTGAGCGTTTGCACACCTCTCAATCCAAGGCCTGTTTGCGGAAAACACTAAAACTGCGGAGCTTCCTGGGGCTTTGCCCACCAGGCTGTTCCCTGGACTGTATAACTCAATCTTCTCTACCAAAAACAGTAGTAGCCAAAAGTGCTTGGAAAAATCCCTGCCTATTTAAGCGCTATGTGGCTTTAGACTGCTGACTTCACCTAACTAGGCATCATTCCTCTAAATAGGGCTTTATAGCTTCATTAGAAGTTGTTCCTAACTGACCACAACTCATGCGTAGGGAGTGGGAAGCTAAGATGTTTTTTAATTTCATTGAATAACATTAGGAAAAATAAAGGAAGTTGTGCTTGGTTTAGTATATGTGGCCAATTTTAGTGAGTATGGATGCATATTATAATATGATCAGAATGTTCATTTATTTGGCGCTATTGCACTTTCGTACCTTATGATTCTATATAATTTCAAATGAATAGTTCTGTTGGGATTTCCTCTTGATAAATGCTTCAATATTTTTTCACTCAAAAGGAGTAAATAGTATGCAAGGTTTCTGGAATTTGATTGGAAAGGCTGGACAAGGTCCTGGAAAGGATTTTCAATATGACATTGGTGAGAAAATATCTTCAGATTTTGAATCCAAATCCATTTGGAGCCTTCATCATGGGAAGAAACGGGTTTGTATAAAATTAAATTATAATTGTTTTATTACTTTTGTTTATGTTTCCATTTTGGGATGTTAATAATGATGAATATTCCGTTAATTGTAGACAAATGGTGATATAGTATCCGTTTTCATATGTGATGGGAAGGTATCATCACCAGATCAGGTAATGCTTATAAATCAGGTTTTGAATCAACTTCAATATTGTTACAATTTCAAAACGGACCTACCTTACTTTTAACATTGTGTGCACATCCTAAGATTTAAAATGTATTATTGCTAAATTTGAAGATGACCTCTGGACGTAGGATGAAATTTAATAAAATAACATAAATTTGCAGTTAGAAATGTATAAGCTTTTGGTTACGCTATTTATAATTGTGGCTTAAGGTTTTTATTTTGACTGTTATCCATCTTTCCATGTTTCTGATGAAATAAAACGATGAGATATCTCATTGTATACAAATAAATGCAGGTGAGTATGCTTAGTTTTGCACTGAAGAATGTTTAATTGACATTTTCAAGGTACACCTCGCAAAGACTGCTCATAAAAGACTTAAAACATTGAGACATCCGAATATCATCAAATATATTGATGGTTTTGAAGTGAGTAATATGAGAAATAAAGACTATTTTTTTATTATTCTAGTTCAACTCTCCCAAGCCCGAATTTTCTATTCTGTTTCATTCAATGGGCACTTCAAGGGAGGTTGCTTTCCACTCCAGCTGACATTCAACGTAATTTGACACTAATTTATAACTTGTCCTTCGCCCAACCCTAATTGACCCTGAAACATCTGAAGACTTCACGGTGCAACGAGCTGGTAGCAGTACCACGAGGGAATTTCATGTTCGTCTAGAGGGTGACTCGAATCTGGAGTCTCTGGTGTGCCAGCTGAACATATTACTGTTATGCCAATCCTGCTTTTAACTGATGCATTGATTGTTTACCCTATCTATGGAAATATCTTTTCTGTCTTTATGAGAGGACAAATCATTTCAAGTAGACCTTTGTAGGCTTGTATAAAAACAAAAAAAAATAGTCTTTCAAATCGAATTTATTGTTATAGTGGTTTTTATTTTATTTTGATCTTATTTCATTTAGTCTGAGTCATTGGTTTATGTTGTTACGGAGCCGGTAATCCCTCTTTCAACATTTCTTGATGAAGAGGATGGTAGAAATCCTAACCTGATTACGTGGGGTCTGCATCAGGTTACGGTAAGTTTTCATAAAGACTTTGTAACCCTGAAAAGCTTTTAAAACCGTCATTCAGATACAATTATAATTTGTCGTTATTTAGAATGGTTTGAGTTTCCTAATAAATAATGGCAACCTGATTCATGAAAATGTTAACATGTATTCAATCTTTGTTGGATTGGATGGCGAATGGAAATTAAGTGGTGTTGAATATATGCATTCTGCAAATACTGATTCAGTTGCTAAACTACCATATTTAGCCAGATATGATCCACCTGAAGGTAAAGAAAACAGGAGAAAAGAACTTTGGTGAGATAACTTAATAACTTCAACTTAGTAACTTAAATTTTAATTTTTAGTAGTTTGAAAATGTATACCTTATCAGTAAAAAATCAGTCTGTAAAAAGTGACGAAATTTTGTCTTTTGGACAGTACTTTCTATTTTGTAGCTTAAATACACTGACTGGTACCCTTGTGGTATAGTGCTCGCTTCCTGCTTGGGAGGTCACTGGTTTAATCCTTGACCAAGTCATGCCAGCAACTATAACAGTGTGACTCATTCCTCTCTGCTTAGCACTCAACAAGAGAGTAGGAATGATGTCTAGGATGGTTGACTACTTGAGCGGTTCCTGTCATTACAGCTTCTGTAGCCCAAATGGGGGCTTTAAATGCTCTAGGACCTCCTTGGCAGGACCCTCATTGATAACAGTACCTCAAGGAACTGAAGAGGCTATCCTGAATAAACATGAATAAATAAATAAATAAGAAATAACAGACCTGATATAACTGACCATATTTTTGCTTAATTCGTGGAAATAAATAGAATATGTAAGTTTGAAAGTCAGTCTAGCAGAATTGATTTGCAAATAAATGAAGACACACTAGTTCCAATATAATGGATTGATATAATATATCTTATTATAATAATCCGCGATTGTGCATCCTACTTATATTTTAGAGAGTGATATATTTAATTAAATATTACAGTTCTTATGTCCGCATAAAACCACGGAGAGGCAAGAGACACTTTTTTCACGATTAGTATAAAAGCACGTGGCATTTGACGTCAGTTTGTTTTATGATCATGAGGGGGGATCATTGCATTGCATCATCCCCAAATGAACGCAATGTTTTATGGAAAATATCTCGGGAACCAATAGAGATAACTGAGGCTCGCGATACAGGGGATAGGGTGATGAAAAATTTGGGCCTAATTGCTTTTGGGTGATCTTTGATCCATGATATCTCTGTAATGGTTGGTGAAATGATCTCATACAATTTTTTTATCAGTTTTTCAAGCTCTACAACATGGGTACACTTTCCAGTTATGGTTGCGTGATTTAATTTTTCCTCATGGGGTACACACACGGTAAAGGCCGATTTGACACATCGTTTTCGAAGTTAAACTCGGTAAAAAGTTTTACCCGGGATACTAGTCAATATTTATAATATGTTTAAATGTGTCAACTAAAGAAAAACAGGAAAAATTAACATTTTATGATATGTTTCATAGGAGCCAGGCAAAAACATTTTGTCAGTAAAAAGTGACAAATTTTTGTGTAGGTGAAAAATATTTATTACTGATGAATTTTTTTACTGACGGACTTTTTCTGATAACGTATTTTACCTACATTTCAATTTTCTTTCTAATGCTATCTTTGCTGTAATTTGTTCCAACAAAATGTGAAGATATGTTTTTGAATTAATATAGTTGATTTCATGCATGTCACTTTAGGTCATCTGATTCGTGGGGTCTAGGTTGTTTAATATGGGAAATTTACAATGGTGCATTGCAAAAAGCTTCTGACTTGAAGGTTGTTCAGAAGGTAATTTTGTACTTAAATACTGGGTGAGTCAAAAAAAAGTACCGATGTTTCACAAGAAATATCTTTAGATTGAATAAATATGAAAGATAGTTTTTTTATTTCTGAGTAGAGAAATCTGTTAAGTTTAATTTGGTGTATTATTCTTCTGATTTGGTTCAGTAGAAAAAAAGTTATGGACAAAAAACTGGAAGCAGTCCTTGTAAAAAATCTTCAAAGAATGGACAAAAAAGTCAAACAAAATATTCCTGCGTGATTCTTCGATTAAATTCAGTAATGATAATGAAAAGGCTATGGGAATTGAAATAACAGACACAATTTGTCTAATCACCTCTTTAGTAATATTTACCTTAGCAAACTGGATGCATACCCAAGCTCTTTGTTGTACGTAGTTGCGGCATTTCTTAAGATTTAAGAAAATGTTGAAAAAAGTTTGATTTTTTACTTAACTATTGGGAATAAGAAAACATTTAAAAAAACCAAAAAAAAAACCAGATATAATTGTGTTTCCTTCTAGTTTGCAATAAAAACATAAATCTTGTTTTGAAACATTTTGCTTGGCTTATTTGTCCATTTTTCAAAGATTTTTACAAGGACCGCTTCCCGTTTTTTGTCCATAACTTTTTTTCTACTCAATTAAATTAGAAAAGTGATACACCAAAAGATAGGTAAAGGATTCCTCTATTCAGAAATAAAAATAACCATCTTTCATAATTATTTAATCGAAAGATATTTTTTGTGAAACACCGGTACTTTTTTTTAACTCACCCGGTATGCCTCCATGAATAATTGAAAGCAAAATTTAAATGAAAAAATATGATGATTGGGTGCTACATTATACAAACATGACACTAAAATAGATGTATAAAATATTTAGATACCGAAATCTTTGGTAATTCATTATTGTGATCTAGTCAGCGCCAATCCCAAATCAAGAACTAACCCGAAAGTTTTTCTGGAAAGAATTACTAAATCTGGCCAATTCCTGAACAATGACTTCATTAATGCTAATCTGTTCCTACAAGAAATTCAGGTACTTTTATACTATATTTTTTGGATCATTAGGTAAACATTTTCTTTTAAAAAAACCTTCTCAATAATTTGTTGGTGTTACTCAAAGTCTGTTCTGTAATATTCCTTGTTATAATTGATTCCATGTTTTTCAAAACGTTTTGGGGCAAAAGCTGTTCAGAATTTTTAGAAAGGTTTTCAGTTTCTGTGACCCTTGATAGCTGCTATTTATTATAGAATTGTTCTACCCATTCTAGATAAAAGATTCAAATGAGCAGAAAGAGTTTTTTGCATCATTAGATAAAAGTTTGGATAGCTTTCCCAGACAGTTTTGTGTGCACAAAGTATTGCCACAATTGCTGAATGCTTTTGAATACAGTTCAGCTGGTTCTGCTGTACTTTCTCCACTCTTCAAGGTATGCTTATGCAAGATAAAAATAATATGTGTATTTATTGCAAAAATAAGAAAGTAACTGTTTTATTTACTAAGGTTGGACTTCTTCTTGATGATGCAGCTTATCAGGCAAAAATCTTACCATGTATTATGAAGCTGTTCTCATCAAATGATCGAGCAACCAGAATTCAACTTTTGCAACAGGTTTTGTATTCTTTCACACATTATTCTTTACATTCTTAAGCTATGCTGTGCCTTTTTTGAGGTGTTTGACAATAACGATAACACAAATTGTTTTCTTTATCCGTTATATACCTCCTATCTATGTTGAGCCAAAATGTCTGATTTGTTTGTATATTTTGCATATGTTTTTATTAAGAAGAGGTATCACATTTTCATAGTCTTTCGTATATAAATATGAAATCATGTTGGGTTACTGTCAGTTGAATTTTATAGACTCTTGCAAACATTTTCATAATTTCATCATTTTTTCTGCTCATGCTGTGAAGATCATTATGTATATATGATATGCTGCTTCTGATGGAATTATTCTGCTGTTTTTAGTTATTAGTAGAATGTATCAGTAAGTTCTTGAGTAATGAATGTTATGTTGACTAAAATTGCATTATCATCTTTTCTAGATGGAAAAATTTATCAAGCATCTGCAACCATCTGTTGTTGACAATCAAATCTTTGGGTGTGTTGCGAGTGGATTTGGTGACACTTTACCAGCAATGAGAGAACAAACAGTAAAGGTGACGAAAAAGATTTTTGAAGAAATGCTCATTGGTTATACATACCACTTGTTTTTTATGCGATTGCTCTTTCCAGGCTATGGTTCTTTTGGCTCCAAAACTTTCTGAAAAAACCATCAGTAACCAGTTACTTCGGTATTTTGCAAAATTACAAATGGATGAACAGGTATACAATTTTTCAGGGAAGATCTAACGTACACATGATGTTATGTAATGAAATGTATCAAATCAGTTACACCGAAGTTAGTGATTTGCTGCAGCAATGTTTGGGAAACATTTAACTACATGTCCATGTGAAATTAATTGCCCAATATTTTGAGATGCAATGATTCTGTCATCAACATGAGAAATAAATAAATAAATAAATAAATTTGCGATTAATGATATCACCAGAACATTATAACATACTATGTTATAACGTTAGACTCTCAATCCTATATATTATTTTAATCAGTTGTTCACATTTGAAAGATCATAACCTGGCAGCTACTCAACAGAAAGGTAAATGGCAGCTTGCTCTCAACTTCCATTGAATTGTCTTTGTTGTTTAATAACACAATGAATTAGAATAATAACCAAATTCTCCAAATTGGATTTTGTAGGAAATAAAAAATACGAAACCTTTAAAATTCAAAGGCTTCAAGATAATTATGTTTTAACGATAGTTTCTTCCATTTTTTCTGCTTTGCATGTGTGTGATTCGTTTTCCCTTCCAATCTCCTCCAAACTGTTGTCTCTCTCATTTAACACTTGAAGATATTTGTTTGCTATTTCAATGCACACTGCAAGTATAATCAATGAAAACACTGTAATAGATGTATATTTTACCATTCCATAATCGGATTGATCAAAAATATCTGTTAAAGGTCGAACATAAAATGGTAATATGGACGGCTTTCTGGTGTACTTTTCATTCAGATATATCTGTTCTGGTGTGTACATGTTAGTTCGGGAAATTAATTGTTCACAAGTTCTAAATGAGGTTAAATAGCCAGCATGAAGGGCAACATATCTTCTTTCTCTTATAGTATCATCAATTTGAAATAGTGGAATACGTTGTAAACTTTTCACCTTTTTTACTATTTTCAACAATTTTGTTTCCGGAAGAAGTTCTGGATGACTTTCAAAGTAAAACGAAGCGACATTGATATCAATGAGAGCAGCTTTAGCTTCATTGTTTAGAACCCCTTCAAATATTTCCTCATATGAATTGTACTTAACATTGTAAGCTCCAAGGGTACTTGTTCTGGTTTCCTCAAAAGAATTCCTCAAAGTTGCAAGTTTTTCACCTTGAACTGATATTTCATTTTGGGCTTCATTCATCACTGTAGCTGTTACCATGGAAGTTAACAATAAACTAAGAATAACCCAGCATAGGCTGATAACATGTGACATAAAATGCTTGGGTACTATATCTCCATATCCAACTGTTGTCATAGTAATAATTGAAAACCATATTGAAGTTGGTAAGCTCCTACTGAAAGACAAATATGAGGATTTTTCTGCAAAGGACTCAAAAAAAGTTACAAAAAAAGCAACTATGATTGCCATCATTATTGCGAGATAAATTACAGGCGAGCTGCTTCGTATTCCTTTAAAAAGTTTGTTGATCAATAAAACGTCTGTGTTTCTTGCTATTAATACTATACCATTGCTACGAACTAGTGTGCTGCTGGAAAATTCTGATGTATGATCTCTATAAATCCCTAATATGAAAATTAAATCATCTTGAGTTGCGTTGATATCTGATAACATCTGTTGTGGATTCTTCATGTATTTCAATATTTGTTCTATACTGTTTATTGGATGTATGTTGATTCTTATAGTTTTATAGAAAGGTAGACATGAGTTTCTGATGTATTGCAAGTGTTCTATAACCATACCTTCGCTTGTTCCTGTTGTTGAATTCTGATATACATATGGAGGATTATTTTTCCAAGCCACTAAATGAATTGTTAGGTTGAACTTGTGTTTGTCTTTGGAAATGATATCAACTGATTGAACTATGTGATGGACACAGAACAGTGTAATTATGAATTTTTTACAGTCAACCATGTTGCAAAAGCTTCAGAACCAAGCATAGAGGTGGTCATGGTCTTATGATGATGATTTTATTTTTGACTCACCTGATGTTTGCAGGTGCGGTGGTATTGTGAAAATCATCTTTCTACTGAAACAGAGTAATTAATAAATTAATTATTAATGCATGAAATTTTATTTCACCAAAATTAATCATGTTGAGATTTCATTAAAAATCATAAATAAAAAGTTTGTGGAAATATTAATTGTTTTTTAGGAAAATCTAGGACTATGAGTTTTATTTTATTTTTCTGTGTTATTTTTAAGAATTTTACCATAATAATAATTATATATATATATAATCTTATTATTTTTCAGGGTATAACAGTTATATAGCCCTAATCTATAAGATATTGGCTCCTGTTTATAAATACAATCTTTTCAATGGTTTAAACATTTCATTTATTTATTTCATTACGTTTTTACTTGAAAAAGATAATTACTTCTGTGAATTCTGTGTCCTCTCTTCCATTTGACTCTTCTTCGAAAGTGATGTAAAGTTTTTAGTATTTTTAGTATCTAAGGAGGCCCTACCATGGTTGGGGCCGACGGTCCAGGAACATTTTGGGATTTTTAGCTCTGTATATTGGCTAAAACTGCCTTTCCGAAAATCAATTTTAAACAATAATCTAAGCTTGCGTGAAATATTAGTTTATTTTCAAACAATCATTTCAAGTTCAAATGAAGTATATACGTGAGAAAAGTATTACGAAATGTATGGAAAAAAGTAGTAAATGTTTTGCGCATTAAAAAGTCTGAAAATGTTTATTCTTGTTTCGCATTTGTCAATGAATTCATATCATAATAAAAATACAACATTAGAATTCCTTTAAAATTACTTTTAATGCCTAGCTATATCATTTAGCTTTCAGTCACAAGTTATTTGTTGAGTTGTCAATTTCTTTTTAAAGAAAGTTTTATGGGCGTTTTTATTTGAGTCACTTTCAGGTGTTTAAACAAGAAAAAACATGGCTTGTTCACATACGTATGTTGTTGTGCTCCCATTTACACCTTTTCAATAAAAAAAAACCATGGTTGAAAAGTTTTTTTGCTGCCCTCCCCACCCTCCCTGGTTATAATCTCATTCTCATTCCGAATACTGGCCATAGCACTGACAAGGGCTTCCAGTTGGTATCAAACATGTGTATTGAAACAATTTAAAACTAGATCTCATAGCGGATAACAACATTTGAGTTTCAGTTTCTGTATTATCATACATCATAAGTTAGCATGACATTTTTTCACATTAACAATAGTACTTATAAGTATTATTATACTTATTATAATTATGTTCAGTTCTTTCTTTATTGTCCTTGTTTGGTTAATCTTGTTTCTCCGGCTTATATCTGTTTACAATTTCCAAACAAAATAGTAGCATAATCAGTGTAAAAACAATAGCAGAAGTATATTTTAATATACCATAATCCGAATCATCAAAAATGTCTGTTAGAGGTCGAACATAATATGCTGCCATGGATGGGAAATGTGTATATTTTTCTTTGAGATGCAACTGATGATTTGTAGAAGTCAGTTGATTGATAATAGGTTTGCTACAAGCATAAAACAATTTATGATATTTGCCATCAAAAGCAATATCTTCCCTTTTGTCTATAGTTTCATGTATTTGAAATAGTGGAATGTATTGAAAACTTAAATGCCTTTTTATAATTTTCAACAACTTTATTTGCGGAAGAAGTTCTGGATGACTTTCAAAGTAAAATGAAGCGACATTCAAATCAATGAGAGCAGCTTTAGCTTCATTGTTTAGAACACCCTCAAAGATTTCCTCATATGAATTATAAATCACATTGTAAGCTCCAAGGGTACTTGTTCTAGTTTCTTCAAAAGAATTCCTCAAAGTTGCAAGTCTTTCACCTTCTACTGACATTTCATTTTGGACTTCATTCATCACTGTAGCTGTCAGCATGGAAATCAGCATCAAACTAAAGACTGTCCAACATATACTGATAATATGTGAAATGCTGTGCTTTGGTACAATGTCTCCATATCCTACCGTTGTCATTGTAATTATCGAAAACCATACATAGGTTAAGAAATTTTTGCTGAATGAGAAATGTAAATCATGTTCAACAAGGGATTCAAATAAAGTAATAAAAAAAGCAACTAGAATTGCCATCAAGATTGCAAGATAAATTACAGGAAAGCTGCTCGGAATTCCTTTGATAAGTTTGTTGATCAATAAGGCATCTGTGTTTCTTGCAATTAATACTATACCATTGCTACGAACTAGTTTACTACTGGAAAATTCTGATGTAGGATCTTTATAAATTCCAAATATGAAAATTAAATCATCTCGAGTTGCATTGATATCTGATAACATCTGTTGTGGATTCTTCATGTATTTCAATATTTGTTCTATACTGTTAATTGGATGTGTGTTGATTCTTATAGTTTTATAGAAAGGTAGACATGAGTTTCTGATGTATTGCAAGTGTTCTAAAACCATACCTTCACATGTTCCTGTTGTTGAATTCTCATATACATATGGAGGATTATTTTTCCAAGCCACCAAATGGATTGTTAGATTGTACTTTTCTCTGTCTTCAGAAACAACATTAATTGAAAAAATAACTTGAAATAAGCAACAAATCATAATAGAAGTTTTTTGGAGGTTAGCCATGTAGTTTAGTTTGGATTGTGTTGAGAAAATTGAAGAGTTCAAGTTCTTGTTTCAGGCTTCATCATGTTCTTTATGTTTTTTCAAGTCTTCGTGTAAGTTCTTGATATCCAGTAATATCATTTCTCTCCTTCTTTTATTGAATTATGACTTTAAGATTTGCTTTGTTGAAATCGATTTAAAGTTTTTTGTATTGTTTTAATTTTGTTGTTTGATAACTAGACGAATACTTGATGAGATATGCAATTTCTTACAATACTTACCTTTACCAACAATAAATCATAATTTGCAGGAGGATAGGCTGCATTATTTTGCTTTTTGAGAATTTCTTTGCAGGTGTTTTCTGTTTTATCTAACCTCAAAATGATACTACTTCCCTCCTATGAGTTAAACAATGACAAGTCTAAATAGATTGTACAAAACAAATACAAAGGATTTTACGAGAACACCAAACAAATTTTCAGGATTTCCGACAAAAACACATAAAATAGTGGTTTTGATGCTGGTCGCAATGGTTGTCTCAATGGTTCAGTGAAGCTCTTTCATTTTAGTATGTTAGCAGCAAGAACTTGAAGATCGGTCACTTTGACTCTGCAGAAAATTTTACTTCCCTTTCATAGGTGCTTCGGACTTGGACGACATACTCTTGACAATCACTCCCGTACTACCTATATACTCTTTTGCCCTATTTTCATTAACTGCTTTTCATTAACTGCTTTTCTATTGTTCTGATTATGATCGATACCTATTCAATGATGGTTCTTCTTCAGGTTACTTTGAAGTTTGTATATGCATCTCTTTATCTCTTTCTGCATATCTTACTGACAGTACATTATTGACAAATTATTTCTTTAGATTTTCAATTGTTGCTTATTTCAAGTCAGCAAAACACTTGATGACACTATTGAGACTTTAACAGGAAAATAGCAAGAATGGACATTAATTTTATATTTTGAATGTGCACTTAGCAGATTATGATGCACTGATGGATATTCCATAATCATAAAATTATAATTGTTACATGATGTTTACAAATAAAGTTTTTGGGTTAGAGGGAGCACAACATATACAACGATGTACGTGTTACTTCACACCTCAAATTCTGGTGTTGTTTTGAATGAATTTTATCTTTTATAATTTCTATAATATCCATTTCTTTGATCTGTTTGTATTTGTATTGTTCTGTTAAAATGTTGTTCTCGTTTTTTTTATTTGCAAATCAAAGACAGGGTAAATTAGGCAATTCTGCTGGGGAGTCACAGTTCCATGACATCATGAAATGCCACTGAGGAAAACATTATGGTTTTCTTTAAATGAAATTAACATTACTAGCAAAAAATGACATTAAGTAAATATTATATTCCGAAATTGCTTGTTACCAGGATCTTTTCCACATCATAGTGTGCACTTGATCAATAAATTTTATCTCATACTCTATTGGTTGAGGTTCTTTACAGAATTTTACACAGTCCCTTTAAATGTAATTACCCTTTTATGAAGTTTTTCTCGTTAACCGGGAGAGTGATAGCACAAGACAAAATTTCGGGCTTTTGAGGGATATCAGGAGTGCATCTCAACTAAGCCTGAACCTACTGTCAAAAAGGACAGATCCTGAATGTAGATGTCAACAAGGACAGCTATAAACTTAGCCTGTCTAGGCTGTCAACCAAGACCTTATCGACCTTGTCGACCAGCATCTTATAAAGAACTTGTATCTGACTGTCAACCAGGACAGCTTCTTAGAACTATACGACTAAACTAACTGTCAACAAGGACAGCTGGCTACTTCACCCCTCAATCCATATATTTGCTAAATAAAAAACCTAAATATATACAAGAAACATTTAAATAACTCCTAATATAATCCAAATAAAGTAAATGTACCCGTGTGGTGCGATAAATACAAACCTAACCATTGTAAATATCACAAGAAACATTATTTCTCTCACACTCAATATTGATCGATCATAAAGTGACAGTGCTTACTAAAGTTACTGTTGCTATAGAAACAGGAATTGACGCAGTATCAAGCGCCTGAAAGTTTCCAGGATATGAAATCAGCATACTCAATATTTGAACCAGAAAGTTACTTACTACCTTTGAACTTCACTTGAGTATGTTGTCAAATGAAAACAAAAAAAAATTGATTCATCGAATATCGTGGATCGTGCTAATGCTTGAGGGAAATTATATCTATCGATATTCCTGCACCGCTATCAATATTCCTGCACCGCTGTTCAATATATCTGCAATATATCTATTTCCAATATCTTTATTTTTAGCCTGGAATCCGCACCAATACAACAATATGCTTAGGAAAGATTGCTCAGCACATATCAGAGACTGTAAGTTATCAACCTATGATAGAACTGAGGTGGCTACTGGTGTAAACTAAACAACTAGCTACTATGACAGTTATTCTGCTTTAGACTCGCCAGAAAGTTTTGATACCAGCATTTACTCGAGCCATCCGTGATCCTTTCCCACCTGCCCGTTCAGCTGGTATCATGGCGATATCAGCAACCAAAGAATTCTATAACTTGCCTGATATAGCGTGTAAATTACTGCCTGCCTTATGCGCAACAACTGTGGATCCAGACAAAAACGTTCGCGAATGTGTAAGTGTATCCATTCCCTTTGCATGTTCATTGGATGGCATGGAATGTTCCAAGCCTTTTACTAATGTCTTTTCTTCTTGTCGCACCGACGTTGATCCTGGTATGTGATTTTTCTTTCTAGTCTTTTAAAATGATCAAGATGTTTTTGTCAAGGCTTGAGAGTAATTCAAACGATCCTGAAAGTCCCCTCAATAACAAAGGTACAAATATTTGTTAGTAGTATAGCCAGGTTGTCAAAAGCATTCACTATGTTTTAGCAATGCAATTGATTTTGTGTAGAAGCTGCAGAGAGAGAAAGTAAAGGACAAGGAAATTCTTGGACTGGTTGGGCGATGTCTTCTCTCACCTCCAGGTTTTACCAGCAGCAACAACAACAGATTGCTGGTAAAACAGTCGATTCCAACATCTCATCATCTGGTACAGAACAACAAAAAACAATAGAAAAAGTTGGTGAGTTATGTTTTAGCCTGTTTGTGCTTGATGGTGGAAAAACTAAAAAAGTAATGTACTGATGAAAGTACTAAAGCATTCAGTACGTGTTTTTTTTTGGGTTTTTTTTTTACTTCATCAACCAAGACAAGCTCTTTATCTTGGATGATATGATAATGTTTGCTTGTAGGTAGCGGAAACGTAGAAAAAGTAATTCCCGAAACCCAGAAAAACATCACTGGTAAGACGGATCAACAATCGGACGGTTCGGATTATGGAGATACGTGGGACAACGAGCAATGGAACGATCAAGTATGAATTTATTTATTTATTTGTTTATTCAATTTGTTGAGCTGGATGTACTTTGAGATCGCTGTGGATACAAATCATTTTTTTATAACAGGCAGTTGAGATGAAGAGGAGTTACAAATGCTAATACAGTCTTCACAGCTTCGCGAATTTCTTTCACGGTTTTGTTTGTTCAGAAGAGCTCGCGCGAGAAAACCAGAAACAAAATTCCGTGTTTGTTTACATTTCTTTAACGCTGAATCTGCGCATGTGCATTACAAAATTTCTCATGCGTGCGCATCGAATAACAGGAGCTGTGGGTTCGTGGAATATTAGCTGCGGTTGTTTTATTTCGAATTATTGTAGGTGGACGTTCAGTCCACATTCGTTTTGCAAATTCCTCTATCGGATATAAACTCCAATGAAAACAATCAAACTCCTCCTGATATCTCATTATATAACATAGGAGAACTTCGATTCTTTGAAAGAAGATTTGTTATCTGTACGAAGAAAACTTTCAGGTTTCGCGAATTCTGTAAGTAACTTTTTAGTTCGCAATGAATGTATGTTGATGTCTTTGATAAGGTAACAATATTTGCAGTCTGTTTTTTGTTATGTGCTTGCGAAATAACACTGGTTCCAAACTGGTTTTTGAACTTAGAATGTCCAAGAAGAACATAACAGCGATAGTGATTACGGTGAGTGGGAAGAGGATGGATGGGGTACTACAGCTGACAGTTGGGATCGTCCTTCTGAAGAACAAAAAGTTTCACAAAAGAAAACTCTAAATGATAAGGTAACATTCTGATTAGTCTTACGTCTAAGTACGAAACATAACCATCATTCGTATTCTCTCTTTGTTTAACAGAGACATACATCTGCCAGTTCTGGCAAAGAAGCTGTTACGCAGAAGAGCGAGCAGCAATCCGTGGCTGAGATGCTTGGAATGGGAGCAGACGGAGTGGATTTTCTTACCGGAAAACAGATCACAAAAAAACAGGTGCGATTCGGACTATTATTGAACGATTTGTTGTTCTTAGTTGACCGGCTAACATCGTTTAACATCGACTCACATCGGTCGGACCTTCCCGATTTTGTTTCAATGGCAGGCCTAGTTAGCACGTTCCTTCCTTCGTTTCAAGCGGACATGCTTCTAACCTCTATTATAGCAGAACGTATTCCTCAACAGGGTATGTACAGATAGAACCGATTGTCATCCGATTTTGTAATCCAATTTCTAATTCGTTTTGATTCTTTCTTGACTATTCCATTTCCAATTATTGCAGTTAAGAACATTAAAACGAGGTCTTATTCACACAAATTTAGTTTGTTTGTTTGTTTGTTTGTTTTTTTGTTTGTTTATACAGATTTGATCTAGCCTATAGAATAAGTATGGACATAAGCCATGTTACCGGTTTTTTCAGGAGAAAGATTTTTTTTCTGCGAATTCATTCACTGGAAATACCGACGAAGAAAAATCCAACTGGACTAATGTAGGCGATGGTTGGGACGATAGCGCTAGTGGTTGGGATATAGATGATACAAACGTTCCTTCACCGAACGATGATTGGAACAAGAAGAGCGCTTGGGATGATGATTTCGGAAAATCGGAAGAAGAAGTTCGGAAAGAAAAACGAAAAGAAGAAATGCAAAGAAAGAAGGAAGAAAGGAAATTGCAAAGAGAAATGAATAATCGAGACAAGAGGAATAAACAGGGTGGTGGCGCTATGAAACTAGGGGCGGTTAAAAAATCCGCCAGTTGATGTTTGATGAGCAACTTCGTGATAATTATCATTGCATCCTAGTCAACATGGCTGCTTCAGTCATAGCGTCTATTGTTACTTTAGTGCTTAGAGGATCAGCGTGAAACCTTAAATACGGTTGATTTTGGTGTATGGCATCCAAGTTATATTTGATTGAAAACTGGAAAAATAACGAGAATAAATATCATTAAAAGACAATATAAACACAGATATTTGTGTGGGAAGTTTAATTGGGAGTATTTTCGTTCGTTTCGTATGCCGGACAGTTTATTTGTCTTGTATCAAGCTATTTTATATGTTTTTAAACGAAAGTGTGATCATTCTTAACTGCACTGGCATTATTCTCAGCTGCTTCTCATTCATGCTCGGCAACAGGAACTTAAAACGAAAGAATCCAGAATTCATTCAATTTATTCAAGTTTCTTTTTTCCGTTCCAGCTTCGGTTCGATGTTCTACTTTGGTCGAAAGTATAGTAATGAATTGATACTGGATTACAATAGAAACACAGGCTGATAACTTACAGGTGAAATAATCTTGATCAAGACAGACAATGGTAATTGAATATAAGTACCCTCCAAGTGTTTGTCCCGCCCGATGTCTGGAAGAAAATGGGCGGGTATACAAATCTCGTGTATCCGCCCTTCCACGAATGTTATTAACCATAGACATTTATATGAATTTATAGTCAATAGAGAATATTCCTTATTATATTAAAATCTTTAATAATTTGCTACTAATATTGCGTAATTCCTATCCACTAAAGCTTGGTACTCACTTGGTGCTTTTCTTGTTCTTTTTCTCTTTTTGAAAAAAACATTTTCAAAATTGTCACAACCAAAGTCCATGTATTACCGTGGCTGATTTGGACATTTTACTTTTATTTTATAATTTTGGGAAAAAAATAAAAAACTCGCGGTAAAAGCCGCGGCCCCACAAAAAAACGCGCGGCCCCGCAAAAAAACACGCGGCCGCGTCTTTTGACACAAACTTTCATTGTTTGTATAAATTGTCTGCTAAACAGCGCGGCCGCGTGTTTTTTCGTGGGGCCGCGCGTTTTTTCGTGGGGCCGCGTCTTTTACCGCGAGTTTTTTTATTTCTATCGTTTTCTCACTCAAGTCAGCGGTCTGGAAAATCCATTCTTTCTGGTCCTTTGTTTATATCCAGACTTTGTTTGTATCGCACGCTTAGAGTAAACATGGCGACTTCGTTCAGATGTGGAAGATGCAGCGTTTTCTAAAGTAAGCTATAATCAAAGGGAGTTTCTTTATATAGTTTTACGATATATATTCATCCATTCTGCTACTGTTGTGATTCCCAGTTCTTTCCAATCACTTTTCAAGCTTTTGTTTTTAAAGAAAAACTCGCGGTAAAACGCGCGGCCGCGCGTTTTTTGCGGGGCCGCGCATTTTTTTTGCGGGGCCGCGTGTTTTTCTGCGGGGCCGCGCCCTTTACTGCAATTTTTTAAAACTTTTCCTAAAATTATGAAGAAAAAATCATATCACAGCGGCCACGCTGTGTTGCAATTAAGTTAAATTACAGACCAGAGTAGATAAATAGTCTATTGATTTGTGTCAAAAGACGCGGCCGCGTGTTTTTTTGTGGGGCCGCGCGTTTTTTTGTGGGGCCGCGTCTTTTACCGTGAGTTTTTTATTTTTTTCCCAAAATTATAAAATAAAAGTAAAATGTCCAAATCAGCCACGGTAATGTATTCTTGATAACATTTTTTAAATATATGTTTGTATTCGCTATCCACTTTTACTCACATTTAGAATATGCTAGACGCATCTAAACGATTAGGTGTGTACTGAGTATAAAGCTTAAATGTCCCTTTTTACACGATAAAAAATTGGAATAGTTGTGCGGACTAACTAACTAGGTAAACGCTTATCCTCAACCAAATTCTTAGGTGGCACTGTTACCCACCAATGATTAAATCGACTTTGATGTTAGACAAGTTGTTCACATTAGGGACATTCAATAATTACGTCACGCTAGGGGGGTGGGTGGTTCTTCCTGATTTTGGTGACGCAGCGTCACGCTAAAAAGGGGGGGATGGGTAGTTCAGGCGATGAGCATTTATTGCCGTAGTGGGGACCAAGCTTTAGCTTTCACAACAACACAGAAGACAAAAATCAAAAAACATTAATTCTATAATTCTTTACTTTGAGAATACTTTAATCAGTGTTCTAAATAGGAGAAAAAAACATTTCAAATATAAAATTTGCACATGTCTCAAGATATCTTTTTCATGGATAACCAATCACCAGGTAGACATACGCATAAAAGTAAACACCGTTTTGAAAAGGATATTGAAAACTGCAAGCAATAAGAGAACGAGCAAGAACTTTTGTTCAACAATTCATACAAACGAAAATTATTCATCTTCAACCTTCCATTAAATTACACCTGCTTTCTCTGTAAAAATCAGGTCTCCTAACTCATATCAAAAATCAATTTACTACACTCAGTTGAATCAGAGGTAGAAAAACGTAGCAAAAAATGTTGAAAGAAAAAATGTTAGTCGCAACCTTTTCCTGTTTATTTCACATAGCATTATCAAATGGCGTCATTTCCAAAGACAGAGAAAAGTACAATCTGACAATTCATTTGGTGGCATGGATAAATAATCCTCCATATGTATATGAGAATTCAACAACAGGAACATGTGAAGGTATGGTTTTAGAACACTTGCAATACATCAGAAACTCATGTCTACCTTTCTATAAAACTATAAGAATCAACACACATCCAATAAACAGTATAGAACAAATATTGAAATACATGAAGAATCCACAACAGATGTTATCAGATATCAATGCAACTCGAGATGATTTAATCTTTGTATTTGGGATTTATAAAGATCCTACATCAGAACTTGAAAGCAGCACACTAGTTCTTAGCAATGGTATAGTATTAATTGCAAGAAACGCTGATGCTTTGTTGATAAACAAACTTTTTAAAGGAATACGTAACAGTTTCCCAGTGATGTATTTGGGAATGTTACTGTTACTTCTGATGGTTGTTTTGGTGAGCATTTTTGAATCCTTCAAAAACCAACATTGTATATCATTCAAAAGAGGTTTTCAAATTTGTGGCTTGATCACATTGGGATATGGAGATGCTTCACCTAAACATATACTAACACACATAGTGTGCGCACTTTGGACTTTATTCAGTGTATTTTTAATCTCCATGATAACAGCTACAGTGATGAATGAAACAGAAAATGAATTATCCGTCCAAGGAGAAAAACTTGCAACTTTGAGGAATTCTTTTGAAGAAACCAGAACAAATACCCTTGGAGCTTACAATGTAATGTACAATTCATATGAGGAAATATTTGAAGGTGTTCTAAATAATGATGCTAAAGCTGCTCTCATTGATTTGAATGTCGCTTCATTTTACTTTGAAAGTCATCCAGAACTTCTTCTGCAAATAAATTTGTTGAAAATTATAAAAAGGCATTTAAGTTTTCAATACATTCCACTTTTTCAAATACATGAAACTATAGACAAAAGGGAAGATATTGCTTTTGATAGCAAATATCATAAATTGTTTTATGCCTGTAGCAAACCTATTATCAATGATCTAACTTTTACACCTCATCAGTTGTATCTCAAAGAAAAATATACACGTTTCCCATCCATAGCACCATATTATGTTCGACCTCTAACAGACATTTTTGATGATTCCGATCATGGCTTGGTGAAATATACAACTGTTACTGTGCTTGTGTTGGGAGTGCTTGGGTTATGCTGTCAAATAGCAAAGAACTATGTTTGGAAGAAAATTTCAGAAGAACTTTCGGGAAAAGATAACAATGGCTTTTGCGAAACCGAATTGAGATTGGCTCAATTAGAATCAATTCAAGCTATGATTGAAGATATCATGAAACAGGAAAAGGATGCAGCAATGTTTCAGTCGGAATCAAATTGAAAGAGATGAATAATCTTCAGCAGACACTGGTGACGAATCTGATACTTCTGCAGACACACTGCAAATCGCATTTGATTGAAACATTTGTCAGTTTCAATGTTGTTGTTGTGAGCTTTTTACGCGTTCTTACAATTTTCATTTACTTGTATGATGAAATATTAACTGCATCGTAGAAATTATTAGCTATTCTTTTTTCGTTTCTTTCAAACCCCTTTTTCTACAAATGAAATCGTATATTTTAAGCAGATGACAGAGGCGTAGCCAGAGGTCAGTCAAAATTTGTGGAGGAGATTTAAGTCATTTAGGATAGAAAAGGAAAGCGTGCAAGTAACATAATCGACACTTAAGACTGAAAAGAAATATCATAATGTTGAACTCCTCCAGGTTTTTTTGACTGACCCTAGCTACGCCTCTGGATGAAGAGATCAGGAATAATCGGAACGACGACGATTTTCTCTCACCAGCAGATCTTTAAGCGAAATCCGAAAAAAATACAGATCACCGTGTTTATGTTTTTGTTGATATTTTATTTCATGTATTACGATAGTTATCGTAAAGATGTCTTGTATAATTTATATAAAAAAACAAAGCATTTTTAAAACTTTCCGAATTATTGTTTGCGATGTGATGAAAGATTGTTTCCCAACTGTGCAGATGTTTTTCACAATCGATAGCACGTAACTCTTGTAATCTCGGATAACCTTCAAGTGCGTCTTTGCCAAAACTACTGCTACTTTTAAAAGTGTTCCCAGTCAATTGAGTGTATAGCTTCATTGCATCCTCTGTTGACAAGAGTCGGTCCAAGTTTATTTGAAACGTTTTGTTGTTTTTTTTCGAACAAACTCAATGGAATATCTTTTCCTGCAAGAAGATCACAAGAACAATTTATTTTTCGTTCAAACTTTCTTCGCAGGACTACTTTCAGAAAGTATTTCTTACCGGGTATGCTGTGGTGGCTCCAAGCGTTTACAAAAGTTTCAATCCCAACCCTTGAGACAACGCAAGTGATCCAAGACACTGCAAATCAAGTGGTGGCATTTCCCATATCAATGTGACCCTCATTCACAGTCTTGTTCAGCACTTCTTTTAATGGATAGTTGACTCGACTGTTGACTTCTACCCAAATCCTTTCAATTACAATTGTTCTAATACGAAGCGTTAAGAATAAACTTTAATTCGTCATTATGTAAAAGAATTGACGACGCAGGAAACTAGAGATAAACATATTGTTTCTGAAGGACATATTATGTTACTCACATCAGTTGATTTGGTTGACTTGAAAGGTTCGATCGCTGTATTCGTTCTGGAATTTCTTAGCTGATCCTGGGCGTGACAAATAAGCTTAAATTCACCACCATTGTATTTGGTCCCACATACCATAGTTTTGAACAGAAGATCTGAATAAGATATGATCAGGATAGATCTGCTAAACTTATAGCTAATTTATTGAACTTTTGTACACAAAAGTTTTTCAATCAGGGGTGGATTTAGGATTTTTTTTGACTGGTGTAAATGTCAACTTAATTGACTTAGTCGTATTGGGGGCGTTTGGAGCCACCCAAATAGTCTAGAGCCCTTTGTGCATTAATATGAACTGTAACAGGCCCAAACACTATTGTTTTCTCCCATTTGGTTGTGGTACATTGACAGTATATACAAAGCAACTGAAAGAAGTGAAATAGTGAAAATACATCCAGAAGATCAAAAAATTTCAATTTGTAAACATAAAAAGTAAAAACAGAGATTAAGATTGGTCATAAGTATCAAAAAGGACTAAATTTAAAATTTTCAATTTCAATTTATTACATACATTATGAAATATCAAGCTTTCTGCTATAATAACTAATTGATCAGGAAACCAGTCCATCAATCATTTAGGCATTACAGAACCTATTTTATTTCTGAATGTTAAATAATGCATATGTGATGTAACAAATTGGCACAAAATATATATGTGCAACACAGTTAGATATTCTGCAGTCTCCCACAAAAAAAATTATGATTATAACATAAGGAATTGACTCCTACATTTTATTAAGAAGCAATGGAAGCTTATCAAAACAGAGACTTGAATAAAGAGAAGGAGAACTGTTTGTCTGAGTTGTGGCAAAAAGATCAATATAAATTGAATGAACAAAAATTATAATACATTTCTATTAAAGATAATGCATGAACTGTTATGAGGGCTGACAGAAAACATAATTTAACAGTTTTCTTAATGGAAATTGTTTCTTTGAGAGTTTCTTAGCGATTTTGATGTTTGTCAACTGCTCAATGAGGGTTCTCACTGACATCAGTAATCTGCAACCCTCAGCTCAGCTTATAATAGTTCATAATCATCTTTAAGTTACACAAAAAAGATCACTACAGTCCCAGAATCACCACTGTACTGTTAGTACTCCTACAAGTTTGTTTGTGTATATAAACATTTAATGCTATGAATTGCCAGTCTCCATAACGTTTTCAAAACAATCAAGTTCAGCAACTGAGATGTGATCATTCATGATTGTAAAGAAGCTAAAAAAAAAATAATAAAAAATAAAATTATAATACAACCAATTTAGAAAATAGGAAAATAAACAATAAAAAAATCTGTTTACAAACCCACCTCATTACGGTAAAGATTTCATTATATATAATAAAAATTCAGGCTGATGCTAATGTTTCCCCTTCATTTCAAAACTGATTATCAGCAAGCTGGTTAAGTGGTTTTCGAATGGGTAGTTTTATGTTTCAATATAGATACAAGTCAAAAGGAAGTGGAACAATCCATAATACATAAAACGCTACAAAGCAGCAGATCTAGAAAAAAATGCTTAGCTATTAATAAAGTAATTCACTTTTAGTTTCTTCTCACTATATCACACTAAACGTTTTGTAAACAAAAAGCTAGAAAACTTTTCTTACCAGTAAAGAATAATACAAAACCATTTAACTTATTGTATATCATTTTGAAATAGTTCACAATAACATTTAGAGGTTCTGCATACATGCTATCTTTCAGCATAAACGTGGAATAAAAAAGACATGTGGAGACTTATTGTGATAAAAAAAACTTGAAGTAAACAACATAAAAAAATGCTGAGTTTCATATAATTAATATTATTTTTGTACATACATTTTCTTGAATTAAACTTCCCAAAGCAAGAAATATAATGCAAGATGTCTATTGAACAACCAGTCTTCAGTTTTGGCATCTCTCCTTCCAACTTTACAGCATTGTCACGCTGCCATGATAGAACTGGACTTTCGTTTGCTTTCGCTAGAGGGTATATAATTATCTAGATCGGCATGCCGTACACTTTTCTATTTACACCAGTCGAGCTTACACCAGTCAGACGCATCTCAAAACTTCCCCTAGAACCTTTTTTTTTTTCAAAATTTTTTTTTTCTTCTAAAACTTCATACCTCAAATAATACATAGATGATTGTTGCTTTACATTTGATAAATAAAGTATAATAATAAATCTATAGGTCAAAAAAAAACAAAACTATTACTCCGCATTTATTTTTGACAGTGCATTCGACAGCACAATATCATCTGTGGATAGTTGCTCTCTGTATGATAGCGAACGAGAGCCTCTAATACATAACAGGGTTGATCGTAGTAAGCTGAAGGAGATCTTTGATCGGATAAAGTTTGTAGCATGCTGCCACGGTATATCACGTTTTTCGGCTAACATTTCCGATAGTCTCTTGTAAAAAGTTCTACATTCACGACCCATCCCTCCATTGGTTGTAAATACGAGCGGACTGAACGTACCATTTTCAACTTGGTTGACTCGTTCGTTGTAGTGACGTTTTTTCTCGTCTTCATTTCGCTTGAAGCATTTGTTCAGTTCTAGACCCTTGTACCTCCGAGCGTTTAGGTCAAATACCCTTATGTCGAAGAATGCTCTTTGGCCAGGGGTCCAGAAGCTGGTTGTAGCGATATCTAAACGAGCTTCTCTGCTTTGGTTCGCAGTTCTGTGATTCAATGTTTCACCAGTAAGTTCCATCAGTCTTGGCTCATTTTGCACGTTAACACATGTTTCTTTTAGAAAGGCTGAAGTAATGTCACGGATCTCATTGTGTCTAAGAGCCACAAATCCTCCCTTTTTACACGATAATGCGTGAGGTACGTCGAACTTACTCCCACATACGCATTCTGTAGGTAGTCGTGGTAGAGACCAATTGTACCTTATGCGAAGGGCGTCTTGGAATTGTTCCTTATTGAGATTGTATCCCAGATCTTTAATCGGGAGGTTTGTCAACCAGTTGGAAGCACCGACTAAACAGTTTGACTCGTTTATCCGCTGTTGTTCATCGCTCATTTCTGTCTTAATTTGTTCCAGCTTCTCTTTGTTTCGCCGATTTCTTTCGTCTCTTATCGTTGCAATCGTTTTTCCATTATCGTCATGTTCAACACCGAGGATTTCACTTTGCAGTCGTACAGTAAACTGCTTTGAATTTTCGTGTTCAATTGGTGCGATTTCGCAAACGTTTTTGAGACCCAGTCCCCCAAGTCGTGGTGGTAGAGAAAGTAGCTTTCGTTCGATATCATTAATCACTTGTCCACCTGTAATTGCTGGTATAAATTGGCATCTCAGGATGTCTTCAACTGGCTGTAGGTATTCCTCAAGTTGTGGTATTGTTCGCATGAAGTAGGAAAAACGGTGTTGATAGCCAGCAACATAACAGGAATATGCCGCCTGAGGTTGAGTCAATGCCACTCTCGTTAGTACTGTCAATTCTTCTGACCATTGTTTCACTAATTTTCGACAGTACTCATCTTTAAAGTTCTTGTTTCCAATAACAGCCCCAAGATGTCGTTCACCATTTTTAGAGATTTGTATGTCGGTTCCATTAAAAAAATTGTTTGCTTTGCCCAAGTGTTTTTCCTTTACAATTAACCATGATTTTCTAGGTTGAGGGTAGTAACCGAATTGTGGACCAATTGTTGTGATTGTGATCCACCATTCCTTCAACGATTCAAGTTTTCCAGTCGCAGTGATATCGTCTGCAAATGCAACCATTTGATCTGTAGTGTCAGCGATCGTCGACAGCATGATGTTCAATAAGGGAGTTATTCCAATCGCGTAAATTGCCATTGCGATCGGATCTCCTTGTGTTGTTCCTTCTTTCGAGGAAAGTTCAATCCCACCAATGACGAACAATCGTGCTGGGAGTCGATAGCAGTTGGAAACATAGGTAGCCAATATGGGACAAATCACTTTGACATTGTGTAGGAGTGCTTGTCTATTGATATTGTTGAAGGCATTGGCTGCATCTAGTAATATTACTGCTTCAGCTTCTTCGGTTTCGAATGCTCTTCTCATTGCGTGGATTGCAGCTTCACTACCGCTTTTCTGCCCGGAGCACATCTGTACTCTGCTGCCTGCTTTAATGACATCGCCTTTCGCTATTGACATGATTAGTTTACCGCATATTCGCCTAAGCACTTCTCCCACACCAATTGGTCTGACACCTGGCTTCTTATCCAGTGGGACTAGTCTTGCGGCGAGAAAACCTTCCAAGGAGTTATCCATCGTTTCCTCTGTACAGAGTTTCTTTGTCAAATTCGCAATAGCTCTTCTCAGATCTCTTCCGCTATCACCGTACATCTTTGATGTGAGTGGTCGCCTCCAACCGTCGGCATCTAAGCCAGAAGGACCTGACCCTCCTTGTGTGGCAATTGCCGCCTTCCGGACCAATTCTTCGTCGATTGCATTGAATATTGTTGGGTGAATCTTTTGGAGAGGACCTTGTAGCATGTTGTGTTCGTTTGATTCTCCGCTTTCAGGATGTTTTTCTTTTAGTAGCGCAATTGTTGAGTCATCTAATGGGAGGATCCCGCCGCTCATGTTGTTCGTAATCAATTTAATTGCTCCATTCACGTCCCCTCTCTCCATTCTTTCCTTAAACTGTCTTGACACTGTTCCCATTGTCTTCTTACATGTTGGCTTTGGCAGTCGTGATTGCAGTGTTTCTGCCTCATTTACAAGTTCTTCAATCTCGCCTTTGTGCCATAACTGCAGTCTTCTTTCAAGGGCCTTTACATGATCGTTAGCTTTTGATGTTCTACTTGGTTTTTGTAATAGTAGAGCTGGCATGATATGAATCGCTTTCATTGCAATCTGTCCCAGGGGACTGTCTTCGATCCAAGCGTTTAACAGTCTTGTAGTTTCTCGGATAAAATTTTTACCGGTATACCCATTTGGCAGCATAAAAAGATTTTTTCGCCAGAAGACAATTTTTTCGTAGTTGGATTCGATCAGTTTCGTGAATAAACTTCCTTTTATTTCTCCCCAATAATATTTTTCTTGAATCTCTGCTTCTTTTATAATCGGATTCTCATTCGGCAGTGTTTGTGTAGGCGTTGAGACATCAACAATTGCTGCAACTACTTTGCAATGTCTTTAGTGCTGCATAGCGCCTCTTGCAGTTCGGAAAATTTTTCCGCATTTTATGCACGGTATTTGGCTTTGATTCATTTTCACTGATTTTTTTTTCTCGCCTTGATGAAAAGTTCTTCTTAATAATATTTCAGCATTTCGATGCGTTATTAGAAGACATTTGACATTTTTTCACCGCTAAATCATTTTTCATTTTTTCCGTTGGCGCAAAAGCGTCCGCCATCTTCGGAAGTTCTTCCCCTAGAACTCCGCATCTTTACACCACTCGAGTGGTGTAAAAAGCAATGCCGGCAACCGACCTACTGAACGTGTATTTTCCGAAGCGGCACCTCGTTTCATACTTGCTATGGGGGCCAAATATTTCAAAAATAAAATTATCGACCGAAAAAAATTCCGTGAAGGTGAAAAATATCGCAGCAGCGCAATTCTCGAAAACAGTATTTCACAGTTAGGAAAGAAAAAAGGAAGTGTCATATTAAAAACTGTATTAACTGAAGGAATAATAATTCCATACTTTAGGTTCAATTAAATGACCGAATTTCACTGGTGTAAGTACACCAGTACACCAGCCTAAATCCGCCCCTGTCAATTACCTAAAAATTTTCTCATAGATGGATGGATTATTCTTCACCGGAATAGTTGTGTTAGCCACAATCATACCAGAGAATCCGTCACGTGCCAGTATGTGCGTAACCCCATACACCACTAATTTTTCATTCTGATCAATGTGCACTTTATGTCCAAAAATAGTCGGCTTTGTAACATATGATTCAGTGAACGCCCTGCGGTTTCCGTCCTTTTCTTGTGGGATTCTGGGTGCAACTTCTTCAGTGACCGGCCAACTCGACACTCTCCAACAGAAACACCTTTGCTTCTCAGTAAACCAGTCATCATTTTTCGGCCGTATGAAGAACCAACCTTTGCAAAAACCACAAAAAATTCTAAAGGAATAAGAATCGTAAACAGTCAAAAGTTTTTTTTATCTCTTAAAATACTATACTTACACATGAAACTTATAATGAAACTGCAGAATCCACGTAATTTTCATCGAGCTCAGATCGTTTATTAACATCATTTTCAGAACAAAAGCGACGAACCGATTTTTCAGACAGCCCTCTTTCGTACGGATAAAGTTCTTTAAGGTACTTAGAAATTTCCAGGTAGCTTTTGCTCTCTCTTACAAGCTCTTCGATTTTATACTTTTCCGATGAAAGAGCCATGATTATCCTCCGAAAGATTTAACTTGTTGTTATCTTTGTCTGAAATTTTTATAAATTGTAGAGCTGCCCCGTCTTTCCATTCATTAGCGAAGCACGTGTCCAGACCTCTCATCAATTTAGGCATATTCGATAAATTTTTTCACATTTAATAATTACACGAAATATTAAATTTTAGAGGTTGTGTGCTTATTTTATGATGCTCTTGAAGAACCTACAGGAGAAAATAGTAAATATGTTTACGACCGTGTATATTTCGTTCAATCAATTTTCAATTTGATTTTTAAATTGAAATTTGAATTTTCGCCGTTTTTTAAAATTGAAAATTGATTCTAGTTTTGTTATCTAAATTAGAAACGAGAGCTGAAAATTGAGTTATTTAATTGATTTTCGTTTTCAACTTGAAAATTAAAAGTTGATTCATTTTTTAATTTCGCTTTTTAAAGATGGAAGGACGTAACACGATTTATGAAAATACCCCCAGCGGCGCGAAAGATGTAGAGCAATAGGCCATTATAATCGTGGAAAAATAGAGAGCCTTTGTTCAGTAAGTAATTTATGCAGTTTTCATCTTTGTGTTCCCCGTGCCTCGCATGATACTCGTGCTAGCAAAATTCTGTGTCGTTGGTTTTCTTGGTTGGTCAATCACTAAAGTTTGTCAAGTTCAACAAGTTAAGAAAAAATTGTAATTTGTCAAAATAAGAGATTAGGAAAGAAGTCGCCCTTTGTATGTCACAGGTAAAGTTTACTTAGAAGATTCTAATTTTCGTTTTTGAATTGATATTAATCCCCATTTCCTCAGGTAAGAATATTTTTAGCTCGATAAAAATACCTTTCATGCACTAATTTTATTCTTTTATCTTATATATAATAAAACACTAGAACACTAGTTCGTGGCAATGGTATGGTAATAATTGCAAGGAACACAGATGTTCTGTTGATAAATAAACTTTTTTAAGGAATACATAACAGTTTCCCAGTGATGTATTTGGGAATGTTACTGTTACTTCTGATGGTTGTTTTGGTGAGCATTTTTGAATCCTTCAAAAACCAACATTGTATATCATTCAAAAGAGGTTTTCAAATTTGTGGCTTGATCACATTGGGATATGGAGATGTTTCACCTAAACACATACCAACACACGTAGTGTGCGCACTTTGGACTTTATTCAGTGTGTTTTTAACTTCCATGGTAACAGTTCAAGGTGAAAAACTTCAAAAGAAGCTTCGGGAAAAGATAATAATGACTTTTGCGAAACCGAACTGAGATTGGTTCAATTAGAATCAATTCAAGCTGAGATTTAGGATATCATGGAAGAGCAAAAGGATGCAGCAATGTTTCAGTCGGAATCAGAGTCAAGAGAACAATTAGAAAGAATGAAAACATAATTTGTAGATTGTCACAAAATATCTGGATTCTGGACAAATGCTCTGTAAATAGTATTAAGTTGTAAAAATAGCGTTATGTCAACTCTCATTCTGGTTTTTGCACAAATCTTCTTTATTATTTATTTACTGCAGCATGATATTTCAAAATTCATTTATTTATCCAATATTTGTTTCTTTGATTTATTGATTTATCGTTGACAAAATAGTAAAATAACAACAATTCACTAATTCTACGTGGAGATTGCTTAGCTATTTTTATTATGGGCAACAATCATTCAAGGTCTTGGAATCAAAGATGTTCCCTTAATTCCCTTCCATTAATTGACATTATCACTTCAAGCAAAGCAGAAAACATTTCCAAAACCGATGTAATCGAAATGGGAATTTCAGATCATAATTTCATTGGATGTGTTCGTAAAATAAACTTTTAGAAATACAAAAATACAGTTATTCACTCGCGCAATTAGTGCAGATACAACAAAGAAGAAATGGTATCCGATCTTCGTAAAATTGACTGGGACTGTTTATCGACTAAATGACGTTTAAGAAATTTGGTATATTAACGAAAACTTGAAAATTGTTTATGACAAACATGCACCCAAGATCATTAAGAAAATGAAAGGGAAATATCAGACTATCTTAATAAACGTGACCAAATGCTCCGTAAAGCACAAAAATCCAAGCAACAAGAGGATTGGGACGAATACAAAAAACGATTAGTAGAGCGAAAAAAGATTACCATCAACGGCTGTTACAAGAAAATGCTCGAAGTTCTCAAAAATTTTGGAGTTACATCAAAGAGATCATTCCAAATGGCTCCAAAAGTAAGTCTTCGAATTTTGTACCCTTCATCAAATCATAACTAGGAAACCTTCATTCCAAGGAACAAACATTTTGTCTTTTCTTCTCCAACAATGCTCGTTCTTTAAAAGAGAAAGCATTTCCATTAAAAAACAGTACTTGGAGCTTCGCTTCAATCACATCCCTTAGAACAACAGAAAAATTCAAGTTCAGGTACGTCTCTGTTACATTCGTACAAAACCAGTTGAAGAAAATAAAAAAAAAGATAAGGCAACCGGTTTGGACGAATTACCTCCACTACTCATCACTCAGCACTACTCAACAGTGCTTTTGTTCTGAAACCTCTGTCTCATCTCACAAATGTATCCGTTCAGACATCCATAATACCGAAGGACTGGAAAATCGCACCAATACACAAGTCAGGTGATACAACAAACACTGATAACTATAGACCGATCTGTATATTGCCAAAAGGCATTTGTTACGAGCAGCCATTCAGTTTTATTGCAAAAGTTATCTGTTTATGGAGTATCAAGTTTGAAATAACATGGTTTTCAGACTCCCTATTCGGCCGACATCGATGCGTACAGTTTGATGACGACATCACCACCTGCAGGAAAAACATGTGGGGTTCTCCAAAGCTCGATCTTGGGACACCTTCTTTTCTTACTATATTTTAATAATATAGAAGATGCTGTTTTACATTCAAATGTTATCACTTCTGGCAAAGAATCTTTGGATAGATCATTAAACATCGATATGCAACACATCTCTAATTATCTCTCCATCAACGATTTGATTCTTAACACCAAAAAAGGAAAAACGTAGTCCATGCTGATACACGTAGAAAGTTAAACAATTGCAATGGCCTAGAAGTGTCGTTCAATGGGTATCTCATAAATACCACCAATTCTTACACGTACCTTGGGACCATGATCGAACCTACTCAAACCATGAATAATCTGTTTGGTAAAGCTAATATATCTATGTCAAGGAAGCCACATCTTCTAAAAAAGTTGAGATTTTATTTAACATTGGAGGCTGAAAAACGGTTTACAATGCAATGATTGTGTCAGTTTTCAGATTTAACTGCATATTTTTTCTTGAACTTGTCCTGCAACTTCAAAGATAAACTTACAAGGAAGAAACGATTTCGAGCCTGATCATCTATACGACGTGTCAAAAAGGCAAGCTTGTATCGTTAAAATAGTAATCATTCCATGAGAACAAGAAACCAGGGAAGGATCGGGACTCTTTCGAAGGTTCGTCCGGAGGTTGCCCGGTCTTATTGTTTCTTTATGTGTGCGAGAGCTTTTAACTCTCTGTAAATAGAGATAAGGGGAGTGGGTGATCTCCACGCCTTTCGGGAACGAGTTAAGGGCTTTTGCTGATAATCATTTTTAATTTTTTACATGATTGCTCATTTTGAGCTCAAAGATTTTCATATGGCTACCTACTTCAAACCTCGTGAGTTTGTTTTTTCAAATTTTTCCTTTCTTTTTGATTCTTTGCAGATGTTGGCTTTAATTTTCTTCAAGCTACTTTTTATTGGTTTTTATATTTATAGGTTTTCAATACTTTTTAAGTTTTTGATAGAAATTTTATTTGACTGACTGTGAGATAGAGGACCTATATTGATAGCAATTTTTATTCTAAACTAAAATAGCTATCCTCTGTAAATATTTTTATAACAAATAAATTTATATATAAAATATATAAAATAATTAATCAATAAATTGCACACGATGCAGTCTGAAATTGCTGATTTAGAATATGACAATCGAAAGGAAGCTTTTTGGATCAAATTTGTAAATTTTAAGTCGAAATTTGAAATTTCTTCGACTTATATTAGTGCGCTCTAACACTTCTGACCGGTTATTTCTAGTTCAGGGGTCAATTTTTATAATTTCGTCAAAGGAGTGCCTTTTGAGGAGACATCGCAACGGCAACGAAGACGGCGACGTGTTTGAAACTAAAGCTTTTGTTTTCTATTTGGAGTTTGTTTTGAAAGGGAGTCTACTACTTATGAGACCTTTGGGAAAATTTTGTAAGATAATTACATCATTAACATATTTGCACGTTCTATGCACAACGTGAAAAGTCATGATTTGAAGTCGTACTGACAACGGAGACGCGATTATAGATGAGTTTCTGATGTTAATTACCAGTTAAAGATCTGTTTAAACTAAAAATTTAATAAACTTCACAAAAATAGATTTCGAGTGCTAATGAGTATTATTTTTAATAATTTTTTTTGTCTTAAAAACGCCTCCTGAGAACCGGTTTAACCGACAGTGTGCAGAGAGCATCTAATTGCCAACCAAGATGCGTGCGCATATTGGTAGGAAATTGACTTGATCTATTAAGCATTTATGTTGAAACTCACAGCAATTATCGAGCAAAAAACACTAATGTTTATAAACATCACGTCACTTAGAAACTCATCTATAGAGAAAGTCTTTTTCTCTTATGTAGATTTTATTGAAGCTCAATAACTTTCTAGTCGTTATAAGTTTATCAATTGAATGAGTTCTTCAATAAAAAGAAGTTCTTCAAAATACTATTCACAAGTACTTTTATTATTTTGCTCTTTTTGCTCACGTCGTCGTCCACGTTGCCGTCGTAGTTGCTTAAGCTCACTAATTGTGAGCCAGTTTCAGTCTTCAATCTACAGTGTGTCCTAGAGAATTTCGGTCTGAGATTTTAACAGCTCATAACTTTTTACACATATATCAGATTTCAGCAACTTTTACACCATTCGATAGGATTTTATTCATAGATTTTAAAAATATACATTTTGTTCTCCAAATCCTTTTAGTTTGGGAACAATTAAGGATTTTGCCATGAAAAAATCCAATTATCTTCTGAATGGTTAATTAACACAACTTTCAATAACAGCTATCAAAGGTCATTATCAAAAAAAATAACAAGTCAAGTGACTGTAAAACACAAGAGTCATTAAAAACAAAACTTTAAGCTGTCTCAACATGTCCCCCGCTTCTCTGGACACAGCTATTTGCTCTTGCTGTCATAAAGAGTGGCGAATAAAATTTTGATTTTGTCTAAGATTATTTGCTGCGCCAACAACTTTACTTCTCAACTCTGATAGACTCTGGATCTCAGTGGAGAACATTTTTTGTAGCAGCTAAAGATTGCTCATATGATGTCAAAAACATTTTGTAGAAGCCCCCGTCTCACAATTTTTAACTTTGTGATGAGATTATAATTTTAGTGTGTTCAATAACACCACCACATGTTCTTAATAAACAAAAGAATAATCGCACGTGAAAACTTACTTTTATTAACCATTAAGAAGTTAATGACCGTGACAGTTTAAAGAAATCCTTTTTACTACAAAGGTGTTGGACTAAATTATTTAAAATATAGGTTTTTGAAATCCTTGAAAGAAATGCTATCGAATGATGTAAAAATCTCTAAAATCTGATATATGTGTGAAAAGTTATAGCTTGTTAAAATCTCAGACCGAATTCTCTGGGACACACTGTATGGTGCAGCTTTTTGTTTACTTTTATCATCTTTATAAGAGAGAATAGCATTTCAAATTTTGCAATTAAATTAGCACGATTTAATTTTTCATTGTTGATGAGGAACCAATCACGAAATAGACATCTGCATGAAAGTAATAAAGGTTTTGAAACGGAAATTAAAAACTGCAAGGAAAAGAAAAAGAATGAAAAACTTTAGAATAATTCAAACAAATAGAAACCATTCATTATCAAATCTTCAAAAACTTTGGCGTACTCTTTCTGTAAATACAAGACGTTCCTATTCCATTCCAAAAACAACTTGCCATCTTTATGTGAGTCGGAGGTAGAAAACATTGCCAACAAAAATATAATAAAAAATGTTGAAAGAAAAAACGTTGGTCGCAATGTTTTGTTGTTTATTTCACATTGCCTTATCAAGTGACATCATTTCCACAGACAAAGAAAAGTACAGCCTAACAATTCACTTGGTGGCATGGATAAATAACCCTCCATATGTATATGAGAATTCAACAACAGGAATATATGAAGGTATGGTTATAGAACACTTGCAATACATCAGAAACTCATGTCTACCTTTCTATAAAACTATAAGAATCGACATACATCCAATAAACAGTATAGAACAAACATTGAAATACATGAAGAATCCACAACAGATGTTATCAGATATCAATGCAACTAAAGATGATTTAATCTTCGTGTTTGGAATTTATAAAGACCCTACATCAGAGTTTTCCAGCAGCACACTTCTTCGTAGCAATGGTATTGTTCTAATAGCAAGAAACACTGACGTTTTGTTGATCAACAAACTTTTTAAAGGAATACGTCACAGTTTCTCAGTTATATATTTTGGAATGTTAATTTTGTTTTTGATAATTATTTTGGTGAGTATTTTTGAATCCCTCAAAAACCAACGTTGTGTACCGTTCAAAAGAGGATTACGCATTTGTGGCTTGATCACATTAGGATATGGAGATGTTTCACCTACACACATACTAACACACGTAGCGTGCGCACTTTGGACTTTATTCAGTGTGTTTTTGATCTCCATGATAACAGCTACAGTGATGAATGAAACCGAGAGTGAAATGTCAGTCCAAGGTAAAAAACTCGCAACTTTGAGGAATTCTTTCGAAGAAACAAAAGCAAATTCTCTTGGTGGATATAGGCTCACTTACAATTCATACAAGGAAATCTTTGAGAGTGTTCTAAACAATGAAGCAGGAGCTGCTCTCATTGATTTGACTGCCGCTTCATTTTACTTTGAAAGTCATCCAGAACTTCTTCCACAAACGAAGTCGTTGAAAATAATAAAAAGGTTTTCAAGTTATCAAACCATTATGCTGTTTCAAATCGATGATGTTATCCATAAAAGTAAACAAAATGTTCAAGATGAAAAATATGATGCTAGGTTTGAAACTTGCGAAGATTCGGTCTTTAATAAGGCATTGTATGAATCACATCAGTTGTATCTTAGTGAAAAATACACCAGAAGGCCATCCATAACACCATATTATGTTCGATCTCTCACAGATATTTTTGATGATTCCGATCATGGCTTGGTGAAATATGCAAGTGTTACTGTGCTTTTGTTGGCAATCCTAGGAATATGTTATCAAATGTCTAGGATCTATCTGACGAAAAAGTCTTCAAAAGAAGGAAGGGATAAAGATAATAACAGTTCTTCCAAAACTGGTCTGAGATTGGAACAACTACAATCAATGCAGACAATAATTGAAGATCTTATCAAAGAGGAAAAAGCTAAAGAAATGTTTCAGTCTGAATCTAATTTGGAATAGAAGGAACAATTAGAAAAAATGAAAATATAATTTTTAGATCATCATTGTAATATCTTTTGAAACGAAACAATCATGAAATTGAAAGTCCTGTAAATAGTATGAAGTCATAAAACATCGTTAACTTTTTACGTATTTGCGTGTTCGTTAACATTGTTAAGCCATTAGATAGGTAGTGTTAACTTTTGAAAATACAAATATTTATTTTCTAAAATTAATGTCACAAGAATTGGTACATGAGGCGATGAGGCTATGCCATTAGCTAGATACTGATCAATAAATCATTTCTCAAGAATTGACAATACAAAACTTATAACGCATTGGTCTCTGATTGGCGTGTTCCTTTTAATGCCTCTAAGACGAAACTTCTTTCTGCTAATTGCAACAACATCGTCAATTACTTACCCAGCGGGCACAAGACGTCTTTGAGACGTCTCAATTTAATCGTAAAATGGTCGTTTGGTTTTGAGATCATTTTGCGACGTCGTAGGGACGTCTGAAAATGGGACGTCGCAATTGGGATCCTTTTACGATCAATATGAGACGTGATAAAAATTTTCAAATTTCATTCTGCAGTCATTAAACAGTATAAATCGAGTAATACTAACATGCTTATATAGAATTTACATTCGTATCGAATTCTGTTTATTGGTCGTGTAAGGGATGCTTTCACGACGTTTTTGGGACGTCTTTATACAGATTAAATAACGACCTTCGAAATAATTATTAATTTAAGATCATTTTGCGACGTCGTAGAGACGTCTGAAAATGGGATGCCGCAATTGGGATCCTTTTACAATCAATTTGGGACCTGATAAAAATTTTCAAATTTTATTCGGCAGTCATTAAACAGTAAACTTTGAGTAACAACAACATACTCCATATGGAATTTACATTCGTACCGATTTTTTTTCTTGGTCGTTAGAGGGATGCTTTCACGACGTTTTTGGGACGTCTCTATATACAGATTTAATTACGACCTTCGAAAGAATTATAAATTTTCAAAAGCGATTAACAAAGATTCATCGAATAAATTTTACTACAGTTGCATGATTTAAAGAATTTAAAATAGACCATTCACAAATACGTAAGACAAAGAGAAATTCCCGGGTTATAAAGTTCACATGTGATATAGAAAGTTTCAAAAGCAAAGACTTTCTTGTAAGAAAAGGTTAATATATAACATAAGTTTCGATAAAAGACGTTTCGATAGAACTTAGAAGAATTAATTAAACATGGCGTTTTGTCAAAGGTAAACTGGCAAAGTGGAAATGGAAAAACACCTTGAAAAGATACGATCCTGTTCGATGAATTAACGGTGAGTTTCTGCAGAGATATGTACATATCTCTGGTTTCTGTTTTCTGAATCCATTCGGTGGGTATATTTATACATATTTATACATTCTTGTTGAACTTAGTTTCAGCATTCCAGCATCAGAAAATCACTGTAGATGACATAAAAAACTTCCGTTGATGCTCAAAGATCTCCTGATCGATAATGAGGTTGGCGAAATTTCAAAAAGGCTAGCCGAAGGGAGTTTTAAATGTGGAAATACATGTGATTCAAAATTTTATAACTTGATGACAAATTAGCTAGTATATGTTGAACTGTAAATTGTTGCGTTGTAAACGTTTAAAAAGAATTAAAAAGGAGACATCTATTGAATTTGTATGTTTTGTTGTTTTGATGATTCCAACATAGATGGCCTATGATCCCAGAAAAAGGAGGTTGTTAATCGGACGTCTCTACGATGTCGTTACGGCCAGAGATTGAAGTCTTTGCGATATCCTGTCGTTGAGACGTCTCAGTGAAGGTGTGATTGGGACGTCTTCTGAGGATTCCACTTCGCGACCATTGACCGACGTCTCTACGACGACTTTACGAAGATGAACGAGTAAATTTCATACTCCTGTGACGTCGTTACGATGTCGTTGGGATGTCATCGGGACGTCTCAGTGAACATGTAATTGGGACGTCTTTTGAGATTCCCACTTCACGACCATTTTGCGACGTCTTAGGGACGTCTTGGAAAGACGTCTCTACGACGTCTCTACGACGTCTTTGTCCCCGCTGGGTTGTCTGATAGAATGGATGGAAGTGATCTCCCTAAATCTCTCTCATTTCGTTTGGTTGGTCTTTCTTTTTCTAAGGATCTCTCTTGGACTGCTTACATCACTTCAATTTCAAATTCAGCTTCTATGAAGGTTGGCTTATAAGTCTGTTACTCGGCCTTCCATGGAGTACTGTTGTCATATCTGCGCTGGTGCTTCTGCCTCGACTCTTTCCTTGCTTACTGTAATTCAGAGGCGTGTTTTTAATCTCACTGGACCTGAGCTCTATGCACAGCTCCATTCTCTGTCTAATCGTCGCCGTGTAGCTTCCCTCTGTCTCTTCTATAAGTATTTCCATCGTCACTGCTCATGGGACCTTTCTGAACTCACACCTCCTTTGAAAACGTTTAATCGTATACTCGTCTTTCTTCTAAGACTCATCTTTACACCGTTGGATGGTTTCATTCCTTGCAACTCCTCAGCGCATACAAAAAAAGATGTTTTGAAAAATTTAAGATTCCATAAAGTTCGACAAAAAGCTATATGAAAAATTTCAAACCAACTTTAGCAAATGAACCTCGTAAATAGCATATTAAAGCGCAATAGTAAATGATGAAAAAGAAATACCTAAGGGAAGAAATTTTAGCGAGAATAAATTTTGGCGGATTTGGCGAATAGGTTTAAAAACTGCCAAAATCCACCAATATTTCTTCCCGACAAAAATGATTATTTTTGGGATCCGCCAAAATTAATTCCCTGCGAATTTGATTATTTTCGTAAACCACCAATTTTTTTTCAAAAGGAATTAAAAGGTATAAAATGCTAGAATTTCAGCATTGCACATCATTGTTCATTTTGTATCAATCAGTACTAGCGATTGCTGCTCTCTTCTGACCCTTGTCTTTTTTTGCTGGCTCTCTCTGAACTGGTGAGAAAAAGGTTCTGATGTCTTTAATTCCAATTCTTTTATTGTCGGGATCAGATGTTTTAGATGATTTTGTCAATGTGCAAGACGATGGCGACGACAAAAAATCCAATCCAGTCCAAAGATGATAACATTGACTTTGAACGAAACGCTTTCGATTTTATTATAGATAATGAACTTGAACTTGTAATAAAAACCTGTAATGTTTTTGTTTTTTGAAAAAACAAAGAAGGAAAGATGGACTTTTCTTCACTTAATTGAAAATTGGTTATTGTTATTGGGGGCATCCGCCAAAATTAATTCCCGCTAAATTGCGTCGGAATTTCTTCCCGCCAAAATTTCTTCCCTTAAGGTAATAATCACCTCCTATACTAACAACGCCCTTGAGCAGAGTCACTTATTTATTGAAATTTATTGTGTAACAGCCACACGAATTTGAATTTACTAGTCGTATTTCAAAGATCACATATAGTTTCAAATATCACATCACATAATAGTTTTTCATTGGTTTCATTGGCCAGCATATTATAAGACGTTTGTCAATCTAGAAATTAAGAGTCTATATATTAATAGCCGATTCTCCGTCTGTCTGTTTGTTTGTTTGTTTGTAAGTCACGCAAAATGGTAGATGTGAACTGCGAAAGAGAGTCAGCAATGTAAGATCACACATAAATTATTTCTCTTCTTGTGCGCGACGACGTCAGTGTGAAACCATTGCATTAAGACCCTAATCGAATGCGACGTTTAGGGAAAATTATCTCGATAACCAATAGGGATAATTGACGTTTTTGGGGGTCCGCGATACAGGCGATAGGGTGACGAAAAATTTAGGTCTAAATTTTCGGGGGGACGGGCCTATGGCGTCATCAAAATTTTTGATCTCCATAACGGTGCGTCATAGACATATGATCCTATACATTTTCTTGCTCAGAATTTTAAGATGGTAACACTTCGTAACATTGACAATTCCTTAATCTTAATTTTCGTAAGCTCAACTCAGGCTGAACATGGGCGGCGAGCGACGCCGCCTTGGCGGCTAGTCTATATATTAATAGCCGATTCTCTGTTTGTTTGTTTGTTTGTTTGTGCGTTTGTTTGTTTGTTTGTAAGTCACGCAAAATGGTAGATTGAGTTGTGAGCGAAATTATTTCTTTTTTTGTGTGCGACGTGAGTTCGAAGCAAATACATTGCAACCCCAATCGAACGTGACTTTTTTTGGCTGATGAACTAATAGGAATAACGTTTCGTTTTTATTATTTTGTTAGTTTTATATTCCACGTTGACTTGGCTTTGAAAACAATACATCAACTAAATACAAAGAAACTAACTGATAAAACATTTTGGACAAAAAGCAGCCGTGGGAGAACGTGGTAGCATCTCGGTTTGCCAGTGTATCCTAACGTATCCTTGCCTGACTGTCTGAGACGGGTGAACTTTTTTTTCGAGTAATGAAAATGTTTAAAAACCTATAGGTAAAAAAAAAATATCATAAAACAAAATATTTTTTTTTGCTTTTGTCATAATAGTTGTCTTTAATCGATTTCTTTTAATTTTATATCAGATCGAACGTTTTTTTATTCACTTGATTCATTTAGCACGTGCCTTTTCTTCTCTCCTCCCGTGTGATCTTTTTAAGAAGAGAATCCATTTTACCCTTACGTTTGATAGCACCCATGTTAGAGCGCGTAACTTTTTTTAAACAAAAGTTAATAAAAAGTTGAAGTTTTCTCTCTATACGTTTTGAGTGTATTGTTACACTGATAAAAGATTGGTTTTACCAGAGGTTGTGACTTCGAATCTGTTTCTGGTTGTACGAGCCGTTTATAAGGAAATTTGACGTTTATTGATACAGTGATACAGAGCAGGTGGACATGGGCGGCGAGCGACGCCGCCTTGGCGGCTAGTCTATATATTAATAGCCGATTCTCTGTTTGTTTGTTTGTTTGTTTGTAAGTCACGCAAAATGGTAGATTGAGTTGTGAGCGAAATTATTTCTTTTTTTGTGTGCGACGTGAGTTCGAAGCAAATACATTGCAACCCCAATCGAACGTGACTTTTTTTTGGCTGATGAACTAATAGGAATAACGTTTTGTTTTTATCATTACTGTTAGTTTTATATTCCACGTTGACTTGGCTTTGAAAACAGTACATCAACTAAATACAAAGAAACTAACTGATTAAACATTTTGGACAAAAAGCAGCAGTGGCAGAACGTGGCAGCATATGTTCGGTTTGCCACTAACTCTTGCCTGACTGTCTGAGACGGGTGAACGTTTTTTTTGAGCAATCAAAATGTTTAAAAACCGATAGGTAAAAAAAGAGTATCATATCAAAACACAATGTTTTTTTTTTTTTTTTTTTTTGCTTTTCTTTTAATAAATTATTAATTTCTTTTTTTAATTGTTAAGCGTTCTGATCGAACGTTTCTTTTATTCTATTTATTCATTTAGCACGTGCCTTTTTTCTCTCCTCCGTGTGATCTTTTTAAGAAGAGAAACCATTTTCCCCCTGTTTGATAGCACCCATGTTAGAGCGCGTAACGTTTTTAAAACAAAAGCTAATAAAAAGTTTTTTTCTCTCTACGTTTTGAGTGCATTGTTGTACTGATCAACGATTGTTTTAAAAAATAAATAACTCATGAAATTTGGGTTTTTTTGGAACCATTTTTTAAACTGATATTTGATATTTGATTTCGAATCTGCCTCTAGGATAACTGACGTTTTTACGGGTCCGCGATACAGACGATGGGGTGACAAAAAATTTGGGTCTAATTTTTTTGGGAGGGGTCTGTGACGTCATCAAAATCTTTGAAGAATGATATCTCTGTAACGGTTGATCGTAGCGGAACGATCCCATACATTTTTTTAATCAGTTTTTCGAGCTCTACAACATGGTAACACTTTTGGTTGCCAATTCCTTAATTTTATTTTTCGTGAAGTCAACGCATGCTGAACATGGGCGGCGAGCGACGCCGCCTTGGCGGCTAGTCTATATATTAATAGCCGATTCTCTGTTTGTTTGTTTGTTTGTGCGTTTGTTTGTAAGTCACGCAAAATGGTAGATTGAGTTGTGAGCGAAATTATTTCTTTTTTTGTGTGCGACGTGAGTTCGAAGCAAATACATTGCAACCCCAATCGAACGTGACTTTTTTTGGCTGATGAACTAATAGGAATATAACGTTTTGTTTTTATCATTATTGTTAGTTTTATATTCCACGTTGACTTGGCTTTGAAAACACTACATCAACTAATTACAAAGAAACTAACTGATTAAACATTTTGGACAAAAAGCAGCAGTGGCAGAACGTGGCAGCATATGTTCGGTTTTTAACACTGACTCTTGCCTGACTGTCTGAGACGGGTGAACTTTTTTTTTGAGCAATCAAAATGTTTAAAAACCGATAGGTAAAATAAGAGTATCATATCAAAACAAAATGTTTGTTTTTTTTGCTTTTCTTTTAATAAATTAATTTCTTCTTTTAATTGTTAAGCGTTCTGATCGAACGTTTTTTTATTCTATTTATTCATTTAGCACGTGCCTTTTTTTCTCTCCTCCCGTGTGATCTTTTTAAGAAGAGAAACCATTTCCCCCTTACGTTTGATGCACCCATGTTAGAGCGCGTAACTTTTTTAAAACAGAAGCTAATAAAAAGTTGAAGTTTTCTCTCTCTACGTTTTGAGTGTATTGTTACACTGGTAAAAGATTGGTTTTACCAGAGGTTGTGACTTCGAATCTGCTTCTGGTTGAACACAAGTTGTACGAGCCGTTTATAAGGAAATTTGACGTTTATTGATACAGTGATACAGAGCAGGTGGACATGGGCGGCGAGCGACGCCGCCTTGGCGGCTAGTCTATATATTAATAGCCGATTCTCTGTTTGTTTGTTTGTTTGTTTGTAAGTCACGCAAAATGGTAGATTGAGTTGTGAGCGAAATTATTTCTTTTTTTGTGTGCGACGTGAGTTCGAAGCAAATACATTGCAACCCCAATCGAACGTGACTTTTTTTTGGCTGATGAACTAATATGAATACCGTTTTGTTTTTATCATTACTGTTAGTTTTATATTCCACGTTGACTTGGCTTTGAAAACAGTACATCAACTAAATACAAAGAAACTAACTGATAAAACATTTTGGACAAAAAGCAGCAGTGGCAGAACGTGGTAGCATCTCGGTTTGCCAGTGTATCCTAACGTATCCTTGCCTGACTGTCTGAGACGGGTGAACTTTTTTTTCGAGTAATGAAAATGTTTAAAAACCTATAGGTAAAAAAAAAAATATCATAAAACAAAATATTTTTTTTTTGCTTTTGTCATAATAGTTGTCTTTAATCGATTTCTTTTAATCTATTTTATTTTATATCAGATCGAACGTTTTTTTTATTCACTTGATTCATTTAGCACGTGCCTTTTCTTCTCTCCTCCCGTGTGATCTTTTTAAGAAGAGAATCCATTTTCCCCTTACATTTGATAGCACCCATGTTAGAGCGCGTAACTTTTTTTAAACAAAAGTTAATAAAAATTGAAGTTTTCTCTCTATACGTTTTGAGTGTATTGTTACACTGATAAAAGATTGGTTTTACCAGAGGTTGTGACTTCAAATCTGCTTCTGGTTGTACGAGCCGTTTATAAGGAAATTTGACGTTTATTGATACAGTGATACAGAGCAGGTGGACATGGACGGCGAGCGACGCCGCCTTGGCGGCTAGTCTATATATTAATAGCCGATTCTCTGTTTGTTTGTTTGTTTGTTTGTAAGTCACGCAAAATGGTAGATTAAGTTGTGAGCGAAATTATTTCTTTTTTTGTGTGCGACGTGAGTTCGAAGCAAATACATTGCAACCCCAATCGAACGTGACTTTTTTTGGCTGATGAACTAATATGAATACCGTTTTGTTTTTATCATTATTGTTAGTTTTATATTCCACGTTGACTTGGCTTTGAAAACAGTACATCAAACTAACTGATTAAACATTTTGGACAAAAAGCAGCAGTGGCAGAACGTGGCAGCATATGTTTGGTTTGCCACTAACTCTTGCCTGACTGTCTGAGACGGGTGAACTTTTTTTTGAGCAATCAAAATGTTTAAAAACCGATAGGTAAAAAAAGAGTATCATATAAAAACAAAATGTTTTTTTTTGCTTTTCTTTTAATAAATTAATTTCTTCTTTTAATTGTTAAGCGTTCTGATCGAACGTTTTTTTATTCTATTTATTCATTTAGCACGTGCCTTTTTTCTCTCCTCCGTGTGAACTTTTTAAGAAGAGAAACCATTTTCCCCCTGTTTGATAGCACCCATGTTAGAGCGCGTAACTTTTTTAAAACAAAAGCTAATAAAAAGTTGAAGTTTTCTCTCTCTACGTTTTGAGTGTATTGTTACACTGATAAAAGATTGGTTTTACCAGAGGTTGTGACTTCGAATCTGCTTCTGGTTGAGCACAAGTTATACGAGCCGTTTATAAGGAAATTTGACGTTTATTGATACAGTGACACAGAGCAGGTGCACATGGGCGGCGAGCGACGCCGCCTTGGCGGCTAGTATGTTAAGAATATTCGAGGCTCAAACAAAAATTTCAATCAAATTCTGATGCACTTCCAATTTTTATAAAAATTTACACAAGAGTGTTCAAAAAATGTTTATTGTAAAGTATAAATTCATATTTCAAATATCACATCAGGAAGAAAGTTTTATGAAAACCTATTTAAAATCATCATGTACTTTGAGAATTTCTCAATATTGCCTGACGCAGTGATGCAATTGTGAGCCACATCCTGCAGTGTTCAACCTACGATGCAATTCCTTGTGTACTTTTTACTAAAGAACCAATCACGAAGTAGTGTTTTTACTAAAGAACCAATCACGAAGTAGTGTTTTCCTAAAGAACCAATCACGAAGTAGTGTTTTCCTAAAGAACCAATCACGAAGTAAGCATCTGCGTATACGTGAGTAAGGTTTTAAAAGAAAATTCAAAACTGCAAGCAAAAGAAAGAAACAAAGAAAGGAATTAGAACAATTCAAATAAATGAAATCCACCACTCTTAATAATTTGGACTTGCTCTCCCAGTAAAAATGAAATATTCCTAATTCTTTGCAAAAATCAAATCAAAAATAAGAGACAGAAAACATTGTCTAGAAAAACAAAATCAGCAAAACATTAGCTGCAACATTTTTGTGTTTACTTCACATTATATTATCAAGTGACGTCATTTCCAAAGACAAAGAAAAGTACAGCCTCACAATTCACTTGGTGACATGGATAAATAATCCTCCATATGTATATGAGAATTCAACAACAGGAACAAGTGAAGGTATGGTTTTAGAACACTTGCAATATATCAGAAACTCTTGTCTACCTTTCTATAAAACTGTAAGAATCGACATACATCCAATAAACAGTATAGAACAAATATTGAAATACATGAAGAATCCACAACAGATGTTATCAGATATCAACGCAACTCGAGATGATTTAATCTTCGTATTTGGGATTTATAGAGATCCTACTTCAGAGTTTGAAAGCAGCACACTAGTTCGTGGCAATGGTATAGTATTAATTGCCAAAAACATAGATGTTCTATTGATAAATAAACTTTTTAAAGGAATACGTAACAGTTTCCCAGTGATGTATTTGGGAATGTTGTTGTTACTTTTGATGGTTGTTTTGGTGAGTATTTTTGAATCCTTCAAACACCAACATTGTATATCATTCAAAAGAGGTTTTCAAATTTGTGGCTTGATCACATTAGGATATGGAGATGTTTCACCTAAACATATACTAACACACGTAGTGTGCGCACTTTGGACTTTATTCAGTGTGTTTTTAATCTCCATGGTAACAGCTACAGTGATGAATGAAACAGAAAGTGAAATATCAGTTCAAGGAGAAAAACTTGCAACTTTGAGGAATTCTTTCGAAGAAACCAGAACAAGTACCCTTGGAGCTTACAATGTGATTTACAATTCATATAAGGAAATATTTGAAGGGGTTCTAAATAATGATGCTAAAGCTGCTCTCATTGATATCAATGTTGCCTCGTTTTACTTTGAAAGTCATCCAGAACTTCTTCCACAAACAAAGTTGTTGAAAATAGTAAAAAAGGTGAAAAGTTATCAACGTTTTCTACTATTTCAAATTGATGATACTATAAGAGAAAGAAGATATGTTGCCCTTCATGCTGGCTATTCAACCTCGTTTAGAACTTGTGAACAATTAATTTTCCGATATACCCTGCACACACCAGAACAGGTATATCTGAATGAACGGCACACCAAAAACCCTCTGGTAGACCAATATTATGTTCGACCTCTAACAGACATTTTTGATGATTCCGATCATGGCTTGGTGAAATATACAACTGTCACTGTGTTTCTGTTGGGAGTGCTTGGGTTATGCTGTCAAATAGCAAGGTACTATTTTTGGAAAGAAAGTTCAAAAGAAGAAACGGAAAAAGAAAATACTGATTGCTGGGAAGCAGAACTGAGATTCAGTCGACTGCAATCAATTCTATCGATAATTGATGATATCATCAAAGAAGAAAAAATTAAAACAATGTCTCAAAAATCGGAATCAAATTCAGAATAAAAAATAAAAAGCAATTAAAAGCAATGTAATTTGTGAAACAAATGGTGGAATTGGAAGTCCTGCAAATAATACTATGTTGTAAAATAACTTTATCCAAACTGCCTCTTACACTGGCGTGTCATTGTTCTTATTATTTACTTATTGTCGGATGTTATTGTAAAAGATGGAACTACATTTTGCTGAAATATGGTTTAAAGTATTATTGAAGAGAAGTAGCTTGAAATAATGACTTAAAATCTCGCTTAAAATTGTATATATTGAAACTAACAAGATTTTAACACAAATATATTTATTAGCTGCGATACGCATTTGAGATTTTCTAGTGTTGATTTAGCAACATTAACGGCGACGCTTCGGGTTCCATTTGAGTTTCTTTCAGAAAACAATGACTGTGTCATATAATAATATTGGAAATAATTTAATAATGATTCGCTTGCACTCCCATCTTTGTCCGTTTTTAAAAGTTTCTTCAATCTATATTTATGGTGGTCAAATGTATCAATAAGGGCAAGATTGCTGTATTGTCAAGAAATTTAACGGGGAGAATATTTCGCAGTTTCGTGTTTTTTTTCGCAATATTGTGAAATTTAATTCCACGAATTGCTTTTTCGTAAACCGCGGAAACAAATTCCGCGAACATTTTTGAAGCATTGAGCCGCAAAATTTAATTCCGCGAAAATCTGAAGATTTTTCTTTGATTCCCTTTAGGGATTGTTCACAAATGATGTCAACCATTTTTTCAAGATTTTTGACCCCCTCCCCCTGAGTTGACGTCATCTTTTGGAAAGAGACCCCCCTCCCCTGTTTGAGACAGAGAAACAAATTTTCCTTCCTTTACCTCTAGCCGCTCTGGCGATGACTGAATAGGGCTGGAGTGTTACGTTCGTGCAATGTATTGTCTTCACGTGAGCGAAAAAACTTTCGAATTAAAAAGCCACTACAGTGGAATCTGTCTAAAGCGGACACCATTGGTGCGCAAAAAAGTGTCCGCTTTAGAGAGGTGTCCGCTTTATAGAGAATGCACCCAAAAATGACTCTCAGATCAAGATTTTGCCGAAAAAATGACTAATTTTGATTTATAACGTTTTTTCTTTGTTTTATTGAATTTTGATAGGAAAATTAGACAGAGACTAAATAAAGAACAACTGTGTAATCTTTTACGAGATAAAACTGATATCAAAAAATGAACAACAACTTTGAAACAAAGATCAACTATCAAATTTATACATCATGTAATAATCTACTTGAAGTAATCTCGGATCGAAGATTGCTTTTTATTTGATATTTGAAAATCCTCCATTTTTTTCATCACTGATAGCAGCATACTTTGACTTTGACTTTGACTTTGACTTTGACTTTGACTGTGACGAAGATTTTTCTTTCATCCACGAAGAAGACAACGTACACGACAAGTTTGCGATGGCCGTCACCTTTGAGGGACGTACAGTTGGACATGTCCCTAAAAATCTCAGCAAAATATTTAACCGCTTTACCAAGATCCCCAATTGTGAATTAAAGTGCCGAGTAACTGGAAAACGCGTGAACAGAGGTGCTGGTTATGGCTTAGAGATCCCTGTCAAATACGAACTTGTTGGTGTTGATAAAGCTGTTGATTGGGCAAAGAAAAACATTGAAAAAAGTTTAGAAATTGTAAATAAAAAAGTTACAGAATGCACAAAATGAAAGGAATAAAAACCAAAAATTGACTTTTTTGTCTTGTGTCCGCTTTAAACAGATTTTTTTATAGGGAAAACGCCATTTGGTGCGAAAAAAAGTGTCCACTTTACAAAGTGTCCGCTTTATAACTGTCCGCCTTATAGAGGATATCTTATGAGAATTTGACCAGAAATCATTCCGCTCCAAAGGAAAGTGTCCGTCTTACAGAGATGTCCGCTTTAGACCATGTCCGCTTTAGACAGATTCCACTGTAATAGCAACACTGAAGGACATTCACACTCTATCGATCACATCGAGACCTTAATTCAGTGTAACCTTCGGGATCGCAAAAAAATAAGTGCGAGAAATTTACTTCCCGCGAAAATATCAGACAATAAAATATAGCTACATTTGGTACCATTTATTCATTGTTTAAAAATTTTCGTGACAGTTTTGGAGTCTGTCAAACCAGGGATCCCTATCAAACTAATTTTTATTATTTTTATGACAAAACGAACATTAGACCGTCTACCTAATGCTTTGCGAACAATGCAATTTGAAATTGCTGATTGAATTTGACAACCAAAAAGGCATTTTTGGGGAAGGTATTTTTTGACCAAATTCTGAAAGTAGTTTAATTCTTATGAAGATTTGCACACGCTAAAATTTCTTATCGGCGATTTATTCATTGTTTGGTCAAAAGAAAGGTCTTTTTGTCAATTATGGACCACTATGGACTGATACTTTTGAAAATGGTTCAATTCCTATGAAAATTTACAGGTTGCAAAATTTCGTAGTGCTGACTTTGAATTTGAGGTTTTTCTGTGGTTTTTCTTGTAAATAAGGAACCTAATTGTTTTTGGTAGATAAGAAAGGAGAAGAGATAATAAGAAATAGTCATTACTACGGCAAAAGTTTTACTTTGTAGAAGAATAACGCTATGGAAGCGGTTAAACGGTTGACAAAAAAAAATTTAGATCAAATCACGATATTGACAAATTACTCTCTGCAAATGTGTGGATAATTAACTAGGAGAAGTCTTTGCTTTATTTGGGGATGTTTACATAAAAAGCAAAACAAGAGGAGTATTGGACCGGATGAAAAACCGGATGATTACATCTCACTACTAATATCTAGCTGAAATGGGACACCAATTTATCCACTGAAGACAATATTTTTTTAAAAAAATTGAAGATCCTTAATTTGTGATTAGAAGTCATTGATGTGAATGTTGCTGCTTTTAGACTTAGCCCTATTTCTAGCATGCTAACAAGACACGGAACTAACAGATCGCTTTCTACAGAGATGTTACCTCTGCATAACTTTGCGATGTTGTTTAATGACATTAAATCACGTTAAGCACAACCTATGCAAGGTAACAATTGTGATGCCTCAAATATCAAATATACGAAAATACCACAAAACCACAAAACCAACCAATACAGATCAATTCAAATCAAGGAAAAGAAAAGAACTACTGGAAAATAATTTCCATTACAAAACAACAGTTGGATAGTTGAATAGTTCATATTCATATAAAATATAAAATCATATAAAATCACTAAGGTCTTATCAGAGATATGTAATATATTATTTTATATATGTTAACATTTATTATTTATCACATTAAATATGTATATATTTTTTACATATCTCTGGTCTTATTAATAATGAAACACATCTTGTGAAATAACATCAATAAAGACCTGAGGACAAACTTTACCATAATTTTAACAACAAATTGCTCTAATAATACGATTGATTACTTTAAAAAATATTCAATTCAACATCCAAATAGCGAAAAATGTGAACGCAGATTGTGTGGATGATTTTCCTTTGGTTGCGATGAAGCAAGACTGTAAACATTTGATATCTTAAGCCACACGTTCTTGATTCGTTGACAAAAGTCAATGCGAGTCCCTCGAGATTATCTATAAATTGGCTTCAGTTTTCCCCAGTTTTCACACAGCATGTTTTGATTTTCGATCTTTCTCTTTGCCCGGCTACAATTCTCCCAAGTGTGCAAAATAATCAATTCTTTTAATCTATTTTATTTTATTTTATTTTATTTTTACGAACATATTTTAACCTTCGCATAGATGAATTTTATTTCTGTCTATTTAGAGATTTTATGATTATTTTTAAAAAATAAATAAATAAAAAATAGCGAAAAATGTGGATCAAACAGAGTTCCATTCCACCTGCAATTTCGGGATTTAAATTCAGCTAACCCAGGTAAAGAGAAATATAAAAAGAAATATAAAAGGCCAAATTTTTACCCTTATAGAACCGAAACAGCAATGGTTAACTTCAAGCAAATTCTTCTGACAATATGGTGTGTACTTCCTTCGATTTCATCACAAGAAACCATTGGTGAGGATGGAGATGTGTACAATCTGACAGTTCATTTGGTGGCTTGGAAAAATAATCCTCCATATGTATATGAGAATTCAACAACAGGAACATATGAAGGTATGGTTATAGAACACTTGCAATACATCAGAAACTCATGTCTACCTTTCTATAAAACTATAAGAATCAACATACATCCAATAAACAGTATAGAACAAATGTGGAAATACATGAAGAATCCACAACAGATGTTATCAGATATCAACGCAACTCGAGATGATTTAATCTTTGTATTTGGAATTTATAAAGATCCTACATCAGAGTTCTCAAGTAGCACTCTAGTTCGTAGCAATGGTGTTGTTCTAATAGCAAGAAACACGGACGTTTTGTTGATCAACAAACTTTTTAAAGGAATACGAAGTAGCTTTCCTGTGATTTATCTTGCAATATTGTTGGCAATTCTAGTTGCTTTTTTTATCAATTTCTTTGAATCGATTGCTGAAAAACGTTCATATCTATCGTTAAGTAGAAGTTTACCTACTTCAATATGGCTTTCTATAATCACTATGACAACAGTAGGATACGGAGATGTTGTGCCCAAACACTTTATGTCACGTGTTATCAGTGTATGTTGGACAATTTTAAGTTTATTGTTGACTTCCATGGTAACAGCTACAGTGATGAATGAAGCCCAAAATGATTTATCAGTTCAAGGAGAAAAATTGGCGACTTTGAGAAACTCTTTCGAAGAAACCAGAGCAAGTTCTCTAGGGGGATATGGTGTCACTTACAGTTCGTATGAGGAAGTCTTTGAAAGTGTTTTAAACAATGAAGCAAAAGCTGCTCTCATTGATTTGACTGCTGCTTCATTTTACTTTGAAAGTCAACCAGAACTTCTTCCACAAACGAAGTCGTTGAAAATAACAAAAAGGTTTTCAAGTTATCAAACCATTTTGCTGTTTCAAATCGATGATGTTATCCATAAAAGTAAACAAACTGCTCAAGATGAAAAACAAGATGCGTTTGAAACTTGCGAAGATTCGGTCTTTAATAAGGCATTGTATGAACCACATCAGTTGTATCTTAGTGAAAAGTACACCAGAAAGCCATCCATAACACCATATTATGTTCGATCTCTAACAGATATTTTTGATGGTTCTGATTATGGGTTGGCAAAGTATACTACTATTGTTGTATTTTTCCTCGTAACGTTGGGACTTTGTGCTGAATGCGGAAAGAAGTGTCTGGATATAAAACGAAAATCCAAAAGCGAAACGAAGGAGACAACTGTCATAGAGGAAATTCAAATGAATTGAAAACTTCAAATCCAGTGTCTCTTACCTATTTGATATACAGGCAAGGCTAGAGAAACCGAGTTCAAGGTTGTTAAATTTTTAAAACTGATATTCCTTTTATTATATTAGGAGAAGTACTAATAAAAATCAACTTGGTCCCCATGACTTCTTGTGTCGATAGTGACCTGGGGGATGAAATTGCTACTATATACTATATGTGTAAAGCACAAATATAATATTCAAGAGTGAAGAATACTTTTGCTATTCGATATGACCTCTTATTATAATGAGAACAAAGGTCAGAAATGTTGTTCGGCAAGAATTTTTTTTTATTGGGAATAATGGTTTAGTTACCCGTTGTTTAAGAAAAATATTATATAACTTATATTTTTTGCACTATCGATAGTCTTACTTAACGTTCTTTCAACTTATTTTTGAAGCGTGGCTCCACTGAGTACATTGTTTGCAGATTTTATCCACAAGCGCTCGAGTGTTTTAACTTTTGTTTGTTCCTGCTTAACAGTTGCAGTCACTTTTTAATCGTCTGTTTTACTGAGTTATCTTACAAATCATATTGAAAAACAGTCGCACTAGAATGCACGGTACTTATGATTGATTGTGGTGAAATCTCTTCAACCACAGAAACTCGACAAAACGGATAACCCAGATTAATGATTGCATGATAATTATATGACAAATGTAATAATTCATAATAATTATGGTAATAATTACATATTCTCAACTGAATCAGGTCATTATTATTAGGTATTGTTTTATTTGGCTAGCCACACTCACAGTTGTTATTGCATCTGTTTTCCAGAAGAGGCCACGGCTTAGGTTGGAGGCAACGAAGTGTTGGACACTCTCCTCATGAGCGACACGAACCCAATGAATGACCTGTGCTCTCCTTGATGACCTCTTGCAACACCCGATGTATCATCTACCCAATTTCCCTCACATGGCATGGGTCGACCCGGCTGCTGTGGTACAACCACTCTCACACATGGTAAAACGTTGCCAAGGAGAATTGAACCCCGAACTCTCGTATGAATTCCGAGGAAATTACAGTTATACTACGGTGCCAACATTATATTCGAAGAAGTACAAACGCAAACATGGATGAATGATCAGCTGGCAGTAGTATCGGCTTGCATTTTTACAGCTTTTCGTGACGTATAATACATTGACATTGTATTCTCAGTGTACTTCAAACTATATTTAAGAATTTTAAATTAAGGCAAAATCTCCACAGAGCAACTTTTGGTCGTCAGAGGATAGATCAGCGACTAATTTGATGTTTTGATTGACTGATCTCAAATGTAATCGAATTCTGCTGCCTCGCTCACCAAGGACTACACGCATCAACATTTCGTAATTATGCCGTTTAGTTGCCAAAGTCAGTAGCTCGTTCCAGACCCCTTTGTTGTGGTTCTGATAAGGAATTCCTACTGCTGACATCATAACACTGCAATCCTCAATGCTAGATTCTATCTTGAATCCTGTCCCATGAACTGTATGTTTAGTGGTGTCATGCAGATGGGCGTTAATTTCAACCTAAAGCGATGAATCAGACGCCCTCTTAAAGAAAAAGTTTCATCTGATTCGTCAATATTTTTTTACATTAAATTATATCGAGAAATTTTACAACTTGAACACAAACAAAAACAATGAAGAAATAAACGAAATTCGGAGAATAAATAGGATCCATAATTCATTGCATATTATATATATATAAATAAATAGTCTGTAGAACAGCATTGAAAATATCACTTCTCATAACAAAACAAATGTGGAATAGCCATAGCGATAAAAAAAAAGTCATGACAGATAGCTGAAAAAAAAAAAACAACAACAATAAGTTCAGGCCAAAATTGAAGATAAACCTGTAACAAAAATAATTGGGGATATAATGTAAAAAAAAAACAACAACAAAAAAACAAAACTAAAGAAATACATATATAGAAAAAATTAAATAATATTGTAATAATTCATCTAACATTATAAAATTGATGTCATGTCAAGTATCGTGAAATATAAATTTCGTTTATGAAACAAAACAGAGAATTGAAGGTTCCGCTACACATCATAACTGCAACTATAACATGCATGTATTCAAACCATGGTTTTTATTCCAAAATCAAATTAGATTTTAGCGGAAGAATATAAACGTGTTTGTATCTACCCTAATCTAGAAATCCCCGTTAAATCCGTCAAAATCCGTTTCATTTTTAGTGTATTCATAGACACCTTGCTTGAAGAATGGATGAAACAAGCCCAAATCTTGCTTCGTTAGCGGCGTATCTGTCACGGCATAAATACGACATGTACTGACGTTCGACATAATCGCAAGAAAAGCCGTCAGGTAAGCCTAAATAAAAGAAACCAATACAATTCCAACTTCTAGTATTAATAAGGTGGAGGGGGTGATCAGGGTGTAAGAAAACAATAATAGCTTTTAGGAATACCTCAAGCTGAGCTCGTCGAACACGAACAAAATTTTCTGCTCTGTTTCCAAAATAACGTCGGGATGGGAATTCAAGACTAGATATCTGAGAAAGAAAACCTTCATATACCGGGTGAGTAAAAAAAAGTACCGGTGAAATATCTTTAGATTGAATAATTATGAAAGGTAGAAAAAAAGTTATGGACAAAAAACTGGAAGCGATAAAAATCTTTGAAAAATTGACAAAAAATTTATGTTTTTATATAAAAAAAAACAAACGACAAAGTTTTCATGAAGAGGTAAAGAAATCGCTTTTTAACTTACAACGGGGTAGTCGTGAAGCATCGCTTGATGCAATTCGCGAAATCTACGGTATCGACGAAATACACACCAATTTTCGTCGCCAACACTCAACTGAAAATAAAAGTGACATAAGATACGCATGCAGGTTTAATAGTTTGGTTTGGTAACTATACAACGGAACAAGATTGGAGATTGGAGATGAGATTGTCTCAAGAAGATAGACACATAAAAAAAATAAAAGGTTCCATGTTACCTTCACCTCAAACACGTGGTACGACCCCCTTCCTATGCCACGTAAGATGAATCTTGGAATGGAAACTTTTATATGATTCTTCTTGTATATGTTCGCGAAAGTTACGAAGCGATGGATAGGGGTGGGCGGGGGCGATACTCGAAGGCGGGCGATCTGCTCCTCTTCTTCAGCATCACTCTAAACAGAAAAAGTAAACATGGAGAATGTTCAGACCTGATGGTTTACTGTCAGAGCTTTGTTACTGTCTGGATTAAGCGAGCAAAACTATTCCGTATCGGCTCTTTTATTCAATCAAAAATAAGAGCATTTTAACCACAAAGAATTTTGATATGTACTAGCACAACAGACATGCATACAACATAATCAAACTAACGCTTTGATTGACGCGAATCAGAATTTGAGTCATCTCTGGATCGGAAAGATCGTCCTCTTCAGTGCCATTATAAAGATTCAAACTCTACACAAAATGAAGTTTATAAGAGTGTAGAGAAAAAATGCGGTGAAGTTAAAAGGCGAAGGTACTTACTGTTAGCGACCCGTATTTTTCCAGTTTTTCATGTAACACATTGATTTCTCTAAAAATAGAATGAAACGATTGAAAAAAAGTAATAATTAAAACCAAACAAACAAAAAATAAAAAATTGGACTTACTTTTTAGCATAGGAGAGCCTCGTTTTCAATTCTGCAATCTCTTTGTCAGCATCATTTTGAGCTTGTTTCAGTTGCGCGTCCTTTTTGTTCAGTAAACATTCAAGTTCTGTGAAACGTACGTTTTGTGTGCTATTATTCTAAGGGAAAAGATTGAACTTTGATTGGATTCACTGGACTAATGGTAAAAAAACACTGCGATGAAGAGCATTTTTATTGAATTAGTGTGTACATTACAGAAATGCACTCCTTCGCAGTGATTTTTCTACGAATTTGCCCATTGGGTCTCTTTCCATTCATTTTTAATCATACTGGAGGAGAAACGTTACCGATACAAGGGCGTTTTTTTCTTCCACCAAAACTTCTCGATCTTCTTGAAGACAAGCTATCAACTCCATTTCTCTTTTTTTCAAACTATCTATCTCAGCTTGCATGACACGTTCCATCGTCAAGATCTTCTCATACATTTCATCTTGAACCCTACAACAAAACCCACGATCGTGTAACTATAGCCCAACAAAGCCATAGAATACTTAGATAAAATCTTAAGGCCATTCACACTAGACAAAAACAATGGGTTTGTATAGGTTTAGGTGGTGTAACAGCACTGCACAACTAAGCAAGTTGCAAGTTGCAACTGGCGAAAAAACTAAGTGGGATATGCCAGCCATGTAAATTTACAAAGGCGATGTAATATGATATTTATTCATAATCTTATCGTGCTGGTATGATTATATACATATAGGTTAAACTTTCAAAGAGAAACACATACTTTTGTTTTTCCTTCTGAAGGATTTCTTGAAAGTGTTCTTGATCAGCGTTCGAAGTGTTGTGTAGGGCACAAATTTCATTTTGACTGCAATCTTTGGAGATATTTCTTTCCTCTTCCCAATCAGCTAATCGTTCTCGTAAACGTTCGATTTCATCAAGCTCCTCTTTTCTCTCCAATGCGAATTGCTCTTTCAGCTCGGTCAGTGTGACCTCGGCAATACCTCGTGTTCGAATCAAATCCTCTAATACCACTTGTGCGTTCTCTCGATTTTCGATTAATGGTTTCCAAATCCCATCTGAGGATTTCTGTATATTCTCAATGTTGGCCTTGTACGCACGATTGATATTTTCAAGTTTAGTTTTTGTCTCTTGTATGAGAGCCAACTCTGGGGCGTCCGTTCTGTTTTGAAATTCTTTCTCAACCAAGTAAGCAACATACAGTAATTCGGTATCTAACTTCGCAGTGTCTGCTTCAAATAGTTTATCAATTTCAACCAGACTTTCTTCATCGCGTTCGATGTCGGCTTTACATTGCAACATTTGTTTTTCACAAGCGTCGACCTCTTCTTGTAACAGCAAAATTTTTTCGCGAGTCACTTTCTCCAACTCGAGGAGAATTTTATCCGACATTTCCATATCTTGTTCGTGATTTCTCTTTTTCTTATTTAATTCCTGCATCATCGTTTCAATCACCTGTTCTTCCTCCTTCTTCACAACTTCGTGGTTTTTTTCAAGTTCGTGCACATCTTCAATGAGATCATTCAAACTGATACGAACGCTGTCTATCTTCAGTTTAGTATCCGTGTTTTTAATTTTCATCAGAGCAGTCAGTTCTCTCCTAAGATCTTCCGTCTCGTTTTTTTTACTCGTAATTTTTTCTTGACTTTTTTTCAAAAGATCTCTATATTGTTGTACCTTCTCATTAAAGTCGCGTTGGTCTTCAATGGACTTTTTCATCAAGTCTTTCTTCCGCTGGTCTGCTTTATAGCGTTCACCAGATAACTTTTCGTTTAAATTACTGACCGCGTTGAAATAGTTTGCTTTCATTTCATCTAACGCACTTTGCGAGTCATGCAACGATTCTTCGTGCGTTTTTCGATCGTTTTCGATTAACGCTATACGCTCGTTCTTTTTCTCGACTGTTCGTTCACGCTCCCATGTGATAAATTCGTATCGATTTTTATAGTCTTGTTCGTATTTTCTCAAGGCTTTCGCTTTGCTGTGATGCAACTCCTCCAGCCTCGATTGGGAGTTACTTAAACTCTTTTTTAACTCTTCTTTTCGCTTCTCATAGTCAGGTCTTTGTTCGTCGCTAAAATTTTCCTTGCCTTCTAAGACGGCTACACATTCGTTGTATTCGTCACGTAAGGCCACACATAACTTCTCCTGGGTGACAATTTTATTCATCTCTGCAATCCATATCGAACGAATATGTTCAGTATCCGTTGAATTTGATTTTTCCCGTTCGGACGACACTATTTTCCGAATTTCCGCATCTAACTTGTTCGTTTCATCGGAACGGGACTTCAAAAATGATTCAACTTCGTTTGACAGCTGTTTTTCTTTTTGTAATTTAGTTTTGTCACAGTTCACCTGTATATCAGACAGCTTTTGTTTCTGCAATTCGATCAAGTCTTCCTTCTTCTGTATACTCTCGATTAAATCTTTCTCTCGGTCAGTTCGTTTCTCCTCAGCCTCTTTGTAAAGCTTTTCCAACTCCTCTAAATGTTTCCTGTCACAAAAATAAGCAAGTAAATTAAAGCAGAAGATAGAAAAAAAATTCTCACAATCAGCATGTTCAAATCGCACTAACCTTATCTGTTCTGGTGATTGCGCCTCATACAAACGTAACCTTCTTTGAGATTCTAACTCGCCTCTAAAACAAACAAAAAACAAACCTTAAACCTTAAACTTTTCGTCGGTTAAGGCCCCGAAATAAGTTAAGGTTTGAATGAACTGAACACAAAAAGAAAGTCAAGAGATCATCATGCAATGTAAACAAGCTTTACAAATATTTCACGTGTAAACAGAACCATACCTAGTTTCTTTTAGCCTTCTCGATTCTTCCCGAATTTGTCTTGAGAACTCATTTCTAAAAAAGAAAGAAATCAATCACGCATGCGCTAGTTTATAACATGCCGTTAATTTACGTAACGATCAGAAAGTATGAAAGAAATACTTTTAGTGTGATTAACCAACCTGGTTTCTTCCATTCTTCTCTCTTCTTCATGTTTCTGCTTCTCCAGTAACAACCTGAAAACACGTCAAAAAATACTCCGTTATTTTCAGTTCTTTGACTAAATAAACGTCAGCCGATTCTGACTTCATCCTTCCTTACCGAGCTTCTTCCAGTTGTCGCGACAAATCTTCTTCACGTTTCTCCCGATCAGCGCTATAAAACAACACAGAAACATCAGCGAGTTTGAACGATGGCAGAACACCATTATTCAATAGTGCATTTACAAATTTGTCGTTACATGGTTTTAAATGTCACCACTAGCCTCAGTCAGTTATAGAACCTCTTTTATACAATCTATCAACATCAAGGCAAAAAAGAGAGAAGGATTTTCGACATCCGAAACGTACTTTCTCATTTTCGGAAGCAAATCGGATTCACTATGATACTTTGATGATAATGTCAAATTACTAAAACCAGGACCAACGGACTTTCTCTTTTCTCTTAACTCTTCCGCTTCTTTCGGATGGTTGAAACGGAATATTGTAGTCTTTCCCAGGATCACAACATCACCTGAAAGTGTAAGTGAACTAGTGCTACATATGGTATCCATCACAGTCGAAGTTCTTTCTAGCGGATGTCCAGTAGGCAAAATCTTCAAAAAGTCACTGCGATGAAGAGTATTTTTATTGAAATAATGTATAGCTATATTTCTATAGAAATGCATTCCTTCACATTTCAACAAATTTTCCCCCTCGGTAATGAGGAAAATCTCAATAAAGCGAACTTTGACGGGGGACTCGATACTCGAAGTTCGTTATATCGAGAGATGGCTGCAGTGGAGGGATTTTCGTATAAGATATACGTGGAATTTGGTTCATAAAGTCGGGATGCTGGAAAGAGAGATTTTACTTTAATGCGTACAACGCACCTTGTTGCAAGCGCACCCTCTTCCGTATTGATGTTCCATTGACCGATACTGAAGCATCTGGAAACGGATCCAACACAACGAAACCGTCGTTATTCTCGATTATACAATGATCATCCAATATACTTGGTCCACTGATAACTTTTAGGAACGAAGAAACTCAGTATGATGTTAGCGAGACAAATTTACAATTTACACCAATAGGGAACAAGTTACCTATATCTGGTTTCGTTTTGGAATTCTCTGTACCAACGAAAGTCTTTCCCTCCTGAAAAGACCAGAAATCGTGAGAGATAAAAAAGTTACGGACTCATCTTGTAACTAACGCTAAAATTAATATTGATCTAAAATTATTTTCGAAAAATACTTTGTGTATAAGATGGCTTTTTTTTAAAAAAAAAAAAATGTTTTGAAATTGCACAGGAGAGACGTAAAACTTTGACCAATCAGGACACGACTTCCAGAAATTTGAAAACACCATAAAAATACTGATGTTTACGTAAACAACAACTATGTTTTTGGCTCGATTAAACGATGATCAATATAATAAAACACACAAATAACAACATAATGAGCGAGGCTCCTCACTTTCAAATGGTACAGCAATATCCCTGTACTCAGGAGATCATCTTCTAACGCAACTAAATGTGGAAGTTCGGATTCCATTCGTATACCGGCATCAACACGGTGTTGAAATGCTAGTTCTCGCTCCTATCAAACAAAAACAAACAATTTTACCAAATACAAAGAAGATGTTAAGTGGTTGAAGTGGAAGGTGAAATAAATTCATTTTTCTTTTCTGTGCATTTAATTTACATGAGAATTGCACCGTTCCCTCTCGTGTAGATGCAGAACAAAAAATCTTTTTCTCAGACTTTTTTAATTAGTGATGGAAATGGAATTCACCTGCATAATCTTTTGTGTTTCTTTCCACCGGTCTTTCCATTTATCTGTAAGCAGTCCTAACCTCTCTTCATTCTCGTATAGTTTTCTGGCTGCAGCCTTCTCTGCATCGCTCAATATATCCTATTCAAAGAAAAATAAAACAAAATATTTGAATTCTTAACTCATTGAACAAACCTTAAACTTGAAGAAACCATTAAATCCAAAATTTCATGTCCAAATTAGTATGTCAACAACTTTAGCTAGTCCATGATTTTTGGTTTTCGTTCGTGTGTTACTACATGTGAAATGGGACATCAATTAAAAAAAAATGGTCGAAGAAGCTCCGCATTGATTTGAGAATCTAGAAAAATATTTTTCTTTTAATAAAGTAAAATCAACCCACTTGTCCAATAATAGATTTCAATTTATCAATCTCTGCACGCAGTTCTCTGATTAATTTCACATTTCCATCCTAAAAAATATTCCGTATGAAGAATGACTGAGAAACAGAAGAAATTTCACTTCTCCGTCATAACAAGTCAGGATAAACTTGCCTCGTTAACTGTAGGTTTGTTGATAATATTTTTCGCACGATTGGCATAGCGGAGAGTACTTAACGTTTCAGCATAATTACAGTCAGCAGGTGAAATAGCTGAGAAGAAAAGCATGGATTTACCATTCACAGTAAACAACAGAAGGGACGATAAGAACTTAATGAGCTACTTTACTTCAGAAGGGACAATACCCAGCCGGCACATTTGTTAAAAAACCTCTGCGACGGAGTGCATTTCTATATAAATATACACACAATTTCAATAAAAATGCTCTCCGTCGTAAGAACATAATGAGCTACTTTACTTGCAATCATTATTGTCTTTGAGTTTCCACCCAAACTATCTTTCAGCAACCAAGTCAGAACTGAATCACGATAGGGTATGAAAAGATTCTTCTTCTTAGCATTTGTCGAAGCTTCAGCTAAACGATTAATGGGAAGTAAATGTTGTCATGGTGATTGCTACGTATAATGTTGTACTGATAATACCAAACAAAATAAAGTTAAACCTGCATCAAATACCACTTCATAAAGATCGCTTCTCTCAAACGACTACTTTTAGTCAGAAGTTACTGTATAAAACAACCACCCATGTACAAAATTCCAAGGTCCCTGGAGTGGTCGTGATATACAGGTTTAACTGACATTGAAATTTGATTTGTGCAAACTTTTGTTAAGCTATCCTTCAACTGAACAAATAAAATCTATCAAAGAATGCTAAGATGATAAAATGTATTATATAAATAACAGTGTGACAATTAATACCTAACGAAGAAATAACTGATCCAAGTGTAACCAGGGACTTATTGATGTTAGCACCTTCTTTTAATCGAATGCCAGTTGCACCAGTGGAATCAGCACGCTCGCTGCAAAAGCCGAAACAGATGAGATGAAAATTAAAAATGGAATACAAATACAATTTATTTTCCTGAGTAAAAATGTCTTTTGAGCATTATGTCACCTTCCAGCTAAATCTACCAGGTTGATTTTACTTGTAGTCTCGCTGGGCAGATTATGCATAAATTTAGCCTAAAAGATGGGTCAATAAAATATTATCAACTAACAGTAATTGCATTTTAAAAGCTGGATATATTCTAAAAGAAGATTGAATATTACCTGTGTGTAATTAACAGTAAAGATGGCATGTGATCGGCTACTTGTATCATTCATATTGGTCGAGGCAGTAGTTCTACAAAAAACACACAAAAATAAAACATTGAGATCTTCATTGAGAGGAGATATGTTGTATTTACTATTTTGGGATGGCATCATTTCCTTAAGACCTTATTTCAATATTTTTGTTTTAAGGGTGTGACACTCAATAAACCAACATCTTACAATTAGTGAAAACAGCGCTAAAACTCACTATAAATTTTGATCACCTAGGAACAAGCCTTTTGGTTATTACCCCTGTAGTAGTGGATTTCCAAACAGTGTTTTGACATCCATATTTTTGTTGAAAATTGACGTTTTTTGAAATTCTGACATGAAAGTTTTTTCCTCGTATCTATATAGCGAATGAATCAAATTTATTGTATGATGCATCGAAATTTAAGCTAAGCAAAGTTTATGCCAAGAAACTGCAGTTTTCGAGAAATATCTTTTCAAATACTTAGACTTTTTTTGGTGCACCCGGTATAACATTCTTTAAAGCTGTTTAAGATATCTTTAACAAAGTTATGTTTTGCTGCAAATTATGCCTCACCATCCATTCAAATGGGTTTTTTTTACAGGAATGTTATTCCTATTACTTTTATATCAACTGAAAAACTGCACCTTAGATCGTTTCCTTGCTTCATTATCGTTTCGATTGCTGCATAGTCGGACACTAAATGCTTCGTTAATCCTACAAGCAGTGACCAGAAGCAGTAATATAAATGATTTGACTTGGTTGTACTCATTACAAAAACATTCTTATGCAAGTGAAGATATTTCACATTATTTGCATTAATTACAAAATATAAGATGGCAACAAAAACGGTGTTCAAACTTATATATTTTGTAATAAATATACATAAAAAGCTAACCTTGAACGTAAGGACCGTCCTTAGGATGTTCCCTTACTTTCAATGTGTGAGTCGGACCTTTGGATGATGGTGCACGTAGAAGATCTCGTACCCGCTCATTATAAATTTCCAAATAACTAATGGTAAATCATCACAATATATACAAAAGATCTTTGATGTTTTTCATCATTTCAAAAAATAGGACTTGGCTTGGTAAGTGTTACATACCTAACTTCCGCTCGAAATGAAATTCCTTCACTCTCTTTTTCGTGCATTTGTGCAAACAAATTCTAGTAGAAAGAAAAAAAAACAATTATTCTTTTTTACACAGACAATTATACAACAACAAAAATAACTTACTTTGCAAATTCTAGGAATAAGTCCTTCATTTTCCTATGAAAGAACCAGACTAGTATAAGAATAAAATTTCCTTTCTGGGAAAAATGCTGTTTATTTAAAAGCTTGGAACATAAAATTTTGCTTACAGTTTGGCCCATCATTGTATGTGTTTTACCACTTCCTGAAACCAAAAATCAACACGAAGATAAAAAAGTTTTCGAAGCAATAATCACAAAGACGAAAAATGATCAAGAAACTGCCACAAATTTAATTGTTATTTGTTGAATAGTTAATGGTTTCGGTTTATGTACCTGTTTGACCATATGCAAAAATGCATGCATTGTAACCTTCATCTGCAGCCTGCACTACATCAGTACCAAGGTCTTGATACACCTGCAGAATTTTAATACAACAAAATTAAATCGAAATCATTGAAAAAATATCAAGAGATCGTGAAAAACCAATGCTTTCCAGGTGTTCTTCACAAGGAGTTATGACACACATGAAAATCTTTTGGACCTGAAATCAACAAAAGGTAATGTCATAACTGATAGCGGAATTTCGTACCTTAGCTTGACTGGTGAAATGGCTGGAATTTTCATCACAAGACCAATAGGAATGGTCAAAGAAAAAATCTTTCAACCTTTCTCTCCCAAACTCTTCACTTTCCGATGAACCATATGAAGCCATCTGAATGAAAAATATAAACAAACATGTTGCGTTTAAATGTTCTTTTTTATTTTCAGCACCTGATCTAGATGGTTTTAGTCTCCAATCATGGCATGCAAAAATTAATGAAATAACAAAAATTTTGGAAAAGTCCTAAACGAAAAGGTAGGGTGTAATCTAGAATGGAAGGGCAGTGTCCGGCAGTAGGAAAAAGGGCACATTATAAACATCCAAAGGGCACTTTTTTTAGGAAAAGGGCAACCTTAGCTTTATTTTGGTGGGCTAAACCTGTGACCTCCCTATACAAGAGTGATTTTTGAAGTTTTTAAAAAAAAACGTAGAGGGCAGCGTCCGATCAATGGATGCTCTTTTGGCCTAGAATAGACCCTGTTAGGATTTTACAAATTTGCTCCTCTTGAACAAAAGTTTCATTAAATGTCAATCAATACATTGCCTTGTCCAACAATGCATTTAATACGTTCCAGATGTACAATTTATGCACGTAGCAGACAGCATATCATACAAATGAAAGACATTCATATTGCGTTCAATTTAATTTTTCTATTCAATTTACCTAATACAAAAAATACTATGCTACAAATAATAATGATTTAAACAGAGGACATTGTAGCTTTAATTTGATTCTATACAGAACTACAGTTTACCACTTCCCGTTATCTGTTTTGATAGGAAGTCATTCAGGAAAAAAACCCTGTATATTGCAGTGTGTGTTTTTTCAAAATATTTTCCTGAATGAGCAAAGTTTGAACAATAATGTGCAATTATAAAATAATGCTTTGCATGATTTTCGAAGTCTGCATTACATTCTCCTTGATTTAAAAGTTTGTAAAAAAAATTCAGGAAGGAAGAAAAAGAAGAAAAACAAATTATTATTTATATTAATTCAGAGAACTCAAGATTTTAAAGATTGTATCCAATCAGAGGTCTCAAACAAAAATAAATATCCAATCACAATCTGTTGAATTTAATTAGATATAAGTCATGCCATACAATACTACTTTTTAAACGCCTTGTAAACATTTATTGTATACCAAACTTCACAGAAATACTTTCAAAATGGTCAAGTTTTGAAGTTACAAAACCTTACTTTCAAATTTAAAATACTAGTTCTTTTTCCTTCCATCTCAATGATGTATTTTGAATTCATGTTCACTTCCCTATAAAATAAAAACAAAAAAAACCCTGAAAATACAGAACATTGCTTCATTACCAAATAATGCAGAAGAATAGTTTATGAACTTGAATAAAAATGGCACTGGAAAATATAATATTATTGCCAGACACTACAATAAAAGGGTGATAACAATCAGAGTGCATATACATCCTGTTAAGCTACAAAAAAACCTAAATGCTAAAATGCTAAATGGTAAACTTTGAGATATCAACTTCATGAGGGTTCTTTTGATTAAGCCCTAGAAACTGCGAAAGCTTAAAATCGGAAGCAAATGAGTTTGTTTAAAAGATGTTTTGTTGAAATGTTTTGATGATGTGGTATCTTAGCTTCCAAGCAGATACGTGCTCTCATGAACAACTTTCAGCACACCATCTACCACACATATTGTAAAAAATGAACTCTAGAATAATCATTTGAAAGTACTCATTTGGCACTAGTTATAGGACCACCAAGCTATAACCAACCATTACAGGTTCTGTCACTCATTGCAAATATTTCAGGCCTCAAAAACAATTGGTTCTTAAAGCCTAGTGCCCACCAACGCGCTAAAACATTAACGCAAATGATCAATGCAAAAAAAAGTAGGCGCACGCAAACTTTTAACGCCAAACTTTTGGTTATAACGAAAAATTATTCAGAAGTCAAAGAAATGCCGATGGTCTTTAACATGTGATGCTATTTAATAACAAAAAATCTATTGTGATAGGGGAATGTGTTTAAGACATTTTCAAATGCGAAATGGAAATGCGAGATAAAATAATGCTATTGAGCCAAAAACGATAAAAATAAAACATGAGAAGAAAAAAAAGTAATTAAAAGTAAAATAATTGAAATAGTCCTCCCTATTCAAAACTCTCATTTTATTATTAAGTCTTGCTGCATCATACACTTCTTGGTCCTTGTAAACATCCTGTACCCAGAAAGCCCTCTTTTTATGAACATTTGTTCTTCGACGCGACTTTTTCGTAGCAACATTACTAGCAAAATATCAAGTGGGTTTTCCTCTTCACAATTCATTTCTGCTATGTTTAAAATTCAATGGACACGTTTGTGTTAGTTTTTGTGCCAGACATTCTGGTGCCGGCGATAAATTTTATATCTAATTATTATTTGCGTTTATCATAGGCGCTTTGGTGGACACTCAAATTAAGATATCATTTTAGTATGCAATGCAATAGTTTTGAAGAGTACCTTGAAGGTCGAGATCAAATTATTATGTTTCTAATGAAAATAGTGAATTGGCTATTACAAATTCTCATTTTTGACTGGATGGAAACCTTTTCAGTTAGCCTAAAAGTTTTTGAAAAATTAACTTGACATGTGCATAAGAAAATAACAATAATCTAATTAAAGAAATAGCAAGATAACTATAATAACATTAAATTGAAAAATAAATTGAACAAAATTGTATTAATACCTCTTGTTTAAGGGTCGAACCCTGACAGCCACCTTGACGGACGACATTGTTTGATTTTCAGTTGGCTCTAAATTAGATGAAAACAGATTTTGTGTCTTTATGATCAGACATTATTTTATATGTGCTAAGTAGATGTAACTACATGAAAACCACTAAAAGAAAATGTCAAAATCAATAAAATCAAAACAGTTGGTTATAAGATTAGTAAAGATTATACGCTACATGTATATGAAAGATTAAATCACCACGTGTTTGATATTGGATTAAGGTGTTTTAAAGGATTTTCTTTAAAGTTTTAAGGCCAGTCAGAAAAAAATGGTAAATTGGATTACAATTAATTAAAGGTTCTTGTGAAATTGTATATAGGTATCAAATAAAAATAACTGGAGTGAACATAAACATGGTGTTAAATTAAATTTTACATGATTATAGAAGGTTTTGTGAAACCACTGTAAAATGCCAAAACATACTAGTATTAAAATAACAGCAATCTTAATCTAAACAAAAAGGCTTATAGTATGAAGTTCATCAAGATACATTAAATTACCGTCCAGTAATTTTATTTATACAGAAACATTCATGAACCATAACTTATAACAATGTTTTAATAACTTGTAATAACATGGTTTAATTAATGTTAATCATAATAACTTTCCTTTTAACTTTAAATATGAATGAATTAAGCAAAATGTAATGTTTTTTAAAAAATAACAAGTTGATAAAAATATGTACAAAACCAATATATATTTGAACTTTGTCTGATAGCTCTTCAAGAGTACATTCTTAACACTAACTTATAACTATAAAGGGGTCTAAATGTACCTGTCAGTTGTCATTGCCCTTTGAATTGCTTCAATACAGGCAAAACACTTCAAGGCAAGCTGTTCAACTTTTGATCAGTGAGATTAGCTTACTTAGAATGACTGTATAAACCATTACTGACTCTGTGACTAGAGTACAAAAACTAAAATTATAAGAAAATAGCTTCGGTTACAAGACATTTTTATTTTGCTGTCATTACGCAAAAAATGTAACGTAAATGCACAGCCTGAATTGAAAATAACATTTTATATTGGAAATTTATTATTTTATTAAACGAATATTTATTTACAGGATTGTCACTTCAACAAATAAATGCTGTTATCAATATGAGTCCTGCATTAAAAAAAAAAAGAAAGAAAGAAAAAAAAGTAGGGCCTTTAAATCAGAAAAAAAAGTATACGAAATGAATACCGGTATGCTAGAATGATAATTGTGATAAAAATTGTGGACACACGCACTGGCAAAGATAAGAATAAGAAAATACACATACACACACAAAAGAAAACTTGGTATCAAGGACTTTCGCCATAGTTCACACAAAATGGTTATTCAACCTCCTGCAGAAATCTTTAAAAGATTCAGCTTTGCGAACATCAGCGGGGAGATCATTATATATTTTTGATCCCATAAAGAAAGCTGACTTCCTGGCAAATTCAGTCCTTACCTTAGGAAGTTTCAGTGAAAAATCCATGTTTCCAACTAGTAGATGAGAGATAACGTATATAAATGATTATGTTGTCGTCTTTTGATCAGTAAATTGAAACATTTGGCACCACTCAAAAATCAACACCTTTCCAACACTATCACATGGACTTATTGACTTATTGACATTCAAGCACAATTTCCCAACACACATTATTTATTAAACAATTCTTTCTTAACCTTCTTTGTTATGCAACACTTGGTTGGTATTTGGCTGCTTAACAGTGTAATCCAGAAGCTGAAACTATCAGGATGTACCACTTTGGTCAAAGTTTACAAAACTTGAAAAATCAAACTACCCTTTTATGATAGTAAGTTATACCAAACATGTACCTTTGACACATGCGTAAAAAAATGTACCTGAACTTTACCTTAAAATTCAGGTACATAAAAGGTACATCAAGCAAACTACCTAATTTGCACCTACTATGTACCTAAAATGTACCTCAAGATCAGGTACATTATAGGTACAAAAAGCCACATACCTAAAGTGTACCTACTATGAACCTAAATCGTACCTCAAGACCAGGTACAGTATGGGTAAAAAAAAGCCACATACCTAATGTGTACCTGCTATGTACCTAAAATATACCTCAAGATCAGGTATAAAATGTGAAAACCTTGCGTGCAATAGCAATAAATCTAATACCTAGAATGTACCTAATTTGTACCTATATACCTTCAGGCCATTATTAGGTATTAAGTGTTAGGTATTAATAGGACAACAGATCCAAAGTCGTTCATTTCTTTTTGATAAGTCTTCAGGAATACTTGTTATCAAACGCTTGAAGGTTTGGTGAATTTTAGGTACAGTTAAGGTATTCTTAAACAGTCCAAAATTAACTTTTTAATAATGTACCCAATCGATACTTTCAATGTACCCAAACAATACATTTAATGTACCCAAACTGTACCTGGGTCAATTTTTAAGAAATCCGAGATTTGGCGAACGCTGTACCACAAATGTACTCTTGATGTACCTGAGATGTATCTTCGTTGGTATACCTCGGGTATACCTGAATGTCCTAAATTAGGCCTATTTATGTACATTTGAGGTACAGTTATGGTGCATTGATCTAAATGAAAGGTTTGCGCATAATAATACCTATAACATACCCGAGGTGTACCTGAGGTATACCTGAGGTACAATCATGTGTCATTGTGTATGTACCTGAGGTATACCTCAGGTTCAAAAAAGGTATACCTTAGGTACAAAAAAAGTATACCTAAGGTATACCTCATTATCATAAGGGTACTTCATGATATACTTTTAGGAATAATGTACAACACTTATAGATTAACCTTGTTAGTTGCTATTCAACCATTTGTCAATATGATTGAATAAATCATAGTTTATCAAGCAAATTTAAGTAGGCTTCACATTTGTTATAATGAACACCATGCTCACATTGAAAGGAACACTGCGTCAAGTTGAAGCTGAACAAAGCTTGAAAATTATTGCTAAAGGAACTGGACAGGCTGAAACACAAGAAAAAGACATTAAGAAACAAGAAGCATTCTCTTTTTTAAAATAAGAAGCAAATATTTAAAAACAAGAACTTAAATACAAGTACTTGCACGTATGGCAAAGTTGTGCAAAACAACAGGATTCAAATATATATGTTTACATGAGGAAAGAAAGCAGCTAAAAACTCGTTTAGGAATTATACTTTTGGAAAAATAAAGAACAGCAGAATAAAAGCCAAGTATAAGGTTCCTTATAAAAAAATTGTAAGGCAAAAAATAATTCTAAACTTTGCCTGCCCATCTTAATTTCCTCTAACTGAAGAAAATTCTTTTTTTTCTAAAGACACATTCTAGAAAATCTATCAACATACAATAAAATGTCTCTACCTTTATTTTAAGGTCTTCATGTAAATGCCTTTCTTCTTCCTATGGACTTCTTCTGTGCACAAGTACAAATGTATTTCTGCAGATTTTTTTATTTATTTGGTTTTCAGGATTTAGTGTTGCATTTTCACTATTAATGAATATAAGTGATTTAAACTTTTCTTTAACCATCTCCATTAAACCTTCAATGAAATTCTTATAAACAACATAAATATGAACAACAGATGTCAATTAACATATAAATAAATGAGTTGGGGAAGTTTCTACTCATTGGCTTCTTATATCCCCCCCCCCCCCCCCCCCCCCCCCCCCCCCCCCCAACAAGTGGTCAGCTCCCAGTTTTACCTTTCTGAGAAGAATTAAGACTTTTATTATCTAAAAGTTAAATAAATAAAAGAGTTAATTTTAATTAGCTAAATTGGCTTCTTGCTTGACACTCGTGCGTGTAATTTCAAATCACAGTGATAACATTGTTTGAAGAAGATCTGAATAAAGTATTGAAAAGCAATGTTTATTGAGTATCACATGATATAGATTGGAATATTACACCCAATACAAGAACAAACAGAACCACAGACCTAACAGGACAGGATTGTTCTGTTCCGTGTTTTCCGGTGTTTTGCCGCTTTGTTAATTTGTTAACCGGGCGGAAAGTGTCACTTTTGTGTTCAAAATAAGATAAATTAACATAAAAAACACAAATGGAATTTAAATATAAATAAGATGTATCAGAAGAAAAATAATAAATGACACGAAAGAGCAGAACAAGAATAAAAAATTTGTATTAATGTATATACAATTTCTTGTCAAATTTGTATTGATCTAGGGCGTTAGACAAGGGGCGGTGTTCTATTTTTGCGAGAGAGACAAGTAAACACATCTGCACTCAACAATAATAGTCTGGCTCCTAAACACAGTAAACAATCGACACAACGCAATTATACAGTATTGCCACGGGGGGTAAAAGAGTGCATGTAAAACACCTATAATAACGGAGATCTTAAACTTCAGTAAAAACGGTATTGATTGAGTATAAGATAATATAGATGGATTGATCAGTAGTGATAGGAAAGGAGGTGCAATGAAGTAAAATCCAACAGCCCTTTTATCAAATCATGTAATAGCTAACTTAATCAATACCAAGCATTGGTGTTACGGGTATTTCATAGGTTATATTGATATGATTTAATTAGGTGTTACTTCAAAGTGAAGTTATCTGTTGCTCTTTTAAAAACCTACACACTTTTTTTATTATAAGAACCAGTAAAATCTGGCCTTAGGCTGGCTGTTCTTATTTTTTTTAGACTTTTTCAGCCTGAATTGTTCTTATTTTGTTCTTAGCTTTAAGAACACAGTTTCAAATTTCAGCCTTATTTTTTTGTTCTTATTATGGAACTTCCTCTAAAATAAAAAATCTTTTTAAAAGCAACTGGTAAAAAGCATGTTTGGTAATAGCTCATTCGTACATTTATTGAAGGTAAAAAAGTAACAAAACTTCTAAACCATTCACAACCATAAACATTCACAAAGAATTCACATCATGAATGTTCTCATTTTACAAGAAACTTGAGGCTCACAGTGTTCTTAATTTTTGGAACTGGGCCTCAGGTTGTTCTTATTTTGTTCTTATATTTTGGCCAAATTTGAGACTTGTGTTCTTATATAATTGTTCTTATAAAAAAAGTGAGTACTTCATACCAAAACATTTTATTCAAACAAAGGTGCTTCATATTATTGGCCTGTCTTGAATTTCCGTCATAAGCTAATAGTATTGGTAGTTATTGTTCCAGGAAAGAATCCAGTTCATCTGGAAGACCAATAAAATGTGGATCTTTCAAACCTCTTAAATTGGCTCCAAGCCAACATGATTGCTTTAAATGTTATCAAAACTGAAGCCCTGTTATTTCGTAGTGCTAGAAAATCAATCAATCATAACTTTTAGACTGGTTCTCAACAATGCTGAACTCAATTTTGAATCCCATGTGAAATATCTTGGTGTATTAATCAATGAATTTCTTTTCATATTAACTTCGTCTGTTCCAAATTAAGTCAATCTAATGGCATACTAAGTCTATTTAGGCACTATCTCCCCTCAGAAGTTCATGCTCTTTTTACCTCTAACCTCAGTTAACCATGCTCTTTTTACCTCGCAACTAAGTTATGCTGCGCTTGTTTGGGGCTAATCTTCAACTCTCACTTCCAGAGTATTTATTGTTCAGAAGAAATCTATATGCCTGCTTTCTTTTTCTCACTATCTTGCTCACACTAAAGCCCTTTTTAAAAGTGCTAGTATTCTTACGTTTTATGATCTTGTAATCTTTCAAAATCTTACCCTTGTATTTCAAATTCTTAACAAGCTTACTCCTTCTAGAATTCAGGATGTCTTATGTCTTAATTACCTAAGTAACTCACATCATACTCGTGGTCAAACTTATCACCTCCTATCTAAACCCATGGTTAAGACATATCTATGGGCTATTGTCTATGCATTACCAATCAATTCTCAATTGGTACTGCTTTCAAATGCGCTTTTCAGATATAACCTGTCTTCTATCAAATTTCCAAAATTTAAATCTATCATGAAATCTCATTTGAGTCATTACTGATTTTTTCCTTTTTATCATTATATAGTTTTCCTTGGTTTTTCACAGCTGAGTCTATTTTTGATTTTAACATGCAAAAAAGCAGACCCTGGGATAAAAGACAGTATCGATAGTAGCGGTAAACATATCATAAAAGACCATCACGTAGCTGACAGACTCGACATTAATGGTGAAAACAATTGTTTTGTAACCCTTAAAGATCACAAAGAAAATTTCCTCAACAACCCAACCACCAGGCTAATAAATCCAGCGAAGAACGAAATAGGAAGATTAAGCAAAGTGATAATAGAAAACGTCAACAATAAAACCAGGACACAATTAGTAAACCAATAGAAAAGTACCATAAATGTAATCGAATGGTTTAAACGAATCAAACAAGCCCACAAGTTCATGATGTTTGATGTCAAGGACTTCTACTCATTGATCAACGAAAACCTTCTTAAGAATGCATTCCATCTCCCCAAATACAACAGCAAGACAAAGAAATTATATTCCAAGCATGTATAAGTCACTATTAATCAAGAACCAGGAAAGTTGAGTCAACAGAGGAAACAAACTGTTTGACGTAACCATGGGAGCGTACGATGGTGCAGAAGTTTGTGAACTAGTTGGCTGTTTCCTACTTTCTAAAATAACGCAGAGGTACGACAAAAACAATGTTGGACTTTACCAAGATGATGGTATTAGTGGTATTCGAAGACATCAGCGGTCCACAGAGTGAAAAGATAAAAAAGGACTTTCAAAAAATATTCGAAAGTCACCATCTAGACATATATAGTGGTAGAATGTAACATGAAAGTAGTCAATTATCTTGATGTAACCGTCAACCTAAATACTGGCACATACAGACCATACCGCAAGCCTGACAATGAAATAAATTACGTACACGTAAAATCAAACCCACCAAATGTCATCAAGCAAATACCATTATCCATACAAACTCGCTTATCAAACCTATCATCCAACGAAGACATATTAAAAAAAACCAAACCATATTACGAAGAAGCCCTAAGAAGATCTGGCTACAACCAATCTCTCGAATACCTCACGAATGCAAACCAACCTAGGAGAAACCGAAAAAGAAAAATCATCTGGTTTAACCCACCATACAAGCTAAACCTTGAAACAAACATTGGAAAATACTTTTTAAACCTCGTAAAGAAACACTTTCCGAAAACCAATAAGTTTAATAAAATATTCAACAAAAACTCTGTTAAAGTCAGCTACAGCTGTATGCCGAATATGCAACAAGTAATGAATATGCACAACAAGAAAACCCTCAATCAAACATGCACAAACACCAACGAAAGAAAGTGTAACTGTACCAACAAAAAGCAATGCCCAATGAAGGGAAACTGCCTGGCATCTTCCTTAGTGTTCGCAGCAACTATCATAGCCGACATCCCCCAATACCAACCCATGATGTATATTGGTCTTTGTGAGCCAACATTCAAACAAAGATATTACGGGCACAATGGTTCGTTCACCAACGAAAAATATAGCAACACAACACTGAATATTGGAAGATCAGAAAGAAAAACAGAACACCAACAGTATCATGGAGAATAATAAGACACACCAAGACATATTCAACAGAAACAAACCATTGCCATCTTTGCCAATGCGAGAAGTATGAAATTGCAAACTACCTGTATGAAAACCTTCTCAACAAGCGGACTGAAATTATGGCCAAGTGCAGACATAGAAGAAAACACCAACTAATATTCAAACACGGCCTCAATGACTGACGTCATTTCAATGAAACCATCACATTGTAGTTTTTTATCTAACGGTTTAGTTTGCTGAAGATTGTCTGCGATGTAGGCATGAAACTTTAAGTACAAACGAAACAACCGTTGTTTTTTCTTATACGTATATAGAAATTAAAGTATATAACAAGTGCTATAGTGCTAAGTGCTCTGATGAAGTTGATGCTGGTAGGAATCCATCCAAAACAAATTGACCTTGATACTACTTCTAAAATGAATGTATTTGTAATGTCTAATCAAAATCAAGTAATCGTCAACAAAAATAATAGTAAATAATAATAATTGCTCTTTGTTATTTCATGATTCTGAGCATAAAATGAGAACAATCATTTCAAACTTTTGACGTCGTGTAAACATGAAATACGAAGGGCACTGTAATGTCATCTTTCAGTAAAGTCACAGTAAAGACCCGAAAACATTGCATTGCATTTGCACAACAAAATGAGAAACTTAAAGTGAAGTCAGGAATACTTAAGCTTGGTTTCCAATAAAATTATTTTTTGTTGCACAATGGTTGTGCAACCGTCTTTCAGAACTTTTACACAACAGTCTGAATGTTGTGCAACAAAAGATATGTTGTACAACATCTGTTCCAGAGATAGAAAAAAATCTATCTCTGCAACAATTTCCTACACTTGTTGCACAACAAAATGCTGCAAAACGGTTGAGCAACAAAAATAATTTTATTGAAAACCAAGCTTTAAGTCCGCGTTTTACACTTTTACCCTTAAAGCAGTGCAATTACATGTAATTTGCACTCTAGAGAGTGCAATTAGCAATTTAATTTGCACTCTTGAATGCTGTTTAAGCCAATCAGATTTGCGCAATCTTGTAAGGCTGATGATTATATATATAACAGAGCAACAAACCTTATCCCATTTTCAATCCACCATTAATATTTAGCATTGAGTGTGCATATAAAAAATGAATTAAAATATGCAGCCACAGGTCGTATTGAAAGTAAAAAAGCAATTTTATAAAAACATTTATTTTATCTATTTTTTTGCAAAGTTTTCGTACATCATCGTTTCAGCACACCATCCGTCATCCAGATATGATCCTAAAAATCACACAGTGTTAACTGATGTCTATGTTAGTTTGAGTGCACTGTCATTTTCATTTATTCATGAAAATCATAATCTTTATTCATAACTTTATTTAGGTAAAGAGGAATGAAGCATGGAAAGGCTTAAGAGTAACATCAAAGAACTGGTCAATGATTTTACCACTGATGATGTAGAAATGCTTGACACAACAGCCATCATACTAAAATTTAATGCAAACATACCAGTTGAAACAGTAGATTGGATTTGTAATCTAATAGCAAGACCAAGTAATATTATTTTGTTAATGTTTAATAATCCTGTGGATGAAACCATGCCTGTTTTTTTCTGTTGTTAGCATGGTTGTTTTCATTAGATCATTTTCACTACCTAGTCTGTACAATGACACAGGGATTTTTCCAAGTACTTTCCAACTATCATTTACCGGTTGAAAGTCAATTTTGAATTGAGTTTAGAAACTCAATCATTCATTGTCAATTTTAAAATTTCTTTAAAACACCGTTTTTAACGATTTATTAACGTTCTTTAACTGTTTAAAAATGTGTAATACTTAATAACATGTTTTAAGGGAGTAAAAGAATAGGAAAATGTTGCGATCTTCTGCAGGTCATACTTTAGCTACCAGGGAGTGCAAAGGATCGATTTAGATAAATGCAACAAAAAACATAGTTATGACCACAGCTTATGTTCACCATGAATGGGATCTGTAATAGAAAATTACGTCGCAATCTTTTTTTTGCGCATTTGTAATGTAATAGTAATGTTGGCTGTCAGTAAGATTATTTTGTTATGGTTATGGTGCTGATGCAGCATAATGAACATACAGTGGAACATCTAATAATGGTCACCTCTGTACAACAGCCGCCTCCTCTGCATCTAGTGGAGAATGTCTCTGCATAATATATGGTCAAATCCTCATAAAAGCATCCATACGGCAGTCACTTTAATCTTCATTCTACTTTAACATGCTCTTAGGAAACTTTCTATTTAACATTAACTCAGCCACATATCTTGTAAGGAATCTTGACATTACAGCTGCTGGTGTTTTAAGTCACAACAAAGGAAGGTAATAGTATAAACAGCAGTGGCAGATGTGTTACTGTTATTACTGTGGCACTGTGATTTAGGGAGTATGTTCCATAGTAGAGTCTGTAGGATTAGAGATGACTAACGAAAAATGAGAAACCTTGTCACTATTGCTAGTGAAAAGAGATATCAAAGATTGAAATAGAGCATTGGTTGTGTTGGCAATTGTCATAAAGGCAATTGTCATAAAGAAAAAACATTTTGAATGAATTGATTATAGTTACCTTCAGATCTTAAAGTTCAAATTTTGTAATGATAATATCTTTGCCAATTGGAGTAATGCTTATGCAAGTTTGATAAAGCCCCAGTTAAAAGTTCTGCCAATAAGAAATTAAACATCTTCAATTTCAGTTTGCCTCTGCTAAAAGTCTATTTTCTTCCATGTAGTTTCATCTGGTGGAGCTGGTGTCAAAGTTCAGAAATATGAAAGTGATGATGACGACTCAAATTCAAGCTATTATATCATTTCTGCTTCATTGCAACAATTCTTTTGTGCTGCAGAGCGATATCAACTTCTAAAGCGAACACACGAAGGCCATTTATTACCTTTTAGCTTGGAAAATCGACATAAATTTGAAAGTTATGAAGATGACAATGAAGAATTCTTTTTGCCATCTGAAAAACAGTTTTTATTGAAGCAGGCACTAGATCATGTGACTTGCGAAGAAGAAGAAACACGAAATGTGCCGCAATTTGAGAAAGTAAAAATTTACAAAAACCGACCAGTATGTGAGTATGCCCTGGTTTATTTCATTGATATATATTGTGTAATCATTTTACATATTGTGCATGTTGCAGTTCATTGTTGCAGAGCTTTTGTAACCTAATGGTGATGAACACTGCAAAGGAGTGCATTTTTATATAAATGTATGCACTATTTCAATAAAAAGGTTCTTCATTGCAGTGAATTTTTGACGATTTTGCCCACTGGCATAAGAGTGTACATCATAATGTTTAAGCCCATCTTTTTTATGTTGTCACATAATTATTCTTACATTTTAGTGCCACGTTGCATAGCACAAAATGTCATCCAGGTTTATCCATTGCACCACAATGATACTTTAAAGCCATTAAAACGTAAATGGTATATGAACTATTATGTCAGTTCGTGGAAACAACCCATAGGTAAATTTTATTGCAAATGTTTTATAATTTCTCTTCCATCAAGGACAGTCTAACAAGGTCTTAATGCTTTATCTTTTCAATCGCTTGACCGTATATTCAAATCCTGCATTGTTACCTTGGTGGTTATATTCAATGGCAATCATGACATGTTGTTTCCAGGCATGAACAATAATGTTCGTTAAGGTATCTTCATATAAAGACCTTTTCACATTAATGCTAAATTTCATTATCTAGATGATATCAAGTCGTATTTTGGAGAAAACATTGCATTATATTTCGCGTTTCTTGAGTTCTATACGAAATTTCTCATACCACCAGCGATAATTGGTCTATGTAATTGGTTGTTTGTGATGGACGAAAATCGAGCTGAGAATGTTTGGTTTGCGATTCTTAACTTAGTCTGGGCAACAATATTCTTAGAGTTGTGGAAACGAAAAAGCTCGTCAATTGTTTTTGATTGGGGTAGACTAACGAATCCACATGGTAACATTATTATTAATTTACTTTTTTTTCATTTTTGACAAAGTTCATAGTGATTTTTAAACAGCTGTGTTTTATTGTGTACCTGAGAAGACCTTTTGCAAAAAAACCCCTGAAAATTACTTTATTTAAAGTATAAACCAATATTTTTTTAAGAGTCAAGCAAGCTCCTGGAAGAACCAAGAGCCGAATATAAAGGTCACCCTCGCATAAATCCTGTTACTGGGCTTCCAGAACCATACTATCCAACATGGCGCAGAAGGTTGAAGATGTACTTAGTGTCCTATCCAGTCCTTCTAATCTCACTGGTGTTCGCAATGTCTGGCATGTGGTTGTATTTTCAGTTTCAAGAGAAAATGGCCAAAACATACAAAGATGCTAGTGGATTTTGGTCTATGATCATTAAAAAGTTACCAGGAATCCTATATGCTGCAGCTATATATGGATTGAATAATGCTTACGGAAGGATTGCTGTTAAGTTGAATGATTGGGGTAGGAATTTAAACCTAGGTTTCTTAAGCAGTCAATGGTCACAAAATGTTTATCATAAAAAAAGAAAAAACAACAAACAATGTTTAAGTCATAATTTTGCTGTGAGATGTATGTCTATACAACAACATTCTTTCATTTCTTACTATTCTCCTATAGTCTTGCTAGAAGTTTTTTTAAAAAGCGTAGAGTCCAGTACGCATAAGGCAATGTTCAAACAGCTTCCCATCGGCCAAAATCATAAAAGAAGGCCAATACGATGTAGAGCATATTATTAAAATAGTGTCTATAGAATGCACTCCTTCGATTTTTCAACAAATTTTTCTGCTGTGTTATTATTGTTAGAGTAAAGTATACGTTGTTTATGTTGTTAATCTTGTTTACGTCACTTATGAGACCGTTAGTGACGATAATTTTTCTCTTTCTTAGAGAACCATAGAGTACAGTCAACTTATAATAATCATTTAATTGTGAAGCTAGTCTTCGTAAGTAGTAAATATAACTTCCTTAAATTTTTGAACATTAAGTTCTTGCATGCCAATCTCTAAATTATTCTTTTCCATTTTTTTAGTTTTACTTTATCAACAGCTTTTTGTCATTATTTTATATTGCTTTTTATCTTTGTGATATGGCATTGTTGAGGCAGGTAATTTTAAATTTTGGTTCTAAATTCCAAAAGCTCAGCATGAAAGAAAAATGAGAACAACCTTTTAAGAACATTTTCCGTATGATTCTGTTCTAGCAACTTGCAACACAATTAATTACTCAGCAGCTGATACAACAAGTCCAAGAGTCTGGCATTCCTTATATTCAGTTCAAAAAGAACAATATTCAGGCAAAGAAAAAAGGAAAAACGTTAGTTCTGCAAAGAATTCGAGATCCGAAAAATCAAGTCATTCGAGAAGGAAACATGCCATGTTATTCTGTAAGGTTTATTTAGAGTACATTTTTATCAACGTAATTCTGCTATTGTTTTCTTGTTACCATGACTACAGACCTTTATATTTCATGATTTTCTTGGTGATGGGTTTGACAGTTGAACATTAGACATAATAAGACATTGTAGTCAATTTTAACAAAACAAACAGAAAAAACTAAAGTTATTTAGTTTAAGAAAACCACATTCAATTCTATAAATTTTTCTATTGCCATGTTGTTTTAGAACACTTTCGGTGATTATTTGGAAATGTTCACACAATTTGGGTACGTTTTCATGTTCTCTGCTGCCTACCCATTGGCTGGATTTTGGGCATTGGTGAATAATATGGTAGAGATTCGAACGGATGCATTCAAACTTTGCAAGTTGCATCAACGTCCCTTCGCACAGCCCACAAGCTCAATTGGTGTTTGGCAGGTCTGTCTTTTTTGCAACAAATGTCTCTTTACTGTATTAAAAGCTTTATTTTCTCTTATTTTTTTTAGAGTGCTTTCGACCTGATGAGCATCATTGCTGTCATGACGAACTGTGCTATCATTGCATTATCTAACAGTACTCAGCAATGGTTTGAGATGGAAAACAAACCCATACAATACATACTTATGTTCGTTATTTTTGAGGTATCCAAGATTTTGTTTGTGTCAACTTTACCAAAATGAGCACTGCAGTCCCAAATGCTGTTTCTATTACCGCTTCAACCCTGTTTCGGAACTATATGTTTTTGAAATTCTTTTTTTCTTGTAGCATTTTCTGATCATGTTAAAAGTTTTGATTGCTAAATTGATTCCTGATATTCCTGGATCAATAACGAAACTGTTAGCCAAAGCTGAATATAAGGCACAACAAGAAAGCAAGGTTTGGAGAAAACAATTGTTGGTCTCTGTTGTATATTAAAGGAATTCCAATATTTCAAGGGATGATAGAACTTGCAAAGTTGTTTAAGAACTCTTTTTACAGCTTTTATTCTTATTCTTAGTCAAGGGCGTTACTTATTAATTATTTTCACTTATGGTATTATATTTTTTCGATAACGAATATCTAAAAATGTTTTCAGAAATAATTTTTCAGACAAATAATCTTTAAACAATAATAACGAATTACAAAATATCTGTATCATCCTCTTCACCTTCTTCATCCTCATCGACGAGTAACCCCTCTGGAACTGCTCCCATTCAGTTGTTCTCGTCAGGAATAAACAGATTCTTTTCTGTCACATTCACGAATTCTAGCTGTTCTTTCAGCATGGCACGACCATCACTACAGGGTTTGCCTTCTTTGAAACACCTCTACCTAAGTAAATTAGAATACGCTCCCAGTCTCAAAACCACTGAAATTTGAATAAGTGTTGAGTCTTTACAGTAATTTTTTATTCTTAGTAAAGAAAGTGATAAAACATTGTATTGGAAAGTTTCTTAAGTTTTCCATTTTATTCTTGCATATAAAAATTGCTGAGGGAAACTGCTAAGAAATTACTGTATTGAATTGATATCAGCAGAAACTACCACATGATTTTAACATGATTTTTTCTTTTTAGGAAAAGTCATTGTATCATTTAGTGGCACACGAAAAGTAATCTCTGGAATGTGTTGAACGTGGAAGAATACATTATAGTATTTTATTTGTTATTTATACTATTCTAAAACATACGAAAGTTTGAATTGTATATAATAATAAGTTCAATTTTTTTAATCAATTTCATTTTTTAGTAGATATATACCAGTTTTGCCTAAATGATGTATTTTCTATTATGGCATTGTAAAAAAAATATCAAACCCAACAAAATGGCTGGCTTGTCTAAAATAACGTGAATAGCAAATAGAATTTCTTTCTTTTTTTCTTAGGAATATAGGAAGTGTGTACCATCACACTTGAAAGTTTTTCGCTTTCCTCTCCTTCACAAAACCATCGTGGCCTTGGTTCCAAACTGAAATCCAAACCCAATTTTATACCATTATTACGTTAGGGAGAAATACCTCTTTAATATACCATAATAACCAGAAGGAGAGAAAAAAGTATTTTAATCAACTTACAAACTTTAAGTTCTTTGGCCTTGAAGATGTTAGTTCATTCTTTATCACTTTTTTATTTGGTTATTTCTGAAGAGAAGAGACAGAAAAGATGTTATTCTCATTTTCTGGTAACTTTTATCATTAAAGTTTGAGGTTGTTCTAATTTAGCTTGTTTTTAAAGATTTGTAAATTTCTGTACTAAATTTTGAGTCTGTGTTTACTTTTGGCCTATTGATTTAGTCCTATTTGACTGTATAAATAAATGACTGTACTATTTTTTATATAATCAATTTGCATTAACAGTTTTTTTTTTGTTTTTTTTTGTTCCATGAAGCTTGGTATCCCACCATGAACTAAAGTTTGACGATTATTGATGCGACTCATGATTTTGTTTACTTCTAGAATTTTCAAATTTTTCTTCTTTCTCAGGCATTTCTCATCATCTTTTTCTTTTTCCTTATTTCAGTATTTTTGAATATCCTTTGGATGTTGGAATTGATAAAAAGTCAAAATTCATTCATAAATAAAATCAACATTGTTGTAGTGAATTTGTTTACAATGAGGTTAGTATGTTGATATAAATGTTAATGATAAAGTGGGAGCCAGGTTTAACTATTTAAATTTCTCAATATATAATATTTGACTCACTTTATTTATAATAAAATTATAATGTTGGGGAAATATTTTTTGCACTTGCAATTGTAGTCTAGATTTATTATATATTTTTCTGCAAAAATTTTAAAGAACCATTTTCCTTTTTTTCCCCCATTCTTTTCCCTAAGAAAACTATTTGTTTACCTAAAAACTTTTTTATGCAATGAAACCTATCAAAGCTTTGTATTGTGATGTGAGTATATTGATATCAAATGGTATCTTTCTAACTGTTCTAGTAACAGCAACTTATAGATGCACATTTTAGGTGCAAAAAAAGGACAAGAATATAAGCTGTATAGAAACAATAAATATCTGTATATCATCAAGCTCTGAATATCACCAAACTCTGTTTATTATCAGATAATTTTTTTTGTTTTTACTTACCATTTTGATTCAATTATTGTTTTTAATAATTTGTCAGTTAACAGAATTTCAAAATAAATTCTCAAACAATGTCACTCGTTGTTGGGATTGATGTTGGTGGCACAAATACTGATGTGGTAATTATACATGGCAGTGAAGTGATTGGATGGAGTAAATCCGCAACGACTGAAAACATTCTTGACGGTGTAGTTAATGCTACCCAATCAGCTCTTGATAGCGCTTCTTCTATTGACAAGAATGTGATCACTAACATAAAGCGAGTCCATATTGGCACCACACATTTCATTAATGCTGTCATCAAACGTAAAGGTCTATCAAAGGTTGCTTGTATCCGATTATGTGGCCAGGCTTCTCTAAGTTTACCACCATTTACAGATTTTCCAAAAGATCTGTCAGAGATTGTTAATGGAGGTTCTCATATGTTGAAAGGTGGTTTCGAATTCGATGGTAGTGTCATTAGTGATGTAGATACTGATGAAATCACTGAAGTGATCAAAACAATTGCAACAGAAGGAATAAATCATGTGGCTGTTTCAGGTAAGCTTTTCTCAGTTTTCTCATTGAAATATAGCCTTGTGGTATATTGGTCATACGGTAGCATCCCTGCTTGTGCAATTGTGGTTCCGTTCTCATTATGGCGATGAAGTTCCTAACCTTTTTAAGAGACAAAAATAACCATATTTATTAAGTACCATAATGGGAGCTGGTCTCATTCTAAGTCCCTTCTTTAGGCCATGGCAGGAACAAGGCAACTTGTGGCCCAACCTCCCCTGCCATCTGAATACTGTTGTTTGTAAATACTGCCGAAATGATTGCAATTGTCAGTTTCATACAATATTTATGTATAGTAACCAGGAGTGGAAAACTTGAGCTCTTCTGCTTTTATCCCCCAACTTATAGATAGAACAGTCATGTGATGCCTCCCAACCATTTGCTGCTTTTAAAGCACATTGGAATAGAGTATCTACACACAACATGAATGAGTTGCTGCATCTTCACACAAAAGTAGTAGCCATAAAACTAATAGAAAAATCTGTTGTTGGTCTTTTAAAAACAAATGTGGTTAATGAAGGATTTCAGTTAAAGTTATAGGTTTGCAGATTTATGTTGTATGAATTACACTCTAAAGGTGTTAATTTTGTTTAACAGCATTTATTTTTCCTTTTCTCTTGACTGTAAAAATTTTTTGTTTTGTTGGAGCTCCATAGAAATTCAGGTATGATCATCATAATATAAACCATATATGATGTTTCCGACAATTTTGATAACGACACTTTATAGTCTTTGATAGATTCCTACCCTTTGTAACTCTTTGTAATTCTTTATGGAAAAAACTCTGTTTTCGAATTTGAGAGCTGAAATGATCAATATTTTACTGCCATGTTGAAATTTGAGACTTGTTATAATGAAATTGTAAACTAAACTATGCATTCTAAGTTATCTCAACTTTTTGTTTAGGCATTTTCTCTCCTAAAAATCCATATCAAGAAAATCTCATTGGTGACATGCTACAGAAACTTTATCCTGACATAACATATACATTGTCACATCAACTCGGCCATCTTGGTTTATTGGAACGTGAGAATGCTAGCATCTTGAATGAAAGTTTAAAAGCATTATGCGAGAAAACCATAACTGGCTTTAAAAGAGCTTTGAACAAAGTTGGTTTGCACTGTCCTGTATTTTTTACTCAAAATGACGGCACACTTATCAGGTTCATTCCATCAACATTTTTTCCATCATATTGTCATTTTTAAATACTTGCTATGTGTTTAGGAGTTAAATTGAATATGCAACCATTCTCATTATAGTGAACAGCGCATTTTGAACTATCCGGTTTTTACATTTTCATCTGGTGCTACTAATAGCATGCGAGGTGCTGCTCATTTATCATCATTGAAAGACGCCATTATCGTTGATATTGGTGGTACATCGACTGATGTTGGTGTATTGAAAAATGGCTTTCCAAGAGAAGCTTCATCAAGAATAAAAGTACTACTTCTAATATTTTGTTTTCAGATTTATATGTTTCTCAAGATCTGTGTAGCATACATATTTAAAATTTTATCAAATATTATAAAGCATTGCCACTAACCAGTGGGTAAATTTATTGAAAAACCCCTGCAAAGGACTGTATTTCTTGGCAAAACACTATATCAATAAGAATGCTCTTCATTGCAGTGACCTTTTTACAATTATGTCCATTGGGTAGTTTGGATTAAATCTATGACTTTGTAGATTGGTGGAGTAAACACAAATTTTCATATGCCAGACGTGAAATCAATTGGTTTAGGTGGAGGTTCCCTTGTCAAGGTTCACGAAGATCAGGTAAAAGAAGTTCAGTTGCAATTTGAAATTTCCACAACCCCTCTGTTTATGTGCCATGCATCGATAAGATCAATGTAATGAAAGCGATTTGTTCAATATATGATACTCCATTTTCAAAACAATAATAATTCCTCCTAATCAGTTATGGCACTAATTACATCATCTCAGTTAAACTTGTCAAAAAAGCTCTTTTTATTCATCGTAGAGTGTATCTGTTGGACCAAAATCAGTTGAATATAACATTACAAGAGATGCTGTTGTGTTTGGTGGGGATGTTCTTGTGTCAACAGACATTGCAGTCGCTTGTGGTATTGCTGATGTCGGAGATAAATCAAATGTAGCAAACTTAAACGATGAACTGAAGGAGAAGGCTTTGCATGTCATTAAGAAAATGGTAGAAGATACTGTTGATTCTGTGAAGGTAACCATTCTCTTTTAGTTTTCATTATATATTTCCTTAATAAGCTAATGTATATCTAATTATTGTGGTGTTATATTGTTTTTTTAGCTTAATGATGAACTGTGTCCAGTTGTTTTGGTTGGAGGAGGCAGTATATTAATAGATTGCAATCAAACGTTTGCAGGTGCATCATCAATAACAAAACCATTACACTATCAGGTGATAGACATGCAAGATAAAATTGATATAGAAGTGATATTTGGTGCATTTTGTTAATGATAGACAAAGATATCTCAGTAACAAACTTGCAATAATTAATTTTTCCCCAGAAAAAGTGGTACCAAGCATCCAAAAGTTGTTTTTGAATTTGGCCACTTTTTAATTTTGGATGATGTCACAGATGAGATCATTTTTTAACCTATTTTTTTGCCAAATATGTAGGGATGACATTGGTTCTAATAGTTTGTCTCGTCTTTTTTTATGGTCTTTTGATTGAGACATGACATTTTTCATTTTGTTTTAAACTATGACATCACGTCACGTGAGAACTAGAACTTAATGAAAATGGTATCAGATGGAAATTGAAACCTGACCACCCAAGGATCAAATATCGATCATAACATAATTGATTGCATGGGTCACCAGATTATAAAGGAAAGCCTTGACTTCATATATTCACTCTTCACAATGACAACCATGTATTAATACATTCACATAGCTCTATCGTCAGTAAGGCTTGTTCATGAGAAACTTTGGTTTTATATTAGGTTGCCAATGCTGTTGGTGCTGCACTGAGCAAAGTAAGTGGTTCCATCGACAAGTTAGTCACAATGACAGATTCAATTTCAAGAGATGTAGTACTGGAGAGTGCAAAGAAAGAAGCTATTAGTGTTGCAGTGAGCAATGGCGCCATTGATGAATTAGAATTCCTTGATGAAAGTTGCAAAACAGTGCGTCAAACACCAGCAATGGAAACAGAGACACTAGCTGATCCGTTAAGAAATATAAAACAGAATGATAAATCAGGTAATTTTGTTAAACTTTTGAGCATCTAACTCTTTTCGATGTCATATATCCATGATAAGTTATGCTGCACATGCTATACCATTTTGTTACCTACTATACTGTTCTGTGCCATGCCTTACTTGTTTGAATAGTTGCTATTTTGGTGGCTTTTTGGGGTTTTTTTATTTCTTTATTTTAATTCGGTTACAGTAAGACATATTAAAGAAATAAAAGTTTATTTTAAAATTTTTGAATGAATGCAAGTAAGAGAAAAAAGCGAGATATTAAGATGTTGTTACAGACGTTTTGTTTTTATTGATAACAATGTGAGTGTTATGATGGTAATTAAGTGCTTGGTCTTGGAACAGTAGAGCATTGAATCTGTGATTTCAGTGCAAAGTTGAAAGTTCATTATTAAAAGCCAAGCTGCAGATTTATTTTTATTTTACATCCTGATTATGATGTAGCCCAACTGCTGAAAACACGTAGATGTACAACCATTATGAAGGAAACCCTTCTTACAGTTGGTGGAGAACAACCAGTTGTTAATTCAAGGAGTACATAACAAGAACTGCAAGTAAAAGCTTGATGTTGTATATGCAAAAAGAAGTTCAGAGAACCAATTACGTTTTAATACACACACACACAGGATTGGGACATAATTCTTGAAAGAATCTGGTTTAATATGCCTCCCGGGATAGTCGTTTAATCAACAACATTCATTCAATTCCATGATTACGTATACTGTTTTGATATTGTGTGTAATATTTTATTTCGCAGAAATTATGATGTCAATTTTCCTTACAAACAACGAACGTAATTCAAAACACAATCCAACATAACAGTCTGTAATTTAAATCAAGCCAATACAAAATTTTCTACTTCCAGATAGCAGTGATTTGGTTATGGATGTATATTTTCACTACCAAAATATTTTTTTTTTCATTTGGGATTTATGAAAGTCATTTTTATTACATACATGATATACTATGATAGTATGTGAACATATTTTTTTGAATCAGAGATGATTACTTTGAATACTTGAATTTAATTTTATAAATTGTGATTTTTTCATCCCTAATTTGAAATGCTTCACATAATATTTTTTAGTAAAGATTGGTTTTTGATTTCTTTTGATACCTTAAGGGAAGAAATTGTTTGCGGAAGAAATTTGTACGGTACTTTTTTTTGAATAGATAAAAAAATGAATAAATATTTGTCATCCAAAAAAATAAGTTCTGCAAGATTTTCGAAATTTTCCATCTGCAAAGATTTACTCCGCAAAGATTTAGAAATTTTTCACCCGTAAAGAATTGATTATTCACTTTGCTTTGCATATAAATGAAAATCTCATCTTTACAAAACGTTTGGAAAATGATGAAGGAAAAACGTCATGGTTATTGAACATCTAAGGACTTCGTCAATAACAATACAAGCAGCACCTGCACATGGAACAGGTTTTGCACTTCGTACCATTGCTTTTACTTTGGGAACGATGTCGGCAGAGGTATCACAGTTTTTATTGTTATTTGCCCTTTTCTTTTATGGAAGTGAACCTATAGACTGAGTCATATTCTGAACCTCCTGAGAACAAACATAAGAGCCAGCCACATCTGTTTGTTACAGTTAAGTATTCTATTTTGATATTATAACTGATGAAAAATAGATGTTATTCCATAAATCTGCTCTTTCCATTCCACCTAAAGTTTGTATATACACCCAGGCACTGAATTAAGTGTTTCCCTACTTTCGATTTTATTAAATTTCTTGCATCCACAAAAATTAATTCCACAAAATCTCTTTTGAAATCGTCATCCGCAAAAATTTATTCCGCAAAATATGGCATTTTTGGATCATTTATCCGCAAAAATATATTCCGCAAAAATATTTTCCGCAAAAATTTCTTCCTTAAAGGTAGTTATTTGCTTAAATGTCTACCCCAAAGGTTTGACAATTTTCTTTTCTTTTTTTGTAAACCTTTATACAAATTAAGATAGTTTCATCTGAGTTAAAGCAAGTTTGCTCTGTTGAATTACATTTTTCCTGTGATTTTTTTTGTTTAAAGGATAGGAAGCTTGTCTTCAACATGAATAATGATCATATGTTTATTATGAAATGTTCTGCAAAAAGACTATTCAGTTGTTTAAGGGGAAATATAAGTCACATTTAGGTCATTTAGAAATTGTGAGAGAAATCTTATCATTTGACCATGTATAGTCTGTTCACCACATTCATGGCCAAATTGTTAGTTTCAGTCTGATAAGCTTTCTCATTAGCACATAAATTAAAAAATATAAAACATAAAAAATACGACCATAGTATGTTTTAAAACGGGGGTTGAACTTTGGGGAAATATATAGTCCCATTTTTGCGAATCTTGTTTTGATCATTTATTTCGAACAATTCCGTAAACACTTTATGAGCTATTCCTCTAACCACATTGAACATTTCTACAGCTAGTTTCTGGATTTTTTATGATGGATAGTGAATGAGTTGTCTTTGTCTAATAATTCATCAAAGGTTGATTAAAATCAATGTAGACTAATCTCAAAGCTCTCTCATGGAGTTGGTTTATTCTGTTGTTGGATTGTCTATTGTAATTCCAACGAGTTTTACATTTTTCTCTTCCCAAATTAAGTCATCTTCAAGAGTCACAAATGTTTCTTCTATTTTTTTGCCACATATAAAGAGATGACATTTTTCAATGTTCAATTTCATGTAATCAGTCAATAAGGAGAGCACAATCATGTTCGAGTTTGAGACATAAATCCAAAGTATGGTATAGGGAGTCGTAGCATCTGCAAAATTGCACACATCACAACTATTCATAATAAAAAATAAATCATTCAGGTATATATAAAACAAGATTGGTCCCAAAACCAAGCCTTCAGGGATGCCTTTTAAAAGCTCTTACCAAAATGTAAACCATAAGCATGTAACTTTCCTATCAAAAGATCATAATTAATGGTGTCAAAGGCTTTAGATAAATCTGTTGTAAATGCTCCTGATACATTCCCTCTGTCTAAGGTTTTCTTGAACTTTTCAATCATATTCACTAATGCTGTTTGTGCGCTGTAACCTTTCCTGTATTCCTGTATCAAAGGTTTTATGGCATGTGCTGCTTGTGTATCCACGATAATAATTGATTTGTTTCTTTCTTCTGATCCAATCACTGAAAGAAATGTTCCACCTCAATTCTGCTTTTTTTCTGTAAAGCTGGAGATTATTTTGCTGATGCAGAAATTGTTAAAAGGTCTTTTAAGTTTTTAAGCAAAACCAGACTTGACATTATGAACATTTGAATGTACACAAGACGATTAATATTTTCAGATAAAGATGTAAGCAATGTTCAGAAGCAAACTGAGACACCTCTATATCACAATCCACTTGTAACAGACAAAGGTGAATGGATACTAAATCTATGGGATGCAGACTGTATAGCAATTGGGGCTGGTATTTTTGGTTGCGGTGGCGGTGGTAGTCCGTATCTAGGGCGGTTACGTTTGAGAACATGTATCGAGAAAGGTCTTCAAGTTAAAGTCATACACCCATCAAGGTAAGATACGTTTAGAATTGGGCAACCCAGTGGGTAAATTTGTTGAAAAATCATTGAGTGGGAGTGCAATTCTATATAAATATACACACTATTTCAATGAAAATGCTCTTCACTGCAGTGACATTTTCATGATTTTTACAATTCATTTTTCATACAGTTTGGAAGAAAACCAGAAAGTTTTTTCTGTTGCAATCATGGGTGCTCCTGAAACACTGATTGAACGGCTGACAAGTGATAGGGAGACAAAGGATGCGCTCAAAATATTGCAAAAACTATTGGAAGTAGGTGTTTCTGATACCTGTATAGAACAGATTGCCAAAGATAACGACTGGAAGCTAGAAAATGTTGATGGTAAACATTGTAAGGTACGTTATGTTTAAAAATTATTATTCTTTCATCGATAGTTCTGGTCCATGTTTTCTAATTTTAATTAAAATAGTGATGTTAATTAAATTTTTAAAAAAATTTTAATTAAATGTTAATAGCAATGTTAATTTAATTTTTTTATCAAGATAACCATACAAACTTTCTATGTTGCAAATTGATTGAAATTGTTCCACTGTGGGTTTCACTCAAACAACTTTCATTCGTTGAATAATTACCATGATGTAGCACATCATTCGTATGAACAAATGTTTGTAAATAAATTCTTTAGAAATTTCTTGTCTGATAGCAACTATGTGTATGGTATACTGTATCCATTAATTAAGGACTAAAATAATCGAAAGGCTGAATGTTGTACTTCATTAATTTTTTTTTAAAGAAGTAAGTTACACGAATGGAATATAATGCTGATTTTAAAAATTAATTACCTGTCTGTGAATGACTAAACTGTGAAAAACTTCATGTTGCTCATTTGTGTTATAGTACTCACACTTACAGAGCTACTTTTTTGTAAACTTGTATATAAGTGGCAAGTAACAAGCACTCAAATCGAAATACATAAAAATTCATCATTCACGTGATCGAGTAAATTTAGCCAGATGTTTTTTCTATGAATCAAAAATGATTGTCCTCTTGATCAGGTGAAAGCCCTTTTCATTTTTGTTTAAGTGACAGGACATTAGTACAATTAAAAATTCCTTTCAAGCTTTTCAAGGTTTTTTCAAGGTTTTTTCACAAGGAAGCTAAGCTATACACCACATAGACCTACTGCAGAACATCTCTTTTTCTGAACTTCTGCATTAACTGGAACATTTGTACAAAAAATATCAAAAATGGATAGCTTGGTGGTAAATGTGCAACTCGTGTGTTTGAGGAATAGCTTGAGAATAGGATAATGATCACAACCATTGTTGCTCACAACTTTTCTCTTTCTATCTAAGGTTATGAAGTTACCACAGACCGAAACACTGGAATCTTTACCAGCTGCCATCTTTCCATGCGAAATAGGTGGCTTAAATGCTATCGAGCCATTAGTTCTTGCTGGTGAACTTGGTATACCAGTCCTAGACTGTGATGGGATGGGCAGAGCATTTCCGAAACTACAACACTTTGCTCCATTTATACTCGGCAGTTCGTGTTGTCCATCTGTCATTGCAGATTATAAAGGAAACCATGCTTGTTGTGTTAAATGCGACTGCGCAAGTACACTTGAAGATGTGTTTAGGAAATATTGCATTCAAATGGGGTTGGTTTCTATTGGTTATATTAGAAGTTTGCATTTATTTCACGTTATCTTTCAATAGCGTTTTGACTGCCACAATTCTATTTACCATTAGTTTTTTAGTCCTTTAGTCAAAATGAAATTTCTGGCAAACTATCTTGTAGATGTATTTCTGGAGTTGCATTTGGAGGCTTATCAAAAGATGAAATTTCTTCCAAGACTTGTTTGTTTACCATTAGCAAGGCGTGGTATTTAGGAAATGCAGTATTATTATCGAGGGAGCAACACAAGTCTCCTATACATGCTATCATTGAAGAGACAAATGGGAAAGTTCTTGGTCAAGGAAAGGTAATTCAGCCAACAAAATGATTGCCACTATATCTGTGTGCGAAATTTTAAAAATGACATTGTGACAAAGAGTATTTTTGTTTAAATACTGTGTGTGTTTGTCTTTGCTTTTTCACAGTAACTTTTCAATTAAGTTTGTCACACTAGTGCTCTTCATCGCAGTGATCTTTTGGTGATTTTACCCACTGTGTATGTTCATTTAATGCATTCCACACGCAATACTGATTCCAACTTCTGTTATAACAAGTGTAGTCATTATACAAGGGTGAGAAACCCACAACCTGCTGCTTATTATTGGTAAAAATAACGTTTTTTGCTATATTAAATATATTAAATAATGTTTTTTAGATTTGTGATTTATATCGAGAAACCAAAGGTGGGTTCACTTCGGGTAAAGTCAAGATTGAAGGATCTGGTCCTTTTGCTGGAAAGAACATGGTGGTGGATTTTCAGAATGAATTCATTATTGCAAAATCACTTGATTTCGTTGAGATTCTTGCAACTGTTCCAGACCTTATAACTGTTGTTGATACTGATTCTGGTGAACCAATCACAACCGATGAATTGAAGTATGGATTAAGAGTTACCGTTTTAGTTTTACCTTCCATGCCTTTAATGTGTACGGAAAAAGCTTTGGAATTTGTAAGTCCGACAGCTTTTGGTTATCCCGATATTGAATACAAGCCGGCTTGTGAATTTATTCCTGTTCAACCAATACCGAAAGATTCAACAAAGTAGAGATTGTATTTCTGAAAAACATCACTGCTTTTCTCCATGATGATGATATGAAATATGGTTTTTAGGATTTGAACACCTTTTATTTCCAGAGCTGCTGGGTGGTCCTGTACTTAGTACTGAAACTTTTTATCAACGTGTTGGATTTATAATTTGCGAAAGTACATTTTTTATCCTTTTTTTTATATAAAACATATTTACTAGTAAACAACTAGCAATATAGCATTATCATAGCACACTTATAGCAATAACATTGAAGGACACCATGAATAAGTCCTTATCATTCATTCATTCATTCATTGTTATTCAATAATATACCATATTAAGTCTATACATTAATGATAACTTCCCGGTGGGCAAATTTGTTCAAAAAACACCAAGGAGGAGGAGTACATTTCTATAGAAGTATACACACTATTTTGCCCACTGGCTTAACCCTAAATTTTTATTTTATATTATTTTATCAAATCGTGGAAAAGAAAGGTACATGGATTGTTTACACGTGCAAAATGAATTTATTAGTTTTTCTGTGCTATATGAATGGAGATCTGCTTTTCAACAATGGTACCAGTTCAGTCTTTGCAGAAAAATTATGTGAATGTGTTGGCATAAACAACAGAAATGATAAACACTCCTGTTATTGGCAATAAAGCAATTAATAAAGTATTTTCCACCCAAGAAAGTGTAGCAAAATGTACTCTATATTCTTATGATGAATTACTTTACAATGAGGTCAATAATGATTAACTTTTTTGTTTGGTTGCTTTTCAACAGAAGTGAGAAAGATGTTATTCTCATTTTTCCAGGAAAATTTATCGGGAAAATTTTATGGTGCTCGTTATGATATATTTCTTATTTGTTTTTTTATATAATTATATATTTTTATAATTTATATTTCTAATGATTTGTGAGTTTCTGTATTAAATTAGTACGGAAAATTTTTATCAACGTGTAGGATTTATAATTTGTGAAAGTACATTTTTTATCCTTTTTTTATATAAAACGTATTTACTAGTAAACAACTAGCAATATAGCATTATCATAGCACATTTATAGCAATAAATCCTTATCATTCATTCATTCACCCATCCATTCATTGTTATCCAATAATATACCGTGCACAAGTCTATAATTATAATATATAATTATATATTTTCATAATTTACATTTCTAATGATTTGTAAATTTCTGTATTAAATTTTTATTCTGTTTACTTTCGCCCTATTGATTTAGTCCTATTTGACTGTATAAAAAATCACTGTACTATTTTTTATATAATCAATATAATCGCCATAGTATAGTGGTTATCACTCTCGTATTTTATGCGGCGATTCACCATGAGCAAGTGAATGTACCATAGTACCGGGTCGACCCATGCCATGTGAAGGAAATTGGGTAGATGATACATTGGGTGTTGCAGGAGGTAATCCAGAAGAGCACAGGCCCTTGATTGGGTTTGTGTCACTCATGAGAGTGTCAAATACTTCGGAGCCTCCAACCTAAGCCGTGGCCCCTCCTGGAAAACAGATGCAATAGCAACTGAGTGAAAACAATATCAAATAAATCAATATAATCAATGTAAAGAACCTTTTTCCTTTTTTCCCTGCTCTTTATCCAAAGAAAACTTTTACTTTGTTTACCTAATAATTTTTTTATGCAATGAAACCTACCAAAGCTTTGTATTGTGATGTGAGTATATTGATACCAAATGGTATCTTTCTAACTGTTCTAGTAACAGCAACTTATAGATGCACATTTTAGGTGCAAAAAAAGGACAAGAATATAAGCTGTATAGAAACAATAAATATCTGTATATCATCAAGCTCTGAATATCACCAAACTCTGTTTATTATCAGATAATTTTTTTTGTTTTTACTTACCATTTTGATTCAATTATTGTTTTTAATAATTTGTCAGTTAACAGAATTTCAAAATAAATTCTCAAACAATGTCACTCGTTGTTGGGATTGATGTTGGTGGCACAAATACTGATGTGGTAATTATACATGGCAGTGAAGTGATTGGATGGAGTAAATCCGCAACGACTGAAAACATTCTTGACGGTGTAGTTAATGCTACCCAATCAGCTCTTGATAGCGCTTCTTCTATTGACAAGAATGTGATCACTAACATAAAGCGAGTCCATATTGGCACCACACATTTCATTAATGCTGTCATCAAACGTAAAGGTCTATCAAAGGTTGCTTGTATCCGATTATGTGGCCAGGCTTCTCTAAGTTTACCACCATTTACAGATTTTCCAAAAGATCTGTCAGAGATTGTTAATGGAGGTTCTCATATGTTGAAAGGTGGTTTCGAATTCGATGGTAGTGTCATTAGTGATGTAGATACTGATGAAATCACTGAAGTGATCAAAACAATTGCAACAGAAGGAATAAATCATGTGGCTGTTTCAGGTAAGCTTTTCTCAGTTTTCTCATTGAAATATAGCCTTGTGGTATATTGGTCATACGGTAGCATCCCTGCTTGTGCAATTGTGGTTCCGTTCTCATTATGGCGATGAAGTTCCTAACCTTTTTAAGAGACAAAAATAACCATATTTATTAAGTACCATAATGGGAGCTGGTCTCATTCTAAGTCCCTTCTTTAGGCCATGGCAGGAACAAGGCAACTTGTGGCCCAACCTCCCCTGCCATCTGAATACTGTTGTTTGTAAATACTGCCGAAATGATTGCAATTGTCAGTTTCATACAATATTTATGTATAGTAACCAGGAGTGGAAAACTTGAGCTCTTCTGCTTTTATCCCCCAACTTATAGATAGAACAGTCATGTGATGCCTCCCAACCATTTGCTGCTTTTAAAGCACATTGGAATAGAGTATCTACACACAACATGAATGAGTTGCTGCATCTTCACACAAAAGTAGTAGTCATAAAACAGAAAAATCTGTTGTTGGTCTTTTAAAAACAAATGTGGTTAATGAAGGATTTCAGTTAAAGTTATAGGTTTGCAGATTTATGTTGTATGAATTACATTCTAAAGATGTTAATTTTGTTTAACAGCAATTATTTTTCCTTTTCTCTTGACTGTAAAAATTTTTTATTTTGTTGGAGCTCCATAGAAATTCAGGTATGATCATCATAATATAAACCATATATGATGTTTCCGACAATTTTGATAACGACACTTTATAGTCTTTGATAGATTCCTACCCTTTGTAACTCTTTGTAATTCTTTATGGAAAAACTCTGTTTTCGATTTTGATAGCTGGTTGAAACTTGAGACTTGTTATAATGAAATTGTAAACTAAACTATGCATTCTAAGTTCTCAACTTTTATTTAGGTATTTTCTCTCCTACAAATCCATGTCAAGAAAATCTCATTGGTGACATGCTACAGAAACTTTCTCCTGACATAACATATACATTGTCACATCAACTTGGCCATCTTGGTTTATTGGAACGTGAGAATGCTAGCATCTTGAATGAAAGTTTAAAAGTATTATGCAAGAAAACCATAACTGGTTTTAAAAGAGCTTTGAACAAAGTTGGTTTGCACTGTCCTGTATTTTTTACTCAAAATGACGGCACACTTATCAGGTTCATTCCATCAATGTTCTTCCAATCCACATTGAAATTTTTAAATGCTTGCTGTGTTTATTGAATATTGAATATTGTAGTTGTAAATTGAATATGCAACCATTCTCATTATAGTGAACAGCGCATTTTGAACTATCCGGTTTTTACATTTTCATCTGGTGCTACTAATAGCATGCGAGGTGCTGCTCATTTATCATCATTGAAAGACGCCATTATCGTTGATATTGGTGGTACATCGACTGATGTTGGTGTATTGAAAAATGGCTTTCCGAGAGAAGCTTCATCAAGAATAAAAGTACTACTTCTAACATTTTGTTTTCAGATTTATATGTTTCTCAAGATCTGTGTAGCATACATATTTAAAATTTTATCAAATATTATAAAGCATTGCCACTAACCAGTGGGTAAATTTATTGAAAAAACCCCTGCAAAGGACTGTATTTCTCTGCAAAACACTATATCAATAAGAATGCTCTTCATTGCAGTGACTTTTTTTGTAGATTGGTGGAGTAAACACAAATTTTCATATGCCAGACGTGAAATCAATTGGTTTAGGTGGAGGTTCCCTTGTCAAGGTTCACGAAGATCAGGTAAAAGAAGTTCAGTTGCAATTTGAAATTTCCACAACCCCTCTGTTTATGTACCATGCATCGATAAGATCAATGTAATGAAAGCGATTTGTTCAAGATATGTTACTCTATTTTCAAAACAATAATAATTCCTCCTAATTAGTTATGGCACTAATTACATCTCAGTTAAACCTGTCAGAAAAACTCTTTTTATTCATTGTAGAGTGTATCTGTTGGACCAAAATCAGTTGAATATAACATTACAAGAGATGCTGTTGTGTTTGGTGGGGATGTTCTTGTGTCAACAGACATTGCAGTCGCTTGTGGTATTGCTGATGTCGGTGATAAATCAAATGTAGCAAACTTAAACGATGAACTGAAGGAGAAGGCTTTGCATGTCATTAAGAAAATGGTAGAAGATACTGTTGATTCTGTGAAGGTAACCATTCTCTTTTAGTTTTCATTATATATTTCCTTATTCAACTAATGTATATCTAATTATTGTGGTGTTATATTGTTATTTTAGCTTAATGATGAATTGTGTCCAGTTGTTTTGGTTGGAGGTGGCAGTATATTGATAGATTGCAATGAAACGTTTGCAGGTGCTTCATCAATAATAAAACCATCAAACTACCAGGTGCTAGATAAATTAATATTCAAGCGATATTTGGTGCATTGAGAGTGTTTGATAATGATAGACAGGGATATTTTGATAGTTAGTTGTTCACCAGAGAATTCTCTACCAAATAAACATAAATTATTTTTGAATTTGGCCACTTTTTAATTTCAGATGACGTCACAGATCACATCATTTTTGAACCACTTTTGCCAAATATCTAGCAAAGTAGGCAATTTCAGATATGGGTTCTAATATTTTGTTTGACCTATTTTTGATGTTTTATTACAAAAAGTTTTGGACGCATTTCATTTTTCACCATGCGCAAAACTATGACGTAATAAAAAAAAGGAAGCGTGGAAATCGAAATCTGACCACCCAAGGATTAAATATCAATCATAAAATAATTGATTACTTGGGTCTCCAATCTTTTATTAAAATATCTCGGTCTAGGATTATAAAGGGAAAACTAGACTTCTTATTTTCACTGTTCGCCATGACAACCATATTTTAATACTTTCACATAGCCCTATCATCAGTAAGGCTTGTTCTAAGAAATTTTGGTTTTACATTAGGTTGCCAATGCTGTTGGTGCTGCACTGAGCAAAGTAAGTGGTTCCATCGACAAATTAGTCACAATGACAGATTCAACTTCAAGAGATGAAGTACTGGAGAGTGCAAAGAAAGAAGCCATTAGTGTTGCAGTGAGCAATGGTGCCATTGAAGAATCCTGCAATATAGTGAATATCTCTGAGGTAAAGATGGCGTATATGGCTGTGCCATGCTTCAGATTGCAAGTCAAAGCTGTCGGTGAATTAGAAGTCCTTGATAAAAGTCACAAAACAGTGCATCAAATGCCAGCAATGGAAACACAGACATTGGCTGATCCGTCAAGAAATATAAAAAAGAATGGTAAAAAAGGTAATCCTGTTAGAAAGTTTTGAGCATCTAATTCTTTTCGAGATCGTATATCCATGATAAGAGTTAAACAATGTTGTACGTAAAAATAGTTGCCATACCATTTTAGTAGCTGCTATACTGTTTTGTGCTATGCACCACTTGTTTAAATAGTTGCTGTACCGTTTTAGTAGCTGCTATACTGTTTTGTTTATAACTTTAATTCTAAATGGTTTTTTTTAGTATTTTTTAAGTTTTTAAGTGAACCCAGATTATGTACGGAATTTCAGAATATACTTAAGTTGATTGCTTTTTCAGATAAAGATGTAAGCGATGTTGTTCAGAAGCAAACTGAGACACCTCTATATCACAATCCACTTGTAACAGACAAAGGTGAATGGGTACTAAACCTATGGGATGCAGACTGTATAGCAATTGGGGCTGGTATTTTGGGTTGTGGCGGCGGTGGTAGTCCGTATCTGGGGCGGTTACGTTTGAGAACATGTATCGAGAAAGGTCTTCAAGTTAAAGTCATACACCCATCAAGGTAAGATATGTTTAAAATTACTAAGATATGATTTAACCTTTTCAGAGGGCAAGTTTGTTGAGAAATCACTGCGAAGAAGTGCAATTCTATAGATGTATACACACTACTTCAATAAAAATGCTCTCCAACGCAGTGACTTTTTTTACGATTTTGCCCACTGGGTAGGAAGTAGTTTTTAAGAAACTTTTTCATCTCTCATACAGTTTACAAGAAAACCAGAAAGCCTTTTCCGTTGCATTCATGGGTGCTCCTGAAATACTGATTGAACGACTGACAAGTGATAGAGAAATAAAAGATGCTATAAAAATCTTACAAAAGCTATTCGAAGTAGGTGTTGCTGATACCTGTATAGAACAGATTGCCAAAGATAATGACTGGAAGTTAGAAAATGTTGATGGTAAAAATTGCAAGGTACGTGATGTTTAAAGATCATTCATACATTTTGATCACTTCATAAAAAGTGATAATTCATGGCTAATTACATGACACTATAAGATAGCCATACAAACTTTCATTGGTTGAATACACCATGGAACAATGTAGCGCATCGAAACGAGGTCCGTATGAACAAATGCTTGTGAACAAATTCCTTAGAAATTTCCTGTCTGATAACAACTATGTGTATGGTATACTGTATCCATTTCCTGAGGACTAATATAATCGAAATGATGTACTTGTTATTGTTGAAAGTTGTGCAGCATTAAATGCAAAGTCTGTTTAAAAACATTTAACGTACACTTACATATACCGGGTGAGTCAATAAAAAGTAATAAAATAACTCGGCTTTTTTGTCCATTTTTCAAAGATTTTTACAAGGACCGCTTCCAGTTTTATGTCCATAACTTTTTTTCTACTCAACCAAATTAGAAAAGTGATACACCAAAATATAGGTAAGGGATTCCTCTGTTCAAAAATGACTATCTGTCATAATCATTCAATCGAAAGATATCTTTTGTGAAACATCGGTACTTTTTATTGACTCACCCGGTATAACATCAAAAAACGTCGCATGTAATTTTGTTGCAATAAGCAGGTGGGCAGGAAGTTATCTTTTTTAAAAGAAGTGTACTAATAGAATGGGTGGTGTGGGTTTAAAAATTAATTGCTTGTCTGTAAATGACCAAACTATGAAAGAAATTCGTGAAATTTAAGTAGCAGTTGTGTTATAGCACTCAAACTTACAGAACTACGATGTTTTTGTGAATATAAGTGGCAAGTAACAAGCACTCAAATTGAAAGATTTAAAAAAATGAAAATACATAAGCAAGTCTCTGATACCAGATATCGTTCATGATCACGTGACCGAGTGAATTTAGCCGATTGCTTTTTCGCTGAATCAAGAATGATTGTCCTCTTGATCAAAGTGAAAGCTGTTGTGCAAATGACAGGGCATAGTTCGATTAGAAATTCCATTCAAGCGTTAATGTCGGTCAGAAAGCTAAGCTATATAAAACCGCGTTAATTTCATGATTCGTTAATTTCCTGTAATAAGGTACCACACATCGAAGAACATCTCAACTTCCAAACTTCTACTGGAGTCTTTACGAGCTTTTCAAAAAGTATCTAACATGGATACCTTGATGGTAAATAAAGTGCCTTTTGATACGTATGCGCGAGTTTCATGTTTCTCTGGAATAAGATAATTTAATAACGATCACAACTATTGTCGCTAACAACATTTTCTATTTTTATTTAAGGTTATGAAGTTACCACAGGCCGAAACACTGGAATCTTTACCAGCTGCCATCTTTCCATGTGAAATAGGTGGTTTAAATGCTATCGAGCCATTAGTTCTTGCTGGTGAACTTGGTATACCAGTTCTAGACTGTGATGGGATGGGCAGAGCATTTCCAAAACTACAACACTTCGGTCCATTTATACTCGGCAGTTCGTGTTGTCCATCTGTCATTGCAGATTATAAAGGAAACCATGCTTGTTGTGTTAAATGCGACTGCGCAAGTACACTTGAAGATGTGTTTAGGAAATATTGCATTCAAATGGGGTTGGTTTCTATTGGTTACCATTAGAAGTTTGCATTTATTTCACGTTATTATTCGATCGCTTTTTGACTGCCTGTTTTTATTTGAATCATGGAGTTTTAGCCTTTTCTATGCGCTCTAGTCATAATGAAATAGCAATGTTTTTGACGTTTTGTAGATGTGCTGCTGGAGTTGCATTGGGAGGCTTGTCGAAAGATGAAATTTCTTCCAAGACTTGTTTGTTTACCATTAGCAAGGCGTGGTATTTAGGAAATGCAGTATTAATATCGAGGGAGCAACATAAGTCTCCCATTCACGCTATCGTTGAAAAGGCAAATGGGAAAGTTCTTGGTCAAGGAAAGGTAATTTAGCCAGTTGATTAGTTGATTACCACATATCAGTGTGAAAACGTTTCAAAATTCACTGCGACAAAGAGCATCTTCATTTAAATAGTGTGCATATTTCTATAGAAATCCACTCCTTCTCGGAGTTATTTTTCAACTAAATTTGTCCATTATTTCGATGAAAGTGATCTTCGTCGCGGTGACCTTTTTGGCGATTTTACCCCACTATTCTATAGATGCTTGTATCCTATTCGAGCAACTTCAGAAAAAGCTCGATAAATACTCTCACTTTGAGATGAAAATAATTCATTCCCGTGTTATTAAGTTTCCTTCATTATGCTGAAATATATGTTCAACTAAAAACCATGTTTTTCTTAATTATTATATGTTTTACCAAATAAGCGCCCACCTTCAGTTTTGGGCCTGGGCGCTTAATCGAAACCTGGGCGCTTATTACAAATTTTTCGTCTAAACCTGAGTGCTTAATCGGTCATTCACGGTAATCATATTACACAATGCTATTTAGATTTGTGATTTATATCGAGAAACCAAAGATGGCTTCACTTGGGGTAAAGTCAAGATTGAAGGATCTGGTCCTTTTGCTGGAAAAAACATGGCGGTGGATTTTCAGAATGAATTCATCATTGCAAAATCACTTGATTCTGACGAGATTCTTGCAACTGTTCCAGACCTTATAACTGTTGTTGATACCGATTCTGGTGAACCAATCACAACCGATGAATTGAAGTATGGGTTAAGAGTTACCGTTTTAGTTTTATCTTCCATGCCTTTAATGTGTACGGAAAAAGCTTTGGAATTTGTAAGTCCGACAGCTTTTGGTTATCCCGATATTGAATACAAGGCGGCTTGTGAATTTATTCCTGTTCAACCAATACCAAAAGATTCAACAAAGTAGAGATTGTATTTCTGAAAAACGTCACTGCTCTTCTCCACGGTTACGATAAACGAATCGCGATTTTAGGATTAAAATATATTTTATTTCCACAATTGCTGGGGTTAGTTCGTAGAATTTTTTGTGAAATTGCATTTTTTTATATACTTTTTTTATATACTTTCGGGTAAAACGTTTTTACTACCTCTAGCCACTATAAATATTGTATTATTATCATAGCACGTTATAAATGTTTAATAGTTTATAAAATATATAATAGGAAATTTTTAGCAGTAAGTCCTTATCATTCATTCATTCATTCATTCATTGTTATCCAATAATATACCGTATATATGTGCAAGTCTGTACATCAATGATAACTTACCGGTGGGCAAATTTGTTCAAAAAACACCAAGGAGGAGGAGTACATTTCTATAGAAGTACCGGGTGAGTCAAAAAAAAGTACCGTTGTTTCACAAAACGTATCTTTCGATTGACTAATTATGAAAGCTAGTATTTTTTATTTCTGAATAGAGGAATCCTTTACCTACATTTTGGTGTATCATTTATCAAATTTGGTTGAGTAGAAAAAAGTTATGGGCAAAAAACTGGAGGTGGTCCTTGTAAAATTCGTCGAAAAATGACGAAAATATCTAAACAAAACTTCTCCAAACAAGATTTTCTGTTCTTATTGCAAACCGTATGGGATTGAAACTCATACACGCTTCAATGTGCTAAAACTTATTTTTTTAATTCCCAATGCTTAAATTAAGTAAAAAGTTCAAACTTTTTTCAAAATTTTATTAAAACTTTACTTGATGAAGTTTTTTATAAAGACTGTTTTGTAAAAAATGCCACAACTCACGTTACAACAAAGAATTTGGGTATGTATTTAGTTTCCAGTTTCGAGAAGTTTTGTTCAGCTTTTTTCGTCATTTTTCGAGACTTTTTACAAGGACCACCTCCAGTTTTTTGCCCATAACTTTTTTTCTACTCAACCAAATTTGACAAATGATACACCAAAATGTAGGTAAAGGATTCCTCTATTCAGAAATAAAAAACACTAGCTTTCATAATTAGTCAATCGAAAGATACGTTTTGTGAAACAACGGTACTTTTTTTTGACTCACCCGGTATATACACTATTTTGGCCACTGGCTTAAACCTGAATTTAGGTTGGAATTTTCTTTTTGACCAAATTGGAGGTGGGAACGTGGATCGCTTGCACATGCGCAATAAACTTGTTTGTTTTTGTTCATGCTATATGAATGGAGAATGGTCTCTTGCATAAATTCAGATGCGACATAAACAACCTGCAAAGTTTATATTGTCAGACATGCTCCATATATAAACATCTGTGTTGTTGTAAAGTCCTTGAATGTTTTGTAAATCAATTTTTATAAATGTGACCACCGTGGAATAAAAGTAACCTGCTACATAAAGTAAGGCGTCTGTGATTTGAAGATGAGTGTTATACGGTAAAAAATTAGAATCAGCATTAGAATTTCCCAAGGTAACATCAGGAATGTGTATGGTGTTCATTATTCGTTGTTATATGAATGTCCTTCACTGAGTATCATCTTTTCTTGAAGTTTGGTTGTCTCAACGCTCAAGATATTTCTAATAAGCAGATGTGACGTCATCTATTGAGTAAGGGTTGGGAAGAAGAGAAAGGTTTATGTATCATTATCGACTTGATTAATCTAGGACATGTAATTATACATAACAACAATGAGTCGCGCTCATATGCTGTATGATAATCAAGTCCTCACAACTTTGCCAGTCAAAACAACCACGTGGAAGGGAGCGTTCGATCCTGATATCATCTTCAAAAGAAAAAGGTACTGTTTGAATGTTATTTTGAAACTTGTATTTATTGTAATGTTTTCATCGGCTGAAGGGAAACGGAGGTCAAAAAAAACTTATTCTTTTTTTGATATTGCACACTTTTTTTTTCGTTATAAGAATTACATAACTGGCTTAAGCCTTATGATTCTTAATAATTCTTTAAATGTGAGCCTGAAGTATTTTTAAGTGATTCTTAAATATTTCTGGAAGAAAACAGTGTACAATGAAGCTGAACAAGGGATATTAGATAAACTGCAACGGTAAAAGAGGGAGGATCAACATCAAAGAGAAACAAAAGAGCGTTGTTTACCACGACTATATGTAATTGAAGCCTTTCTGATCTTCCTTAGATTTCTTATCACGCTTTGAGCCTTAAGGTGATTCTTAAAATATTCTTTAATTTTGACGATTTTGAGCCTCGTGATTCTTATAAAAAGAATTCTTATAAAAAAAACTTTATATCTTAAATAGCACTTAAAAATATTAAAAACGAGATATTATCTGTCTTCTAATAATTTCCTAGACATAAGTTATAACCCTTCAAAGTTTTTAAGTTGTTATGGTTTGAATATTCGTGATGTCATTAACGCTTTTCTTTTTCTTCTGGTGTAGCGGTGATGGTCTTATCATCGAAGGAAACATTCGTGGAAAATCACGTCATGTCATCATAGATGGACTTAAACCCAACATTCGAGTATGTTTAAATGCTTTCTCTTGAACCATGAACTCCTATGCCCTCAGCCTTTTTCCCCAACAATACTAAGGCCAAGTTATACTAATATTCACATTGGATTCACATGTATTACAGAATCGCTATGTAGCAATTCACATAGAAACATTAAAAGCAACAAAGAGAAAATTCGATTCTGTTGGGAAAGAAATAGAGCCTGATTTTGGTAGCCACAAGAAAGTCAACACTGGATACCTCTCCTCGTCCTACAGTAAGAAATCTTCACTTCTGTAAATTTATCATCTCGGAATTTATTCGTTACGATCCCGAGATTTTCGTTGTGATGTCGGAAATTGGTCGTTATAATCTTGGAATTATTCGTTATGATCCTAGTTTATTCGTTACGAGCTCGGGAGTTATTCGTTTTGATCTTCTCGATAACATGCGGTTTTTTCATTACAGAAACAGTGTCGTCTGAAGGAACAGATATTCTTACGGTTAGTAAATGCAGAGGGCTTCTGGAAGTACCAGAACTGGACGTTTTGAACGATGATAAGTTCCGCGATGTAACCAATCTAACTAGTGTATGGTGTGATGAGAAAGATTTAGAGGGAATAGAACTCCCAGATGGTGCATTGGTCAGGTTACGGACTAAAGGGGATGGTTCATATTTGGGTAAGTTGCAGTAGCGTTTACTTGAGTTCTACGTGGTTTAGTGAGATAAGATTTCATTCTATCAAATATATTGTTCCTGAATTCAATTTTTCTAACATAAAGGTTCATTGAAAATATTTTTTGTGACAATCGTTGTTTTGATATTTCTTGATCTGGCAAATAGAAACCGAAATATGTAGTTTCGTTTGTTTTGTTAGAGTCCATCGTTTGCGTAGATGATGAAAGGAAAAGCAAAGTGAATTACAGCACGGGTGAAAGTGTGGGAGGTTCTTGGACCGAGAAAGTTTTAAACATCAAAGACGAGAAAGCAGATGATTCACATCTTACTGAAGAAAGCAAAGCAGTTGATGATGATGAATGGGTAAAAACGTTTGTTCTCCTCCGCAGATGTCCCCTTCTAAGCAGTCTAGGATCTAGTCACATCCAAACATCTTCGTACAAAAAGAAAAACTAAACCTTTGTATTTTTTAATTTTTTTAATTTTAGGAGGACTGACCATGGACCTGTTAAACACAGACTCATAATGGTTTTCATTGAGAACGACCGACTTCGTTTCCGAGTAGAAATCGGGTCATAACACTTTAGTCCCAAGCACTCTCACCTCTGTAATGAAAATTTTATTGTTTATAAAAATAATGGAGATTTCGTATCTCTACAATATTTTTGTTAACTATTTTTGTTATACGTAAATAAATTATTTGAATAGTTTTGTAATATTTTTATCATACTGTACAAACTACAAAACATCAATTCTTCTTGATAATTTGAAATGGTGGCGAAGCGCATAACATTGTGCACAAAAATTTCTTAAGTTGAACGTCGATGAAGAAGGATTTTGATAGATTGTGTTGATTTCCGAACTTACCGAAATTGATTGATATTCCGTATTATCATTGGTTGTTTATGTAAATGGAAGGATATGATTGGTTGTTTATGCAAATGGAAGGATATGATTGCTTGTTTATGCAAATGGAAGGATCTATTATGAAACAGAAATTTTCATGATGTCATTTGTATGTACATATTTTATTAGAATGAAGCTGTTTTTAACTTGGCTTGTGATTGGCTAATTGCTCGTTTCCAATCTTCTGTCATGCCACTTCCTTATTAATACGTTGCAAGAACTTTGTGGAAAATACATTTAGCATTGCTATGGTAACTAAGCTGAAAATCGAGACTTTTTTTAAAAGACTTTCGTGTTCGCCATTTCTCTTCCTTGCCCAGAAGAATAGTTTTGTGCGTAAGATACCCCAAGAAAAAGATTTCTTTCGTTACTTTTATGAAATGCATTCTGGTATTCTTTTGATGATACGAGCGTAATTTGGAAATAATTACTTTAGCGCATATTTAAAAAAAAAACAAATAGAAGAATCTCTATCAAATTCTCAATAACGCGAATAAATGTTTGTCAGTCCCTCCTTGAAGGTTTGGATTATCGAGACGTCCGCTTTTTCAAGTTCAGTCTTTGCATAAAAACATGTTAATGCGTTGGCATGATCGTTAGTCGGACATAAATGTAAACAACAGAAATGATAAACACTCCTGTTATTTGCAGTAAAGAAATTATAAAAGTATTTTGCACCCACTGAAACGTGATTAATTCATTTTTAATAAAGTCCCTTTCGGGATGATCACACTCAAATTGACCGGACATGATAAATGAATCGTGATGCCTCATTTCATAACCTTTTTAACGATGCTTAAGTTAATCTCGGCAACTAGGATACAATACTTAATATTTCCTTAAGATTAATGGTGCGATGAGTTACAGACGCTTTTAAAAGTTTAAATAATACTAACAGGAATACCATTCATATTTTTAGCAACAAAGGTTCCATCAGTCTTTAATCTGATTGGTTCATATATCTGGTCCTTTCTCTTTTCTTTTTTTAGTATCACAGGAACAAAGGAAATCAAATAAATAAAGTGTACCAAAGTGTACTCTGTGAAATTCGTCATTTTGGAGTAAAGGACTGTAAAAGTACGAATCTCAGAAGTAATGGCACCCCTGCTGAAGCCATAGCTATTTTTTCTGTTATTGTTTGGTTGCTCCTTGTTGTCTACTGGACATTTTAAGCCCATCATGATAAATGTCATCTCCCTAAGCAACAAAGCAAAAATTCAAATTACGTTATTTTCTATTTTCATAAAGTATTTACAACCGCTACCACTAAATATAATTAAGCACATAATTTATGCAGGACAAGTTTTTGCTGACTCGATAGCAACACTTCCGCAACATTTCCAGTTGATTGGATCGCCATTCCCATCATGCTTTGCTTTCAGTAGTTCCACATTGTTGCAGGTAACACAGTTTTTGAAACTGTTCTCAAAATACTTGCCGGCACAACAACCAAATTTGTCGACGTCATTGTCACTAATAATAGTATAACTTGTCGGGCTGCAAATTTTACATTCGCTCTGTAGGGCGTTGTAGAACTCGTCACCGCAACAGTAATAATTATGCGCAACATTCTTGTTAAAGAACGCAAACTGATCTTTACATCGCCTACACATTTCGATTCGAGTATCAAACAGCATCCCTCCACAACAGTCCATGTGAACTGCGTCGCTTGGTACAAAATATTGACTTTCAACGCCACATTGCTTGCATTCGTGAGTTCGTCGATCGAAGAACGAATCACCACAGCAAAGCATGTAATCAGCTATCGAACGGTCGAAAGCATTCGATTCTCCACCAGCGCAGCAATGTTTACAAACCTTCTCTTTGATGTTGTACAAGTGATCTTTACAGCAATGGATATCGCCAGCAACGTCTTTGTGATAGATCTCGTCTCGAGTTCCGCACGATTTGCATCGATAATTTCGAATATTGAAAAATTGACTGCCACAGCATTGATAGTTGTCAGAAACAGAAATATCAAATAGTTTTTCTGTGGTCTCGCATACCCTGCATTTCTTGAGTCGTGTATCAAAGATGGTATCTTTGCAGCAGTGATAATGAACAGCATCTACTTTGGTATATAATTTCTTTGTCTTGCCACAAGTCCGACATGTGTGGTTACTAACATGAAAGATTGTTTTCCCGCAGCATTCCAAATCATCCATCTCTTTTCGTAACCGCAACTCAATCGTGGCTTCACATGTCTTCAAGAAATGAATACGATCATCGTACATTTTTCCATTATGACACAAAAAGTATGGCTGATCATCTTGAGAGACCACTTTAATCTCACTGCTGCATTTTAAACATACAGACTTTTCTTTGTGGTAAAATGTCCCGTTGCAACAACCCCACAGAGGACATTCCTCGTGTGGTAGAGATAAAACATTATCTCCACAAGTCGTGCAGTTGAATCCTGAAGCATCAGAACAGGTGTTCTTGTGCATATCAAACGCCTTCCCGTCATCACATTTGATAAATTTCGTTGCTTTATTTGTGCAGGTGAAATATGAGTTGCAGTCTTTAGGATTAGGGTAAGTTCCATCAGCTTTCTCCAGACAAAACTTAGAATACGGTTTGGCACCGGTCACTAAAATCAAAAACCAGTTTAACAGTTTGATTTCTATTAACATGGTTTACTGGCCAACCGTGCACAAGCCTTAAATGAATCAAGTAAAGGAAACAATATTGGTCAGGTTATTTAATTTCTGATTTTCCGATTTAATTTCCGATTCGTTCGTAAAACGTGATGATTTTTCTTTTTCCTCACCTGTGCAAGCATCGGGATCAGTGGGTTTACACATTGGGGCTTGCGGCATCCCCACACTTTCAGTTCCTGTTGGACATTGATATGCTCCCTTTGCTGAATCATGACAGTAGATCTCAGTAACACATTTCGTCGGATGCAACACGCGTGCAAGAATTTTGCCAGTTTCACAGATTAAAGATGTGCAGGTTTCAGGTGCAAGGGTCTCTGTTGATTTCACGCCTGATAACAATAAATAAATTATTCTTCATAAGAAAAGCTTAGCACAGATGACCACGCTACAGTTATGAGAGAGTGTTTATTTACCTGTGCAATTAACATAATCAGGCTCGTCACATACTCCGAGGACTGGGTCGAATAACTGTTCACCACGACATTCATGCGCTGTAGTCACGTGATTTACACATTTGTAATACCTTTTGCAATTTCCAGGATAAGGGTAAAAGTCATCGGATAGCGTTGAGCAAAAATTTGCGTCTGAAATAAAAAAGATGAGGATTGCATTTTCTTTAATGGTTTACAATCTTTCCTTCTTCTAATGCAGTCGTCTATTAGATTTAGTATTTAACAGCTGAAGTGGTAAACTAACACATAACCCAGCCGGCGCATTAGTTAAAAAACCTCTACGAAGTAGTGCATTTTTATAGAAATATACAATAAAAATCGTTGCAGTGATTTTTTGACGATTTTGCCCACTGGGGAAGTTATGATAAAATATGTCTTACCTATAGTTGGTATCAAACCAGCAATTAGCAAGCCTAAATTGAAGAACATGAAGGAATTATTTTAAATTTGGCATGAAAATTATCTGGATCCCTTTTTATTTACATGCCATTCTAAGTACTTACAAAACATCACCTTATATCAAGGATTAGCCCTGCTTGACTAGACCGTGAGTAATCAACGAGAGCTCAATATCGCTACCAAAAATTTACGAGGAAGGAATTCAAATTCTTCAGAATTTCTTAACTATTGTAAATAAATAAATAAATAAATAAATAAATAAACGGAATGTGTCACTACTATGCTGACTCAGCAGCCACTGACCAAAAGATGTTTCACTTATTTGGGCTCGTAATTGTCAGCTGACAGCCTGATGTTCTTATCTGGGCAGGTAGTTGTCGCTATTTGACTTTTATATTCGTTTATTTACTTTACTTTCTTTGAAGTTTTTTTATGGTCTCGACGTCTTTCGAAGTATACTCTCATTGAAAAAAAGGAAAGAAAACGTTTACTTCTGTGCATTCGCCTTTTATCACATGACATTAAAACAACCAATAAGCATTAACTACTTGCGTCACGTGACAATACTGAATACAAAACAAACATTTTTTAAAGGAATTTTCTTATGAGCAAATTATGCTCGATTCAGAAATAACTCAACAACACATTCTAAAAAAAGGATCTGCAATGGAGAGATGTCAATTTCATATGTACGGTCAGATGTTGTGAGTGAATAATTTATTTCCCTGTCAGATGTTGTCATCTTTGTTCATTCATTTTCGATGACGAAAGATTGTGCAAGAAAGGAAATTTAGATCGAAAGTAGCGATGTTACAAAAAAGAGTTCCTTTTTCTGATTTACAAATTATTTTAATAATATTTACACGGAATAATAATTAAAGTATAACAAGGTCTTGACGACATAACAACCCTTGTGGTCAAAATAATTACACAATGTCGTCATCCATTTCGACTTTTGAAGGTTTCCATTTTAAGAATCCCTAAAACTGCCATTTTTGAGATGTTTTGAAATCTTCTGAATTATTCACCTTTGTTTTACCAGAATTAAATCTGTTTTCTGAGGAGAAAGTTTGTGTTTAAAAAAAGCGTCGTTTTATCCAGTAGCAATATTTCTTTTTTCTGAAAAAAATCCCATCCATGCATTTGCACACATTGAACTATTTTTTAATTTTCTCTTTCTCATTTACATAGCATTCGTTTCATGAAAAATGTTTTCACAAGTTTAGAGTTAATAGGTCTTTAACGATTTCACACTGTTTTCTTTCGACTTAACTTGGCTATCGCTTGAAGCCACAGTCCGAATAAACACACGAAATGGACGGAACAAGAATGAATGACAAAGAAAAAGTATTGATAGCTTTATTGAACGGAAAACGAACTTAAGAAACTAACTTAAACTGAGTCATGAAAAAATAAATATTAAAGAAATGCCATCCTACTATCGAAAACAAATTTTCACTACATTACAAAGAAATCCAATGTAAAGTTTCCCGCGGAAAAAAATCTGTTCTAATTCGCGTTGATAAAATTTGAGCGGGAAATTCTCAACTTTTTTGCGTTCCACGAGTAAAAAGGGAATCCCTATTTCGTCTGCACGAAATTTTATATCGAATCACAACCGATAGAAAAGAACGCTTTTCTCAAATGCGTGAAAATAATTAATTCCCTTGTGTGGGTAGTTTGGGCGCTGGCCCGCATTTTTTTTCTTTTTTTATATACAAAAGATAAATGTTGGAAGCAGCCAGAAATGAAAAGTTAGTCCACTCGATGATAAATAGAATATGATACTTACATAGGATGCAAAGATTCATAATTTTCTCTGATAATTTTCTTTTTAATCACTTCGTTCTGTGTGTTGTTAGTATGTTGAAAATACTTGTATGATTGCCCTCTGTGCTGATGACAGAATTTTTATACATGTCAGATTATATAAGGAGTGTCGATTGCTAATTAATGTCGTATTAATTTCCATCAATTACCTGTTGATTACGTGGGTTTTATTGGGGCTTTTTGTTTCGAAAATTCTCATCTATTCTGTTTGTTATTTTTCAATGTTGTTTTCATCCTGTTTTTGTTATCGTGTTTATTAGTCCTTCCTCTAGTTTGTTAGCTATTAAGTAATTCTACACGTGGCCATCTTTGTTTTCTTCTTGTTTACTGAAGGATTATATTTCTTGTGGGGAAGAGTTGAAGATGGACCAGACGGATGACAAATGAAAACCTAATTTCTAGGATTGTTATGAAATAATATACTGTAGAGCTGAACTTCATTGGGATCTGTGTTCTAATTATTTAGGACCTTGTAACGAAGTGGATAGACAACAGTTTGATATTGCAGGAAAGGATTATTTCCATATCTCGGTAATTGATCAAAATAAGAAAAAGACTTCCTTCATTCACACATTTAAAGGTACCAAGGAAAAATAAATTTTGAGTTTTAATTGGAAATTCATTACACCTGACAAACATTCAATCAATACGAACATTCCACAAAGGAATCATGATAATTAACAGAACAGGATCCATGAGCATTACTCAAAAGGGAAACTGGCCGCTACATAACATAACACAATTTTCCATTTCATAATCAACAATTTTTATTACAGTTCAACTTTCATCTGGCGAAGGCGAAAAGTCAACGGATATAAGCTTACATAACTCATTACCAGTCTCTATATTGTTTTAGGAATACGTGCGATGACAAATGAGTTGCGTATTAGGGTTTTTTTAAAAACGTTAATAAAGTCCGATGATTTTATTCTATCAGCGTCAAAATGTGTATGCTGTTCATTCCAACCAAGACATTTTCAAAAAATTAACTCGAAATAGCCTTTTTTTCTTCCTAACCAAATTACGGGTCTGTTACAAAAGTATTAGCATTTTATTCATTCGACACGATAACTGTTTGTTTCAATATTTTGACTATCATCCTTGTAAAAATCATTGTTTTCGAATTTTGAAAAGTCTATTCTATAGTATACATTCGAAAAACGTTTGCTTGTTGATATTGTATCATAAACGTGCTGCTTTTTTTATATAGCCCTAAGTATCGATTTGTCCGTCCGACATAAAACAAGTATTCTTGTAACAGACCCTCACCTTCGTGTTTTAAGTGACGCACTGGCGGTAAAGTGCACCAAATGAACACATACATGTGAGAAGATTCATGTAAGATCTTCACAAAAAGTCCTTTTTGTAGCTATATTTATTTATTTATTTATTTACTTATTTATTTATTTATTTTGAAAGCTATACGAATCTAAATTTACGTTATGGGAAGTAAGCAATATCATTAAGTTTAGACGAGACATGAAATAAAACCTGTGCCAGGAAGTTTTGATGAGAAAATACACGATGCAGAATTCAAGGAAATCTTCTCACATCTGATGATAAAAGAAAACACTGACTATACGAGAAAATCTTTTCGGTATCGCAAATGTTATTTTCTTAACGAATACTATGAACACAGTGGGGAAAATCGTCAGGGACCTGCGACGAAGAGCATTTCTATTAAAATAGTATACTTCTATGGAAACACACTCATTCGCAGTGGTTTGGAAAAAAATATTTGTGTGTTTCTTCTTAGACCGCGATCGGGTGACAATGGTGTAGAGATCAACCCGCAAACTCAGTAAACAAGATTTTTGAGTTTTTCCATGGGTTCGTCTTCTCGATTTAGATGCCGTAAATTTATCTGATTCCTTTTGTTGCAGCGGCATATTGATAGCAACAAGCTCTATGCTCTATACGAAATTTCGTATTTCTATGGCACAAGACAGGATTATATGGTTTGCCCTGTTGGGCTTGTTCATGTTTTCATATGGACGGCCGCAAAGAAAATAGTTTATTGAACGTTTCATTTCATATCGTATAAAAAAAATTGTTCAACCTGGATAAAATTCATTAGCAAATCTTTTCAAGTCACAGCTCAAAAAAAAGATCACATCCATTTTCTCCTAAATTTGTAAACACTAAGTTAGGAGAATTTCCATAGAAAATCACACTCAAGTGGTTTCATGAAAGCTCCGTCATTTCTGTCTATCCTCCTAGGTGACTGGTTGCAGGATAAAAACTGGGTGGCAGGCACTAGGATTGGAGAGTGGAAAGATTCAGCAACCTCGGATATCAAAAAGGCAAGAGACCCTGGGTTCGAGGTTTTCAGGAACCTATTTTGTTGACTACACTTTTGTTAACTAACAAGCGACATCAAATTTGGGAATCATCAAATATTTTGAACAGTCAGATGTTCCATGGTAGTAAATTTTGAAGCAGGATACTTGTGTCTTGATTTAAGATAATTTACTCATAATATCTCCAGTTTTTTCTGAAGCTTTGTGTAATTTCAGGATTTCCTGATTTTCAAAAACGATTTATAAGAGAGAAAACGTAACAGTTTTTCGATGGATTCAACATTCTACATTTAGGTTTGACAGCAAGATTATGGGACAATTCTGTTATGGCTCACACATTTAGGTTCAATTATTATTTCGTTTCTAAATAATGGAATATTTTCACAATTAAAGCCATACTCAAATGGGGGTTCATTTCCATTGTTTCATTCTAAGCCGGACAGAGAAACAAGTGGAATGGCATTTTCTTTTTTCCGCGCGACTGCTGCCAATAGTCAATTTAGTCAAAAATATTCCTTCCTTGCCGCATTATTAAAATCGGCGGCTTTCTTCACAACAAACTTATTATCATGATAATTGGCCGTCACATAACTCAGTTATCACATAACGTAAAAATAGAAGTTAACACATGTATACAACTACCATCATTCGACGAGGACAAATCATTGAAAAAAGGGTTTTCACAAACAAAATGGGTATTCTTATAACTATCTAGAATAGAGCTTAAGTAAATCCAAAAGAAAAGCAGATCCAGCATTGCATCATGGCAGTTGTAGTATGTGGTGGGGAGAGATATGAATTATGGGAACGACCAGTTCGCTTCAATAAAGTATAACAATATTTTGAGAACCATCAACTCAGACTAGCAACATTACACATGCCTATATACCAGTTACCTATGCTACCATGTCGGGTGACGGAGGAACCAACGTAAGACTGAAAATTTCCGGTTAATAACTTTACGTATGGGAAGTAAGCAATAAGACTGAGATAAAGAGTGTAACAAGTATCTGACTGACTAATAAGCAAACGGATACGATATAACGTATATAAAGCTAGTTGGCATAATCGTCAAAAATCACCGCGACAAAGAGCATTTTTATTGAAATAGTGTGCGTATTTCCATAGAAACGCACTCCTTCACAGTGCTTTTCCACAAATTTGCCCAACTGTGTGATCCGTCGAGATGTTATTTCTTGGGTTTCACTATAGCACCATCTGTTGATTTATCTTCCTCTTTTCATTCAAAACATCGAAATCTGGTGCAAACTTCCCTGTTGTAATGGTGAGGAAGATGTGGAATGCACACATACTCTCGTTATAAAAGAACAAATATGTTTTGTTTGTGAAATTGTCGGTAAACACAAAAGCTGGATACTTGCGCAATATTACATGATCAAAGTATGAATAATTGAGCAATTTCCACACGACAGTGATGTTACTTTGAGAACTAAATCGTAAGATCCTCTGAAATAAGGTCGCATCAAAATATGTTCCTATAATTTCTGACGGTTTCCAACGACTAACTGGAAACTTATATAAGTTGACGTGAGTCGAACACTAATTCATGATCTCCCAAACTCTCCATTGTACAGATTACTTCGATATAAACATCATGGGTTGCAGATATCTTAAGTGAATTTTTGCAAATAAAATTTTTTTTCATGTTTGAAAATAGAACGTTTTTATGGGTTTAAATTCTCCAGAAATTCATGACACATTTGTTAGCTAACACTTTAAAAATTCTACTTTGCTCGAAGAATATCGCCATTACTATCTTTGCTGTGCATAATATATTCAAATCATCTAGATAAAAATTTCAATGCTTACACGTTCCTTTTCGGAGAAAACGCAAAATTGTTAAAAAAAACTTGTGTTTATTCTAATTAAACACTGATTGCGTTGTTGTCGTGTTTTGGTTGTCTGTCGTACTAAGCACATCCAGCTATCACCCTATCATATCCCATGATGAACGACCAATTTGGTTAAGAGACGTCGTTTAAGATACCCATCCCGATATGATCTAATTCAGTTGGCGTGACACGATCAATGTCCATAAAATTAGTGTTACCATCTTCTTTTCTTCGTTTGGCTCGTTTCGGTGCCGTTTGACTTTCTCTTATCATACAAGCAAGCATGTCTTGAGCACCCACGTGTAACGTGTTCAAAGTATCTATATCACTCACAACATCTATCAAACTGGCGCATGTCAGGAAAAGCGATTTGGCGTTCTTTTTGACGTCATTAACGTTAAAATTCATTTTACGGACATCATCTGCGTCGTTCTCGAACACTTGTACAAACGCTGCGTTGTCTGGCTGTTGTGGTGGAGGTGGCGGTGGGTTTTGTGGTTGATGGTGCAAGCTCACGATATCTTCGTTAGCTGGTTGCAGATGGACTGGATTCATTTGAGTAAACAGGTCGTGATATATCAAAGTTGCATCGCTGGCATTCGCACGAGGATCGTGACGCGACAGATGGGCAAGAGTTTTAGGAACGGTTATTTCCAGCGCACACCATCTTAATTCTGTCTCAAGCAGACGTGTATGAATAACTGCTGGACAGCCAATCAGTTTGGAGCCTCGTTCCTTACGCTTTCGCACCCCGTCTTTAGGTTTCCTTTTACGCGGCTTGCCACCAAGGGCGCAATTATATAACTGCGTTTCTAGAGTTCGATATGACGTCACTCTACCATTGTGATTGGCTAAGCCATGATCAGTCTTCTTGTTTACTCTTTTTCCCGTTCGGATTCGGTAATTTGTACCGGTTTGTTGACAGAACTTGCTCAGCCATTCGTCCCACTTTTCCTTGTTGTAAGGATACAGATAACCGCGTGCGTAATCGGTCGCTTTCCTGCTCTGAGGAATAGATTGAAGTACATCCGGGTCGTTTGAGGTATCGACTTTAGTGCGTTGTGCAACAAAGGTGATATCGGCATGGTGGACAACAATGCTATGAAGTTCAGAGAAACATGGTGGGAGGAAATGCTTCACACATAACTGTTTCACGTGATCAGGATTTTGTAGCGCAGTGTTTATGACAATATTCAACGGCTGGGCATTCGGTGCGGAATGATTTAATTTCCGACGGCACACAACAGTGCTGAAGCCAGCCAACTCGCACTCTTTACAGACACTTGACTTCGGCTCACGGTGATTTTTCTCCGCCCGACAATATGACGTAGTGCGACTGAAGCGAAAACACTGTGTACATCTCCCTAGAACTTCGAAATACTGTCCTCCTTCTACTAGCTGGATGTTCGTAATATCAAACTGCTTCAGAAGAGTCTTCCCAACGCCTATACTAGCCTGGGCACTAGCATATAGCGGATAGGACAATAAACGAGGAGCCAAAGTCCGCAACTGTGTTTTTTCGCCACAGTCGTTCTCCTTCGGTGATTGGTCATTTAGCTTTCCATCTTTCGTTTTTCGAGATTTCCTCTTTCTCTTGGTACCAGCCTTTTTCTTATCTTTTTCCGTGGTCGTTTTGACGGTGACTGTGGACACAGGTGCAGGTATAATTTGTGAAGGAGATGATGCATTTTCAACCTGTACATAAACGATCTGAGAATAATCGGAAGTGTTGTGTACAATCGGATTAGACTGACTAGATGCACATAACAGGGTTTCGGACTTCACACTGTTGTTACGTAGCCCTTCGGTCGAAATCACTCGCGGATCTCCAAGTTTACTGGCATCAGACTTGATGAAGATGTTGCCAGTGATATCAGCAGAGAACGAGGAAAGATACTGTTTCGATTTTCTCTCATCTTGACCTAAACTGCCTGATGACGTCAGAAAAGCCTTGCTAGCGTTTTCGTTTTCTTTGCTTTCGTCTGGCAAAGCAGCTTGACTAATGAAGACATTTTTGTTGATACTGTTGTTTATGTTGGGAACGTCACTCAAAGAAATCTGTATGAACTGCGTCATGTTATCGCTGCCACTAAACGCCAGTTGTTGCAAATCGGGATCTGACTCGGTGATATTTTGCAGAACAGTTCGGTTCATTTTTAACGTTTGCGTTGTAGCGTCGGCAACCGGCACATTTTCTTCGTTATAGTAAGTGGAGGCGAAGCTTGCTGCTTTCATAGGGTGACTTTCTACTTTGATGTCAAATTCTGCATGATCAGAAGGGGTACCTTCAGATACGCTTCCATGAATAGAGTTGTTAGAAGGATCATCCTGATTGCCTATCATTAAATTACCTATAAAAAAACGATTAAGAAAATCAAATCACTTTGACCCAGTGGGCAGACTTGTTTAAAAAATCACTGCAAAGGAGTACACTTCTATAGAAATATACACACTATTTCAATAAAAAAAACTCTTCATTGCAGTGAATTTTTGATAATTTTGCCCACTGGGGAGCTTTTAAAAAAGGCATTTCGATCCATCACATCGATGGAGCTGGTGGCAAAATTTTCCTTCTCATCTGTATATATGAGATCCGCCAGTAAAGACAGTAGCCACTCAACGAACTTTAAAATTTTAAGCATGGGATTTGTAAAGAGTGATCTTGTAGGCTTGATCTGTATTAAAGAGGTTTAAGAGGTTTGCTGGTAAAAATAGAAGCTAGCTGTTCATTTTCCAATAGTTGCCCTAACAGATACACAGGAGAACAAAGACGTGGGTTAAACCAATTTGATTTATATTCCTTGTAGAGGTTCCTTAAAGAAAGAAGTTGTCAACTTTTCTGGTTATAAAAGAATTAATTAGTGGTACAAATCAACTCCTATAGAAATTTTGCCAATCCTTTCTGGAATTAAACCCATCAATCTTTGTAGAGAGAGACACATGTTTCAAGCGTTTAAATGTTGAATCTCACATCTTGCATAGTATATTTATCTAATTATTTGAAAAAAACAAACTTTGAAAGTTCACATTTCATTTAAATTCATAGAATCTAAATTTAAGCGGTGTTTCAGCACAAAGCTTAGCACGTCATGTAAATATATCAAAATGAAATACTATTTTCCAAATAGGATTCTAAATAGGATTTTCTAAAACTTTATGCAGGAAAAACATTAAGGTCATTTTCCAGAATCAAATTGGATTTCCTAATTTCCTCCGAAATTTTGCAATTTGAAGGGTGGAATGACGCTGAAGAGGAGTTCGAGAAAGTGGTTAATAGTAAGCAACGAAATAAGGATTTTTACTCACTGGGTGTTAGAACAATTCCATCATTAGTTAGGATCATGGAATTTTGTGTTGATATTATATCTGTGGTTTGTGTTGTCAGATCATTCGCTGCCATGGTATCACCAATCAATGTAGAGTCAACTCTTTTACTTTCATTTTAAATCAGTAGTTAAAACTTCTAGATGTAATGTAGGAATTATAGGGAATTATAGGAAATAACATTTGAATTACGAAAATAGAAATAGAAATTGTAACGAGATGTACCAAGCATTATATAAAAGTTTCCTAGCAACCATTTGATGGAGAAACATCTTCCCAACAATTGTGCTGTAGTATATTGGTTATCATTCTCGTAATTCATGAAAGAGGTCGGGGTTCAATTTCCCTTGGTTGTGATTCACTATGTGTGAGTGAATGTACCACAGCGCCAGTTCGACCCATGTTAAGTGAAGGAAATTGAATATAAGGGTTCTGGAGGAGGTCATCCAGGAGAGCACAGGTCCTGCATTGGGTTTGTGTCACTATGAGAGTGTCAAATACTTTGGAGCCTCCAACCTAAGCTGTGGCCCCTCCTGTGAAGCAAATGCAATAGCAACTGATTGTGGCTAGCCACATTAAACTATACCAAAATAAATAAATAAATTTGAGCATCATGCAAAGGTAAGGAATAATCATCATTAATGACAATTTTTCAGGATTATAAAATTGCACTCTCATAATGTGCTACTGCCAAATGGCAACCTTTTTTTATGTATATCTTTTTCATAACAATGCCCGCCCATACAAATTAAACAAGGAAACAAGAACAAGATTTGTAGCAAAAGTATTTTTAAAACATTTTTTTCTTTCATTTTACTGGAGGTTCCATAAATAAGAACAAAATGAGGCTAAAATCTGAAACTGTGTTCTTAAAGCGAAGATCAAAATAAGTGTATAACTCACTTGGTAAGACGGTTGACTTGTAATACAAGGGTGACAGTTGGTAGTGGTTCAAATCCTGGCACTGTAGAATGCTAATGTGATATGAAAAAGTAACATATGCTACGAAAGCTATAATGAGATATATATGTGCATGATGTGATGTAATGAACAAGTGCCTCAAATAACATAAATAAAAAAACCACAATCACCTATCAGTCTAGTATGTGCAAGTTCTCTGCCTTAAAATCTGAGGTATACATTCCTGGTGGAGGCCCACATCAGTGAATAACACTGCCAGTTCCCCCCGGCCTCGTTAAAATAAATTAAAAAAAAACAAAAAAAAAAAAACAATTCAGGCTGTAAAAGGCTAAAAAAATAAGAACAGCCAGCCTCAGGTCAGATTTTACTGGTTCTTATATAAAAAAAGTGTGTATATTAACATCTGTCAATGATGTCCTAAATGTGGTATATACAATGTTGCAAAAAACTGACAAATTGGCAGAGCAGTACTATGTAGATTGCTTTTTGTTACGACACTACACTATTTCTGATCATTGTTTTCACTGACCTCAAATGACTTTAACATCTGCTATTTGTGATACCTGCAAAATGGTTTCATTATAGACAAAATAATAATCTATGTTGAAACTCTTTTGTATATAATAGTAAATTTTATTTATGGAGTAGTGCACAAAATTTGTAAACAATATATATATCACAATTATTCTATTTATATTTATTTATATTTATGCCACAAGTTTGATTTCTAAGAATGGGATGACATGCATACTCAAATTTGATTTTGTACAGCAAAATTTATTTTAGTGAACAAAAAGGCACTAGATGAAAAAATAAAAACTATTTAGACCAAGACATCAAAACCAGGAACTTAAAGGACATATGTAACATCTTCCAACAAAAATAATGCAAAAAGCTTGGATTATTAATTGCATGCAGTCCGTATCATATCACTGAAGAACATGTCAGGATTGTTTTTTTTTAAATTGTAGGTTTAAACAACAGGTCAATGGTTACAGGAGTGAACTGCAATAAAGTTGAAAGCTCATTAATTACTTCACAGGTCACATAACTTTAGAAATAATACATTTTTCCTGTGAAATAATCATTCCTGGTGAGGAAGAGTGGTCTGCATTCCATTTTAGACAGTTTATCGAGTGAATCAGTAAAATATCTATTTATTATCTATGGCAGCTTAGGTAGAACCAAGGTCAACACCAGTCACGGAAATCATGGAAACAAGGGATCTAATTGAGGTACCTATCCAAAATAAATATGGTTTGTTTTTCCTAAAAATGGTAGTAGAAGAACTGCTATTTTCATTTGGCCGGATATGATATATACAATAGCCCTTAATGAAGCTATTTTGAATTTCAACAATCATGATATGTCGCTATGTGGTGTTAAACAACTTCTGAAATCACAAACACATGCAAAAGGAAACATTATGCTCATTCTGCTTCATTTACCAGAACAAATTTGAGCAAAATTAACCAATTTTTTAGCAAATCTATGTGGAAAATGTCTGATATGGTATGGATGTATTAGCTATTTTCGCCCTCCTTGCTTTACACAGTTGTGGCACTCTGTTGGGCAGATACTTTTTCGGCATATCAAAAAAACTAGAAAATAGCTTATTTGAGTGAAAGATAGCTCAGTTGAGGGATGTAGTAGAAAATTTTGACCCCTAAGAAAATTTTCTACCACAGGGATCCCTCGTTTACATGATTTCTGTGACTGGTGGTGATCATGGTTTTACCTAAACTGCCACAGATAATGAAGAAAGGCAGGCTGTTACTACAATGGAAATCAAAAAGCCAAAGCAATCAATAAAATGGAGCCAGCAGTTAAATGATTGTAGGTAAGATTTGATCTAGAAGAGGAAAATCACAACCAGATTAGGAAATTAATGTTCATTTGTAGGTTTAGAAATTTGACTTACTATTATTCTATAAATTCTAACTGTTTTACCTGACAAAAAAAATTAGCAGCAAGCGAAAGTTTCCACATATTTGGAAGTCCAGTAATAGAGGCTTCCCTCACGGAAAAAGGGATGTGGGTTAGTGAAAGCCAAAAAAGAGCTGGTGTATGAGGAAAAAATGACATGGCTTACGCAGCTGGATATAATGATAAGGTTAAAAGTTGTTGCAAAATTGAAGCTCGTTCGAATACACTTCCATTTTTGTTTTTGCCTCCTTTCTTTTCATTATTAAAGTTTGTGATAATTTTACACGAACCAAAGTCATAATGGCGAAGCTGCTGTGGATTCGCATAAAAATATTGAAAACTCTGTATATACTGCTCTACATTTTAGCCACCTCATCTAGAAGCTTGAAGGGTTAAGACCCAGGATTATCAATCTTGCAGAAAAAATATAAGTTAAAAATTGTTCAATCCTATAACCTTTAAATCATCACCTTTTCACTGTATTTTTTAAAGTTTTGTTCCAAAATATTTTTTTTGTAGATAACTTTTATTTACTTTCCGTCCAGAATATCTTTTCAATCTCCAAACTATTTTCTAAAATAGCTGCAGCAGTATTTTTACTGGCACTTTTTTAAAGTACAGAGGAGTTCCGTGTGCCGCCAGCCTAATAACATCCTAAAAACCTAAAAAAATTGATAATATTTCCTCTTCTTAGGTCGCTCGTAAGAAAATGTCTGGTTCCCGTTATCCGACCGACCCTAAAAAATGTCTTACTTTGAGAGTCGGACACCCATTTTTCTTTTGTGCAGTGAACACGTAAAAGTAAAGCGGATCATTCCTCAAAATATCATTTTGGATACAGTCTCTTTGCTGTTAAGGCCGTTTGTAGAAAATAGAGTTCCTGTTATCGTTACCTTGAAAAATTGAGTCGGTCAGTCGGTCGGGAAAAATTTTGTTTCTGTACCATAAAACGGGGTGACTTGAAATAAAATTCGCCGTTTTTTGAAAAGATTTGCGCATAACTTTTAATCTAAGAAAGTAATTACTATGAAATTTTGAAAAAAGGTCTATTCATCTTTTGTCTTTCAGATAACGAAGTGTTCAAACTTTGATGCACACCACCTCAAGTTATTGCTTCACAAAGTACACCTACTGAAATTTATCGTGCGGGGGTGACTTGAAACAGTGCTGTTTGCACAAAAATGTTGTTGTATAGAGTGCCAAAACAGAAAACGTGTGATCTACGATTACTTGCGTATAAAACATATTAAAATAATTTGTTATTGCCAGTTTCATTTTTATTAAGTGATGGAGAGTGTTAGTAAATTTTGAAAACTCAAAATTTCAGAATGGTAAAACATTGTAAAAAATAAGTTATCTGAAGCCATTAAAATCATTAAGCGTGTGATAACGTAATTGTTTCAGAAACAATATCGAAAGCAGGCAAGATGAATTTGAATTTTTGCTAGTTTACACAGCTGTACTTACTTAAAACTTGTAAATTGAATATATATAATAAAATTTCTGTTTCAGAGTATCCAACTTTCTTTTTTGTGCTTCTCTTAGTTTAGGATATACTTCCTTTACCATTCTATAGAGATGTCACTTAGAAATTGATCCATCGTCTTTGTTTTTTCTACACAAGCGCTTCATCATTTCATCCGGATTACGCGAATTTATTGCGCCATTGCATATGACATGTATATGGAGTATGAAACGGCGTCCATATATCAAAAAGGCAAGAAGAAGCCCTGGTAATGAGGTTAAGTATGAAATTATAAAAGTAACAACGTGCAGCCCGTCTATCGCCAATTTCACAATAAGTATGGTGTGCCCATAGCCTTGAACGGAGGATATAATTGCAGCACCGATTTGTTCAGAATTCTGATTAGTATTCAGTTATGGTAATTAGTAAAACGAGTCTATTGAGGTTCAATTCTTAGATTATTGACCCTTTCTATTAATGGAACTCAAATGACTTATACCACCTTTGAAACTCCATCGGCTGAACTTTATCACACATCAATGATTCGATTGCATCATAATTGATAAGAATATTTATGCAATAATCGAAGAGACGAAGTGTATCGAGTGAAAAAAAACGAAACATTTTAATGGCATATATTTCTGTCAATTTTAAATATTTTTTGATAACATTCTGGAATTACTCCCTTTGACCTTTCTATTTTACAAATGTAAAAAAAATTATATTTGGCAATATGCCGTGACGTGCTATTTTACAGGGGTATATACTGATTTTCGGCGCTTTGTTCATCTTCAGCTTCCGAAGAACTTCCTTGATTAATGAAATTTTTCTATCGAATGTTGCGCTAGATAGTCTCCGAACGGAATCTGAAAAAAATTCGGTGTTTCATTTATTATTTCATGAGAAATAACGTTTTTTTTGACGCTGTTTCAAGTCACCCCGGGTGTTTCAAGTCACCCCGGGTGTTTCAAGTCACCCCGCTTTACGGTACTTTTCTATAAAAAAAGTTATGTCTATTTGGCAGCCATCGCCATTTTGAAAACGCACAATTTCAAAGAAAATCGGGCCATAAATTTGGGAAATAATCCCGAATACATTTTTTTTATCAGTTTTTCGAGCTCTACAACATGGGTACACTTTTAAGTCACGAATCTGTAATTAAAATTTTCTTCACGGGGGTAACGCAGTATTTGACACATCGTTTTCGAAGTTAAACTTGGTAAAAGTTTTTACCCGGGTTACTAGTTTGCTTATATTGTGAGCAATTCTGTTCCCCCCGAAATCCCCGAATGAGCGTTTTTTAGAACGATGGCTGCCAAATAGACATAACTTTTTGTTATAGAAAAGTACAGAAATAAAATTTTTCCCGACTGACCGACCGATTCAATTTTTTAAGGTAACGATAACGGGAACCAAACTATCTTCTACAAACGGCCTTAACAGCAAAGAGACTGTATCCAAAATGATATTTTGAGGAATGATAGAACTCACAAAGTTTCTTAAGAATTCTTTTTATATACAGTTTTACAGGGAATTCTTTTTCCTTGCCTAGGTTAGGCAGATAGATTTTAATTTAAAAGTCATCAAATTATTCGAGAGACCACATGACGCAATAATAAAATAAATAGTATATATATATTTTGTCAATGTGCATAATTTTTCAATCATTCCATACTATAACTTCCAGGGTTCGAATTTGAAACAAAAAGTTGATTCGTAAAAAAGTTGGAACAGTGACTTCCCTAAAAACCCTGTCGGCCACGATGAAGAAAATTTTGAAATTTAGACCCTCTATAAAACAGCATCTACAGCCTCTCTTAACAGTATTTTTGTTCAGTTATTTTGTAGGAAACAACGTTGATCATTCAAATTTCAGGCTTCAATTGTGACAATGTGACAATTCAACTTTCTGCCACTATTGATTGCGGCTGTTTGTTTGTGGTTTTGAAAATAGGGAAGGATCGTGTAGCAAAAAAAAGCTTATTTTTTTTCACTTTACTCCCGCACAGATCTTTTTCTAATGTGCAATTTAATTCAGTTTCCCATTTGTTAACGGTTTTCAATGAAGCAGTATAAATTCTGACATGTTTTTTTAAAAAAAACTACACTGAAAAACTATTTGTTCGTTTATGAAGTAAAGTCTAAAGAACGTGGAGAGAAATAAAATAATTATTGCTTGAAAGAACAATAAAAGGGTTTTCCCCTGCTGTGATGATCGTTGCGCCAAATTGTTTTGGAAAAAAAGTATGTAAACTGTTCGCACCTGTTTTAAACATGTGGAAATACTCTTTTATGGGTGTAAAGAGGCTGTTTATTATGGAAATCTTTAATATAGATTTGCAATTTAATACGTTTGCCAGTCATTTGATTCACTAAAACTTCAATTGGACTCGCAATTTGCGAATTGCGATGTGCTAATTCGAACCCTGACTTCGTTCTCCTATTATCCACTCAGAGTGGAATCCCGCACTCCCTAGTAAATTACAAAGATGGTGTTTTAGCTACTACGTTACAGGGATTTTTCCAAGCACTTTTGGTTATTATCGTTTTTCGTAGAGAAGATTGAATTTTATAGTCCAGGAAGCTCTGCAATTTTAGAGATTTTAATCTCCACAAACAGGCCTTGTCATGAGAGGCATGCGAAGGGAGTTGGAAACTAAGGTCTTTTTTAATTTTACTGATTAACATGAAAATGGTACCACTTTCGTTTTCATATTCCTTCATAAGGTTAAGAAATGAATGCATATAACAAAGGAAATTTGAAAATTACCTTAGCAATGGTGGTCGTTCTCCCTAGCAACAGAATATTTGGTGAATAATGGCCTAATTAAGCTCTAAAAACATGTTTTTAAATACTACCCATTAAAGAGCTAAAAATGTTTAATTGACAATGAATGATTGAGTTTCTAAACTCAATTCAAGATTTAATTTCAACTATCATTTTAGACACAGGAACCCCTGTACTATGTTCCTAAATGCACTTAATGGAGGACTTAATGATCAGGTACATTTTTTTAATCCAACATGGTTGCCGATCTAAAGGGGAAAGCATTGATACAAATATTTTTGGATAGATTAAATACAGAGTTATGTTAGTTGAAATTGTAGTATGGCATATGTTAACATTAGAAAATGCTAGTAAAACCATCAAATAGTAAAATTTTATCCCCTTAAAAACTTAAAAATGACCAACCTCTACATAACAAGAATTTTGGTAGAACATGGAAAACATAGGGTTTAGAAAATTGATAATGCAATTTTTGAATGTTTCGTGCAGCTCTTTCTTTTTTTGGTAATTTTTTGTATGAGAAGCGTCTTTAGGCAGCTTCTAGTTTATATAAACCTGGTAAAATGAACAAGTGCATAGTTTTTGGTTTTGATGCATGTGCTGTTTATTTTGAAGTAATATTTAAAGTTCAAATATTGTTGATGTTGTTGATGCACTTGTGGATGAGCGTGATGTACAATTTGTTTTCAATTACGTTGTGGTAAAAGAAGTGTTATCAATGATCTGTCTTGATGAATTCTTTACATGAATGAATGGTTTCATCTTCCTTGCTAAGTACCAATCTTCTAAGTAAGGGCAATAGATAAGTCCAAATCATAGCTATGCATTAATCTTTTAAACAGTGTGAACTGACTTTCAATGACTGACAATATTGAATTGTAGATAATGTGCTTCTAATGTGACGTTTTAGTATAGATCGAATGTTGATAATTATAATTTGTACATCTCCCGGAAGATATGAAGAGATACTTTAAAGGTTTATTACTACTTGAAGCCATAGCTATTTTTGGAAGCTACCATGTTTGGAGTTCAATGAATAATAGTCAAGGTTGGTAGCCCCATTGCAGAAGAAATATTTCAGTCATAAAGATCAGGAAATAGCCAGTATACCTTACGTGGATTAATTTTTGCGTGGACATATTTTCGCAGACATCTCTTTCGACCTAATTTCGCGTGGATTAGTTTTCGTGGATGAAATGAAAAAGGGATATGTCGCATGGATTTATTTTCGCGGATGAGGAAATTGTGACTTTATAAATTTTCAAGCTCTTACAATCGTAAAATATACGCAAGTATGCAGTAATCACCTTAGATTCTTTACCAAAAAGAAAATACACAAAAGATAAAATGGTTACAGAAGAATTCTAAAAACATAAGATATATATGCTGTAAAGCATATTGCGTAACTTAAATAAAAGTACTTTCGTTTCTCATTGTGAATTAATAATATACAATAGAACCCTGTGTTATCTCAGACACTGTTTGGAGAGTCGGAGACTCCGAATAAGTAGTACTCCCGATGGTCCCACTCCTGATAAATCGGCAAGTTTTTCACGATCCTTTAAAGGTCCGAGTTAACAGGGTTGTACTGTATTTCATATTGATATTAGTTTTTTCTTCTGTTCACATAAAAAGGGCAAAAGAACTTTTCATCGATATTTTCTCCTGTTTCTAAACCAATAAAAAATTTTCCAATTCTTTAAGGACAATAGCAGTGATATATTCTGTCTGGATTAATTTTCGTGGGCAGAAAAAAGGAAAATTCTGCGTGGATTAATTTTCATGGATTTTTTGAAAATCCGCAAAAACTGGGAAAATTAATCCACGCGAAAATTAATCCACGTAAGGTATATCTGTTCTACTCATTTTGTGAATGTAGGTGTCTTTGAATATAGTTGTTTCACTGTTAGTGGTAAATTAAGATTCAGTATCATATTGAATAACCAAAAATGGTTATTGAGCAAAAATGCTTTTTAATTCGATGATTTTGATTTTATAATGTAGAGTACCGCTATTGGATGTTCAAATCATATCCCACAGTTCTCCAAGGTAGCTGTCCTTTACAGAATATGTGTAGAAACTTGATTGATGTGTGTTTCAGGAAAATATTAATGTCTTTCATGTCTTATTGATGTTGTATTTTAGGTTTTTACAAAAGTGCTGAAATGCTTGGCTATGACAAAGTAAAGACTGATGATTATGCTGCCTGGAAAATTAATACATAAATAAATAAAAATGATACTTAGAATGACATTGCGATTCTATATTATCTCTGTAAAACCTTGTAAAATAATAATAAATAAATGTACATATAATTCTTATACATTAAAATTCAATATTTTGAGGGGTTTTTTTGCGTGCACAAAAATTGTTGAGCTATCTTCACCCTTACAGTTTTTGGTTGTGTGCATTCATCTAGAAGCCAGATTGAAATGCCTTTACTTTTAGAATCCTGAAATTGTGAATAATTTTAAGTAAGTTCAGACAAAGAATTTGACATTGGCATCATGTCTGAAGACCATGAATCTTTGACGAGTGAAATTTCAAGTGAAGAAACAGAAAAAGATAAAGAAAATACTGAAAGTGATTTTGTTGTTCCAACTCTACCAGTTCATAAATTTGTCAAGCCACAATCAAAATCCACAAAAGAAACTATTGAAGCAGAAAAAAATAATGCTATTGATGATTGTTATAGTAGACCTGAGGAATCTGAGAAAATATACAACAAATTGTTAAACTTAACCGTACCATATACTGAGCCACCATGGGGTGGTTCTGTCAGTGAAAATACAAAGTATGCTTTGACAGTTCTTAAGGATGGTATTGTAAAAAACACAGTTGATCTTTCTGGAGAGTCAGTGATAAGTTTTGGACGGCTAAGTGCATGTGACATATTATTGGAACATCCATCTTGTTCACGATGTCATGCTTTGTTGCAATACTGTGTTCAGGAAAAAGACAAACGTAAGAAAGGATTTTATTTGTACGATTTGGGTAGTACACATGGCACATACTTGAACAAAGAGAAGCTTAAAGCTAAAGTTTATAGTAGAGTAAGGGTTGGGTATCAAATCAAATTTGGTGGAAGTTCCAGATTGTATGTAATGGAGGTATATTATTGGTTGATATCTGTCATGTGATCCAATTAGACACCTGTGGCTGAACATTGTACTTTCAGCCTCCTTTGCATGCAGAGAATTCTCTAATAGTTCTTTGTAGTTTTTTTTTCATACAAAGGAGATTGATGAGAAAAAGTTTATTTCAGGGACCTGAAGAAGACCAGGAAGAAGAATTAGATCTTGATGTTATTCGAGAAAAACGACGACAATATGAACAACAAATAGCTGAGAGAAAACAAAAGCAAAAGCAATATGTCAAACCAAACAAAGATAGATCGAACACGAAAGAAGATGATGAAAAAGAATGCGAGGAAGAAAATGATGAAGGAGCTAGTTGGGGATTTGGTATATGGGATTTAGATTTTCATTGTGGTTTTATGTCTTATCATATCAAAGTTAGTTTCATCTGTTTATGTTGATCGTTTTACAGGGGAAGATGCAAAGGAAGAAGGTCTTAACTTGCAAGAGTTATTTGAAAGGAAAAAAGAAATTGAAGTCAAGGATCCAAAGAAAACACTGCGGGGATTCTTTGATAGGGAAGGTGAGAAAGTAACCTCCTAACCTTTGAAAAAGAAATGTTCATCTTTGTATTTAGGATCATCATATTGTGATACCATTTTGCTGGTTTAACGTTAATATTCGTTATAGGAATTGAGTTTGAATACGAAATGTCTGTTCGTGGCAGCAACAACAGTGTTATCCATGTGGCTCAAGTCAGGTAAGGAATAGCTTCACCAATCAGTATTAAAGAACCTGTGCAATGATAGATGCTGAGAGATTGAAGAGATTGATGATGACTGTGTATCCCATAGGTTGCCAATAGAGACTGTCGAAGGCGTGGAGGTAATTGCAGAGGGTTCTGCATCTAACAAAAAGGATGCTGTGTTGGCATGTGCGACTGATGCATGCCGGCTTATTCACGCTTATGATGCAATGCAAAATACTAATAGAGGTATGACGTACTTAATTTCTGATAATTTATAATGCACTTTTGTTGGCAGTATTGGTTTTCTAGTAAGTTATGCTATAAAATAATATTGCCTAATTCATACTACTTTTCTGTTGTTTGACTTTTTAGAAGACCAAACTTTGAGGAGACGGAAGGAACTAGAAGCAAATGACTTTTATGAATCCGATGATGATACTTACCTAGATCGAACTGGTTCAGGTGATTTGAACTTGGCTTAAATTTTCTTTACTATAAGTTATATGATGACGTTGAAAGTGTTCCAAACAAAATGAGTCTATTCCGCATTGTTGAAATTGACCCAATGGTATGATAACAATTAGTTGTTTTGAAGAGTATTGAGCCAATAAAAGTATCAATCATAATCAAAGTGGTTTCTCATGTTTCCTTCAAATGCTTCAACTTGTCACAATTAGCGAAATTAGTCTACTGAAGTATGGGTTTTAAATATCATAGACAGTGTTTCATTAAGTAGATGAAAATATTTTGTTTAGTGGAAAAGAAAAGATTAAAACGTAAAACACGAGCAGGAAAAATGGAAACGAAAGTTGAAGTGGACACCCATGATAGTCTGGTGCGCATTTTATCTTACTTTCCTCATGACACGTGTATTTCCCTCTATGAAAATGCAACGAATCTTATTGTAGAAAATCAAGCTAGACAGCAAAGAAAAGGAACTTGCTGAGATGCAGAAGAAACTGGAATTATCAAAAGTGGGTTAGTATATTTACATTGACCTTCCTAAATTCACTTGTTACTGTTCATTTATATGTTCATTTGTAACTCTCAAAATCTCAAAAACCTAGCAATAAGTAATAAGTTATAAGTTAAGTTGTTCTCCGTTAAGACATATATTTTTTATATATATATTTTTTACATAGACTTGTATATGATGCTTATAGCTGGACAACAGCAAAGCTAAAATAGTTCTTGTTTGCACCGATTTACACCTCATAATATTTATATACATATTTCTGTAGAGTGTAAACTATAGAATTATCTTATTCCGACTGTAATTTGAATGTACCCCAGTGAGTAAAATCATCAAAAGTCACTGCGATGAAGAGTGTATGAAATAGTGTGTATACTGCTATAGAAATTGGCGAGTGTATGCATGTTTCCAAGACCAGAATCTTTGTTTACTTTTTACCTTCTAGCCTCAAAAATTTCTTCTGCATGCCCTTAAGGTAAATAAAAATAATACACATCAGTTTTTTACCAAGTTATAGTTTGCCTAACCAACATAACAACATGAAGGAACCCATAAATGCAGGATGTCCTGCAAGTGGAAACTGACATTAGCCTTTTAGAAAATAACAGCCAGTGAATAATAACTTTATTAAAAACACGTGTTAAGATTTGTTGTTAAAATCATACGAAGCTTTTCGTAAGTACAAGCTTATATTATCAACTAAGATGTATGACTGTATGGAATATCGCTACGTCATTTTTTTGTTTCGACATTTTTTCGTCATTAAACTGAGGGTTTCACGTGAGAGAGCTCCTTATTCCAGCTTAAATTTTGATAATACTTCTGTTAATACTTCAAAACTTCTTTTAATATTTCAAAACTTCTTTTAATATTTCCATCATCACAACTACACATACAAAATTCTAGAAGTGTATTACTAATATTTCTTCAGTTATTTACATTATTTGGATGTCAGAAATTTCTTTTTGAACATTGTGATGTCACGTTGCCATGGAGATAAAATTTTGAGCAAAAACTTTAAATGGTAATATCTCGGGAACGAAAAATGATTTTTAGAAAATTCAAAAACCGACTTTCATCATTTTTAAAGTTCTTCCAAATGGTATAAAAAAATCAATTTTGATTTTTTTAGTTTAGTTCCCCTTTAAAGAAATGTCCGTACCTATCAGATTTCCATGTTTTCATAAAACGTCTGTTGTATCTCGTATTGTTTTAATCGGGCAGCGATGATGTAGCAATGATGCAGCGACGATGTTTCGGATTAGTGACTTTTTGCACCAGTCAGAGTTTTGCAAACTTGTACGTGTATGTATGTGTGCTGTCAACTATCAAGTCAACAGTTGAGACAATTAAATATAGAGGGCACTTCCCAGTGAATGCTTTACACAATCGAATACTCTGATCGTTCGATATACGGTTGTCTAGGAAACTGTCGAGTTCCTTTCCACTTCAGGTGAAACAAATACAGATGAAGATTCACTGGATGCGTACATGACATCTATGAAACACGCTTTGGACAAACCAACTATAACGAAGCTGAAAAGAGAAATGGTGGAACTGAAGAAGGTAAGTGTAAAGTCCGACTCGAAATCAAAAAACGGAATTGTGTATTCAAAAGAAAATTTTCTAAATCTTAGTCAAAAATCAACTTACATGATGACTTTTTTCATCCAATCACCGAAGGTGTAGTGAACACGTGACAAACAGAAATTCTCGATTATTTTTTCTATCTCCTTACTTCCATAACTGGTTGTCTCATGGTTTTCGTTATCGGAAATTTTAAAATATTTGATTGATAAGTTTCGAAGTTGTCATAATAGAATTTTTAAAACAATCCCTGATTTTGTCAAAAAGCAGACGTAAAATTACATGATTTCATTCGCTATCCCAGTGGGCAAAATCACCCAAAAGTCACTGCGACGAAGAGCATTTTTATTGAGGCTTAAATGAACGCCCTTTCTGTAAGGTAGAAAATTAAGTGAGCGCCCCGGCGCTCTTTCAGATAATTGCGGTAGTCGTTTGTATTTTGTTTTTCTTATTTTCAGGAAATTGAGAAATTAAAGAAATTAGTTGAAAAAACAAAACCAACTATGTTACCAGTTCTCAAAACGTAATTTTATTTATTCATTTTATTAATTTCATTTACTTTTGGTGAATTTCATGCCACGTATATACATATGTTGCTGTGTTTGTTTAGTCCCGCAAGTCATACAGAAAGTGATCCATGTCAAGGTATGATTTCAAGAAACCGTTCAATGGATTTGTGCGATATATTTTGCTGTAATTTCTTCCATTCTATTTCTAATCTTGATTTTTAAATAGCGGACCAGACCGAACCAAGTCATGTTGCTGCCCCGACCAATGACGCCCTTATGAAAACATCAACCGAGGAGGAGAGTGTAAAAACAATGTCGACAAGTATTTATGAAAACAAGGAAACGAAGGACAAAAATGAGGTTTAGTTTGAATTTTTGGTTGATAACTACGGTGAAGAGCTTCTTTTTTCCACTGGGTCTCGGGTCTTGGAGGATTCTGGGCGTGGGTTCCGGGTCCCGAATATTTTTGATGACTCACTACTTTCCTATTGTAATGTCTGCCAATGTCTATACGATATAGCCACCTGCTAAAAAAGTCAAAACCAAACGCGTTTACGGAGCACCAATGAAACCAAGTAAAAGTCGGAAAAAACCCGAAAAGGATGAGAGCGATTTTGTGGAGTGGTTACCGCCGGAAGGTATGCACTCCATCCCCGGTGCTCTAATTTCTATCTTGTATGTGTGATATGATGTATTTACATATAAAGACGTTTTTCTCCAGGCCAGAACGGTGATGGACGCACTGCTCTAAATGATAAATTAGGCTACTGAATTTGGTGCAAATTTCGAACGGAAACAGCCATGTTATAACGCAGCGTTTGGTCTTACGTATTTGGTTGCTTTGAAATATAACGAACGCATTACTGGATAAAAGCAAGAGTATCTCCAAACATGTTACGTCATGTAGAGACTGCACGTATGGATCTTAGACGTGCAGGAGAAACCCGCGAGAATTAAAGAATGCATTTTGATAAAATTCAAGAAGTTTTGTAAACCGCAACACCTATTAAAAAAGAAAAATGCTAACTTCGTGTTTTTTTAAGTACACACATATTCGAATGCCCTTGAGTTTGCTCTAATAAAGTCTTATATTTTGTGTCGCTTAATTCGGACTCCGTTAATTCGAACACTTCGTTAATTCGAACAGTTTTTTCGGTCCCTAGGCTAAAAAAACACTCGTTAATTCGAACTTTTGCGCACTATTAATCTGCAACTAGTGAAAAGGAAGACATTTTTCTTAAGGTGGTAAAATTTCATTCAACTTTTCAATAAATTGTGCATTCCCAGTAAAATGAAGTTTGCAAGGTATTTGGAGTCCTTCTTTATCACCAAGATTAACTTTTTTCTCAGCTACTTCTACTTTGCAGCTATTGTCATCACTTGCTTGAAGAAAAAATGAGATTGATTTTGCAAAGCGACCTGTCTTTTCTTTAGCCAAATATCCAACCACGACATTGTTCTGTGTGACTGCAACAGCGTATTTATCAAATTCATTTTCTGGTTTTACTCGACTCTCCAGAACTTCTCTAATTATGGCTGCCATATTTCCATATAAGCATGGTAACATATACGAAGACATTAGGTTTTCCTTGAGTACAATGAATAAGTAGCTCTTCTCTCCCAAAATCCATGGCGTTGGAAAGCGTTGTAAAACGTTCCATTCTGAACTCATCTGATTCTGGAAACGCTCGATATTTAAAGGCCGGCGCAAACCGATCAAACATTTCATCAAACATTGGAAATTCTCGATGTTTGATGAAATGTTTGATCGGTTTGTGTGTAGCAAAATTTTTCGATTTTTTCAAAAAAAGAAGAAAAAATCGTGTTTGATGATGTTTGATGAAATATGTTTTAAAACATATTTTTCATGAAACATTTTTAGAGAAAAATAGTAAAAAATGCATGTTTGATAGGTTTGGTGGAGTTTTTCATCAAACACTTTTCTTTTGTACGCTGGGTTTTTCCCTAAAGTAATAGTTCGAACGTTTTTATAGAATATTCGAACGCAGTTTTGTTTCGTTTCTTTAAAAGGTTTCTTTCAAACGGAACGACAATGGACTGGTCATATGAAAGTGAAGATAATCAAAAGCTGAAAGGCATAGCATTTAGGATTCATCAAGCAAAAAAAGGCAAACTTGGTGGCTCAAATAACGTCATGGAAGAAGAGGAAGCTGGCAATAATATAGAAAAGAAAGGTCTGGTGAAATAAATGCTAAAAACCAAAAAAAGTTTAAAGCAAAACCGACTGCCGAGAAAAAGAAAACGAAAAGAAAAAGGAGAGCAAAACCAAAACAGAAAAATCGGATGTAGAGAAGGGAAAGGAAGAAAAGAGAGATTGGAGTGACGATGACGTATCTCTGTTAATAGATATGCTTGTCAAGCTGTAGTATAACCTACAGTTGACTATTAATAAAATTTTAGTCTTTTTAGCCTTTTGCCTTGTTTTCTTTTTCTTTTTCTTAAAAACAGGACAAACTTGGAAAGAAGTATTGCTGCATTATATTATATATATTTGTAAATACTTTAGTTTTTATCCTGTATAAAGATTCAGAAATAAATAAATAAATAAACCTTCCTGACTACGGTGGCCCATAGGTGACATTATATAAAAGAAAATAAAACAGATATCGATGCTGTCTAACTGGCATTAATGCCAATTATTAAACTCTAACTGGCATTAATGCGAGATACTAAGTCGGTAACTCGCATTAGTGCGACATACTAACTGGCATTACTGCGAGATACTAACTGACATTAGTGCGAGATAGTAAGTCGGTAACTCGCATTGGTGCGAGATACTAACTGGCATTATGCGAGATATGAACTCAGTTACATGAAAAAAGTTTCTTATTTAAAGACGAGATTTCGATTTCACGGATGCGAGGTTAGGAAAAAATGGCAGTCATTCGTATAATTCACGTGTCGAAATGGCAGTATTAGGGACTGTAGGTTTTGAAAATCTGTCAGTGTAGAATAGGTAAGACAGGAGCTTAGACTAGTTAATAATCAAGTGCGATATATCAAAGGAGTATTTATTGGACTCTCTTTCAAGGCATATGCTGTTGATTTTTGCATCATCATGAATCAACGTGAACGTGAAGCGATAATCAAACGTTATTTTCTAGCAGGATATTCATATCATGAACTTTTACAAACTCTTGCCTTAGTTTATGGAATTTCTCTGTCATTACGACAGCTTAACCGAATTCTCAGAAAATTAGACCTCTACAGAAGACAGAAGCAAGTCTCTCCAGATGCTACTTTACTTGCTGTTGAACAAGAGTTACAAGGTTCAAATTCCACTTTTGGATATCGATTTATGCACCAAAAGCTGAGATCAGATGGAATAAATGTCGACAGAGAATCAGTTCGTATTGCAATGAAAATTCTCGACCCAGATGGCGTTTCTAAAAGGACAAGTCGTCGTTTTAACCGTCGTAAATATTTTGCAAAAGGTCCAAATTATATCTGGCACCTGGACAGGTATGACAAATTAAAGCCCTTTGGACTAGCTATCCATGGGGCAATTGATGGTTGGAAGTTGGTCCAACAAACAACGATCCTAAAGTAGTATCGTCTTATTTCTTAAGTACAGCAAAAAATCTAAATTTAATTCCTCGTGTTATTCGTGCTGATCGAGGCTCCGAAAATATTTTGATCGCGGGAATGCAAAGATTCTTCAGACGGCAACACACTGATGCAGCTTCTAAAAATGCAAGCTTCCGTTATGGACCGTCAACTCGTAATCAACGAATTGAATCATGGTGGTCAATATTTCGTAAAAATCGGTGCAACTGGTGGATTAACTTTTTTAAAGACCTATGCGACGAAACAACATTCGATACGAGCTTAACATATCACATTGATTGTTTAAGATTTTGTTTTACCGGTCTTATTCAAACAGAGCTCGATGAAACCAAAAAGTTATGGAATAACCATCGTATTCGAAAAACCACCAATGCAGAATCCCCACCAGGACGGCCTGATGTTTTGTATTTTACTCCAGATCTCAGTGAAGGTGAAGAGTGCAAATTTTCTTTGAGCAGTTCAGATATTGCAATAGCAGAAGAACATTCAAGAAAACCTGCAGTTTATGGCTGTACAACTGAAATGGCCGAGTTTGTTTCTATCATCATGAAGGAGAAAGGCATTGATGTACCTAAAAACGCAAATGAGGCAAAATATTTACTTGTAGAAGCTCTTGAAGAACTTGATTCAATGTAAAATATTTGTGTAATAATTATATGAAGATGAAACTTGATGGAACTTCTGTGTCTTTTTGTCTTTTTATTACGCGTGAGAAAAAAAGCATTTTGAAAGCACAATGAAAAAGTAGTCTCCTAGGAGTAAGGGCAAAAATTACTTCAGAATGATTTTTCTTTTCAATTATTCAAGACAACATGGAAATGCAAGAGAGTTATGCTGCACGACTTGTTACACCTTCCTGAGCTTGGCGTCAAATGGCAAACTGAGCTGTGCTGACGCATGAGTATCTCGAAAGATAAAGTGCTAAATAAGCATTACATTAGGAAAGAAAATTTTCGCGGGAAAAAGTTCAGCGGCCAAACTTTGATACATAATGGATTCGTACGGAAAAACCTTCTAACAGCGTGCTTGGTTTGAAGACCTCACAACGATACACACCTTGTCTCACCTGGAGTAGAAGTAGTAGAAGAGGAGGAGAAGAATAACGGGTATTTTAATTACTTTACTCCACCAAGGGTGTCCTAAAGTCAACAAGTTCAATGATGACGTCATTAGGATAGAATAAAAGTTTTCTATCGTAGTACTTTTTCCTGATACGGTGACCTTTGTTTCAAAGAAATCTTGCGCAAGCGTGAATGAACGAAGACTTTCGGAAAAGTCAAACTTCGGACAGAAGTTTTCGCTGTTAACTTATTTTACATGCACAGCGCAATAATGACAACAAAGATGTTAATTTTACAAATTCGAGCCCAGCACCATCCGTTTGAAATTATTTCATTTTCAGTCGTGATAACATGCAAGAAAATTCTGAGTTCAGCCCTGCACGGCCCAGCGACTAAGTCAGGAATAAAAAACAAACAAAAAACAAATAGAAGTTTCTGTGCTGTAAAATACTTTTTATCACGTACAACATAATATAAAGGACGATATACTCCTACTTTTGAAACTATTAAAACACACAACAGTACTTTATCCTTATAAAGTATTTCCAAAGTATACCATTCCGCATCTTGTAGTGATTTATTACAACAACAAAAAATAGTTGTTTTTATTGTCAATCAAGAAGTTGATAAACGCTGATAAAACTAAACCACTGTTGGCGAACAAACGTTTTTACAATTCATTTTAAAGTTTAATAACTGGCATTAATGCCAGTTAGACAGCATCGATATCTGTTTTAAGGTCTTTTATAAAATGTCACCTATGGGCCACCGTACCTGACTAAATGAGACGAAACAAAAAAAGTTAAGTCAAAAGAAATTTCTCACTCTTCCCATATCAAATCGCTCTTTTCTGACGTTTCTGACAGAAGAACTTTCTGTAATTTGATTGGCGTAGCAATACCTTCTCAGTTTTGTGAACCAATGAGATTGCAAAGACATTTTTCGTGGAAAACCACCTTTACACATTGTATGTCAGTTGTCATAGTTACGTCACGGAGGTGGTCTCCTTTCCGCTGCGCAAAAGCTTCGAATTTCCACAAACTTTATTGGATAATCGCTTGATGGTGACGTTTTTATTCTTATTCCTCAGTTGCACATTGTATTCCTTTTACAATGTTCTCACTGTTGCTTTGAACGATGGCTAATAAAAACACGCCATTCCCTGCCTTTTTTACAAAAAGGTAAACTTTCATTGATGGAAGGGATTGTTTTCAGTGAAAAAAAAAATATATAAAGTTCGTTAGTGATATGACTAAAGACAACTCAGTAGACGATTTACAAGCTTTATAAAACAAACAATTTCTTAAAATTCAATTCGAGACCTAATGTGCTTTTAGATTAGAATCTGTTACAAAAGTATTACGTTTGCGCTTTGATATTGTATCATAAACGTGCTGTTTTTTTATATAGCTCTAAGTATCGATTTGTCCGTCCGACATAAAACAAGTATTTTTGTAACAAACCCATTAGAACTACAAGTATGCCAGGATGATGTCATATGAAACACTTGCAACCGCAGTGCTGATGAAACACTTGCAACCACATCAGGAACGTCGTACCACTTTTCAGATAAGCAATCTGGTTTCATGAACGAGAAATCGCGAAATATGCATGGTAAGATTTTTTCTGGCCTGCAGTAGTTTCGTTTTGGTTTTTCTTCCCACACAGATACAGACTATGGGGCTGATTACATGATCCCGGTTAACCGGGATGAAATTTCATCCCGCCTTGCCGAGGTCTTGGCTTCCTGGTCAAATCTTCATAAATGTCCCATCGCGATTACCTTATCGGTAAAAGAAAAGTCGGCAAAAATGTTAGTCGGCAAAAAAATTAGTCATTTGGAAAAAATTTAGTCACTTTTTGCCGACTAAGTTTTCGAGTTTAGTCACTTTTTGCCGACCAATTTCTAAGACAATAAATGTCGAAGAAAGTTTGGATAATTTGAAAGTTTTTTTAAGAAATAAAATACAACATCAAAAAGAAAGGTTAGGTAAATTAGGTTAATTAGTCAATTTCAATAACAGTTTTTCTCTTCATTTGTGTATTTTCGTTATTTTGTTCTTCTTGACCCTTCCTTTTGTTCTTGCTCAGTTTGTGTTTGTCCTGGCGGCACTTGTTACGGTAGCAGCGAAAGCGAATACCGTATTAAAACACCCTTGGACTCCTCCTACTCCTCCTACTACTCCTCCGGCCGAAACGGCAGTTTTTAGCCTACGCTTAACAGTCGATCAGATTTCGTTCAGAAAATCATATGAAACCTCACAAAGGAACGCAGTCTAAAAATATTCGAAGGTTATATCCAGCAAACATTCTAAAATAAATTTTTCTAATATTTCATCGCTTAATAATATATGAAGAAAGAGGTATTTTGGTAGTAAGGCTTTAAGTTAAAAGTAGTAAGTAGTTACTTTTACTAAAAATGCTTAACATTTGGATGTAAGGTACGATCTTATCGTCGGTAGTTCAACCTTAACTTAATTACATCTAAAGTTTGTCAGCTATCTAAACCGTCATTTTGCATTAAATATTTCAAAGATCACAGTTTTTGGGAAGGTTTCTTGAGTCCATGGAATCTTTGTTATTGTTTTTAATTTTTTTCGAAGCAGACGCGTTTTTTTACACATAAGTTCTTATAATTTTTTTCTTGAAAAAATTCGACTCATGTATGTACATTTCTTTGTCTTGAAAATTATTTGCTGGTGGCGTTTCTTAATAAGACCCCATTTACATTCGATAAGACCTCTTTACACTAACTATTTTTTTATGGCAATTTTTGGTCGTGCTTTCGAAAGTATGCTGCTTGCTGCTACCGTTTTGCGCCATCTTGCTCTTGTTCTTCTTCAATTACATTTTCATTTTCATATTGGCAACACAGAGAAGAAAAATCGGCAAAAAGTAGTTTGACAAGTAGTTTTTGGAAAAAAATCGGCAAAAAAGTTAAGTCGGTAAAAAAAAGTCGGCAAAAAATTTTGATCAGTAAAAAAAGAAAGTCGGCAAAAATTCAAGTCGGCAAAAAATATTAGTCACCTAGCCAAAATTTAGTCACTTTTTGCCGACTTTTTTTTTACCGATAAGGTATCCGAGATCTCGGCTATCAAGAGCCGGGATCTCGGTTGCGCAGGATGAAATTTTCCCATGTAATCGCTTCGTCCCGGTCAACCGGGACAAGTTTGAGGTTTGAGCATGCGTAGTTTGTCAAAAATTCAAAACACAAATGGTTAGTTTTGTCCCGTCCCGCCTAAACGGGATGAAAATTATGAATGTAACACCGAGTTGAATTTCATCACGGCGCTAACCGGGATCATGTAATCAGCCCCTATGTATTGATTTGTATCGTTCATTAAACAAAAGCATTAGCTGTGTGAATACAGTGCTGATGTAACACTTTCACATCAGGAACGTCGTACCACTTTTTAGATAAGCAATCTGGTTTCATGAACGAGAAATCGCGAAATATGCATGATAAGATTTTTTCTAGTCTGCAGTAGTTTCGTTTTGGTTTTTCTTTCCACACAGATAATGACTATGTATTGATTTGTATCGCTCATTAAACAAAAGATAGCTGTGTCAATACAGTGCTGATGTAACACTTTCACAAAATCGGCGCAAAATATATGAAAATATGTCCGCAAAATGTGTGTGTCTAGTCTGACTTGTAGTTTCGTCTCAGTCACCACAGTATTTTCGTATCTACATATTTTCCACCCACACAGAGCTATGCTTTTATTTCATGTATTGATGTAACAGTTTCACAAAAGAAAAGAACTTTGAACGGATTAGCAGATTATTGTATAAAAGATCGAATGTTATTCCGCTCTAATCCAGAGGTAATGCGAAAAAATATTTGTGTCATTAAAACTGATAGATTTTATTTTCTACTGCCACGCAAAAATTTTTGACTTTATAACATTTTTGAGGAGTGGTTAAATTATTAGTAATATATAATATTCGTTGGAAGAGGATCGCTTCTAATTGGTTGATAGTCATAACAGACACGACAGGTAGATATAATATTCATTTCGTATCCACGTGCTGCACTAATTCTGCGGTCAGATCATTTTTTCTCAACCTATAAATCGCAAACCATACAATTGTGCTTCATAGATGCGAATTTCACCATTACGCGAATAATTGTAAACGCGTAAATACTGTTTACAAAAACCTCTTACACTAGGATCTTTAACAACACTACGATAGCTACAGAACATTTATAATTGTTTTTTCGTTTAAGAATATACATATGGTACACATAAAGTGATGAAAAATTGGCCCTTTACATTTTCTTTTGAAGTCCGTGTTTGAATTTAACGACATTTTCGATTAAGGCTTACAAATATTAAACGTTATGTTTGACTGACCTTGGCTGCTTATATATATAAAAAATATATATGCTTATGATGATAATGGCTGTTTATTGCTAAGTTTTGGATTCGATGGATTCGGTTCTGACTCACTTATGTTTAATCCTAACAATTTATTTCTTCATCGGTTACAAGCGATGCTCCTTTTCTTCATGGCTGCTGTTCTGCAATGTCAGGTATGACGCCGAATTCAAGCAACCTCTTTCCCAGAACATCTTTTAATATATGGACGACGGCAAAGGCAAGAAAAGTTCTGGGAACGAGGATGGCGAATTCAAGTTGAAACTGTCACGCGACTGTTCCGAAAGATGACACATGCGTATTAGCTACGACATGATTTTATGTCTAGCTAGCTTTTCATTTCAAAAGTATGCCTCAAACACGACTAATGCACGACATTTTCAAATAATGACGCCGTCATGTATAGTAGTACTTTAAAAAAAAAGTTTTATGATGTCATAGCATCGTGTTCATTGTTTGTTTCGATTATGTATTTATTTTCATATCTGAAAAAAAAGGTTTTGATCTATGATACTGAAGAAAAAAGTTGGGAATATTTTTTTCATTGAAATAACGAAAACCAAAATAAAAGCGTTAATATAAAATTCCAAATCAACAATCAAACTCCCCATCCACTAACCGATAAAAATCAGTTTCGAATCCGGATTTACTTACTGCCAAGGCATGAGTCATCAAGTACATGAATAAAAAGATCGGTATGTGATGTTTTAACTGTTTATAATATAAAAAGATACAAAGTAATCCAATAATGGTTTAAAGTAAAACACTGTTTCTTGATTTCTCTCCATACCTTTTGTTGTGAACATCATTGTATAGCAAGCTGAGTTGCGTAGGTGAACATACAGTGAAATTAACAAAGACGACACAGCCACAACTTGGGAGTCAAAAAAGTTATCCGGCAGTGGACAGCACAATAGGTTTTTAATAAATCATGTTTATTTTTAATTGTTTTTTGATAAATTTATTCATTGTCTACAATTTATTATTGTTTGTTACTATTCCATTCCTTTCTGCAAAATTTACTTCTAACTACTGGTTCAGCTGGTATTCCTCGATCTAGATATCGACAATGGTGTTCCCAAATCCTCTTTAGTGCACTTTTTACATCTCTAACATCCTTGGAACTCCACAACCGTTCCGCAACGGCGAATCCACGTCCAAAACTACGTGGGATTACATTAGTAGAATCAACATATTCTCCCCATATGGCTGCAGAACCACCCATAACTAAACGATTTTGCTCGTCGCTACCGCCGAAGTCTTCAGGATCGCACTTATAAAATTTTGGCCAATCAAGACCATATTTTATATAGTTCAAATACCAACAAGAGGAGAGGATGACCTTGTAACCTTTCTTCGTCACGTGATTCATTTCTTTTTTCCAATTTTCTTTCCAAACATTGACGACAGTTTTTTCATTAATTTTTACTCCGTCATCGAAGACTTCTTGCCACACAACATACCTCTTCTTCAAACCTTCGATTATCTTTATAAGTCTCTTTAGGAAGTAGGTATGTAGTGTTGTACCGTTTGAACCAGTCCCGCGTTTTGCCAGCCAATCCTGTATGTCCGGGTTACTCATCCAGCAATCAAAATCAACCTCGTCACCACCGAGATGTATAAACTCATCTGGGAAAACATCCGCTATCTAAGAAAACAAGACAAAAACAAAGATACTTCCTAAACTAAATAATGGCACAAGCCCATTGGTCAAAATCGTAAAGTTCACTGCGATGAAGAGCATTTTTATTGAAATAGTGCGTATAATACTATAAAAATGCACTCCTTCGCAGTGATCCATGTCTCTTGCAATTATCTGAAGACATTTTAATTTCATGAGAGCATGTCGACGGTAGTCTTAAACAAATCATGATTTACCTCTTTGAAAAAGTCTTTCAGAAATTCATATGTACCCTCTTTAATGGGATTGATTGGGCCGAGCATATCTCGAAACATTTCTTCCGGTTGACTAGTATTCAAACATTGTGTCAGTAGGCCAGGAATACCACTCCACGAATGAGTATGCCCTAAAGAATATAGAAAACGTGAACAAAATCAAACGTCATGTTTTCCATATATAATATATATTTTCTATATATGTTCCATAAATATTCGTTCCAATAACAGCATGGAGCAGTTTTAATTGAAAATATGTGATAAAAAAAAAACTACATAAGTGGAACAACGTGTCGAGTTTCTCGAATGTCAGGTTTCTATCATGGTATATAAATATATATTAGATTAATTCGGAGAAAGGGCCCTTTCGATCGTCAACATAAACGTGATAACACACTGAGCATAACGAAATAAAGCAATTCATTTTTACTTATTATTACTCGACTTTACTCGACTTACTCGACTTATTTTTACTCGCCTGATTCATCTATACTGAAGTAGGAAATGTTAACAACACAATGTTATGAAAATGAATACCTGGTTAACGTTAGTAGAATAGGATTTTTGACGAGGTTAGAAGCTTACGTGGTTATTTTTGCCTTCCTCGTTTTTAGTTTGTGATACGTTAAAAGACGATCAAGCCTACACTCTCAGACAGGACTTTCGATGGAATTAAAACAGATCTTCACGGATGATTAAAAGATACCTTCAAATGAATTTTATATTCTTGTCAGATGGTCTTTTCAAATATTTTAAAAACATGGATCATAAATTTTACTTCTACTGATCCAAGAAAAATTGGACAAAATCAAGAAGCGTTTGTTAGTTAGAGATTGTTTCGAAAAGACTGTGGTTGGACGTACATTTTAACGGGTCCAGTACCAAGCTTTCTTATTTCAACAGAAGTCCACACCACGATGTTTGACGTTATTTTCAACTACACGATTTTCTCAGATTTTGAATTTCTCTTTGACGTAACGACTCGATTCAAAATTGGAGAATTTTGACATGAAACCAATGTGTAAAACAGTCTCCGTAAGTCTCCGTATTTTAAGTATTATGGCCTAACATCATCTGACATAACAATTATCTAAAAACTCATTTTTGGACAGTTTTCAATTTCCTGTAAGTACGTTTAAGAATAATTTACCTGGTGTATCAAATTCAGGCATCACCCTTACGCCTCTCAATTTTGCGTATTCAATGATGTCCTGCACATCTTCGGGCGTATATACGTGAGATTTGGCGTTAAAGCTGCCTACTTTATGTAAGTCGGGGAATTTTTTACTGACGTAAGGAAAGGACGGATCGTCCACAATATGCCAGTGTAACACGTTGAATTTACTGTACGCCATAGCATCGAGAAACTGGAAGATTTTTGAGACCGGCAAATAATGGCGGGAAGTATCAATCAAAAAACCGCGGTAGCGAAATCTCGGATAGTCCACGATGTGATTTGCTGCAACCCAATAAGATGAGGAGTTTTGATAAACTGTTTGCGAAAATGTCTCTAAGCCTCTCAATGCGCCCCATACAGATTTAGCTTTCAGTTCAACAGTTGGAGCCTTGATTTCTAATGTATATGACTCGTTGCTATTCAAGGATAACGGTTCATCCAAATTATCAACTTTAACATCGATTTTTTTAATGACTTCAAAATCAGACTGGGGGTGTAACGCCTTATTAGGAAAAGTCAGCTCTTGGTAACGCCCGAAAGCATTTTTTAAAATTGGATTGCTTTCTGTAGCTTCGAACTGGAATGATTTAGGATCGAAGGTAAAAAATTCCGATTCCGACCGAGATTCTTTCCGAGGTTTTGGCCATATACTACCGATCTCATATTCGTAACCTAAGTCGGTAAATTCCGCTACATAATCTGTACTTCTCCGATATCCGTTAAGAATCCCTTTCGGGTCTTCCAAATATACTCTTCTCCAGTTCCTTTGACAATCAACAAATTGGTAAAACACTACTATTATGATGTAAAATTTCATTCTTTATCAATATGTTGCTATAGTTGTTATTTTAAAGTATATTTATTTTCAAATATAATGCGGATGTTATTATAAATCTTTATCAAAATTTTATTCGGCATTGTAAATAATTATATGCCTCAATAACTTCAAATTCGTCACCAGATCTCTTTATATTGTATTTTTCTGTACTATAAATTAGCCTTTCTTGCGTTATTTCATTCGACAAATCCGACAAATCCGTTACATCATCGACGTTTACTTGCATAAAAATAGAGTCAAACAACGTCAGCGATTCTGAATTTCAAATGTCGCTGTAGATAAGATTCTTAACGATATTTAAAATCATCTCATCATTGAACTAAATCCAAAATTTTTTAATGTCTTTTTTAATGAAGTAACGTTCTTAGTCCCCATAAAAGTTTACTTTTCATAAGTTAAATCTATTAGTCCCGTCAAAATACGGAGTTTAAAAAATGGGTGAAAGATAGATGATAATCATTAAAATGTTTCTGAATTCTCAATTTTTTATCTCCATAGTAACATGCCATTCAAAAGGAACCATCTAATTTTCAATAAATTCAACTGGATTTGTTTATTAGGAGTAGGTAAGTCAAATCTTAACAAATTGATATTTACCAGCATATCCTAACTACCCCCCACACACAATATACTTCTTCCTACATTTTGAGTTGGGGAAACAGACACAAGTGGGCAAATTTGCTGAAAATCATTATGAAGGAGTGCATTTCCATAGAAATATACACACAATTTCAATAAAAGTGCTCTTCATCGCAGTGATTTTGTCCGCTGCCGAACAACTCGTTATTACATCCTTCCTTTTTTTCAATATTTTAGCTCTTATTGATTTATGCTATGGAAATATTTCTCCGGCTGCAACTGGAGTGACTTCTTTACACCATTTCTCCACAAAAACTGCAGTCGCGACATCTTCGATATTACCAGGTAAAAGTTCTCAAAAAATATTCTTTAGTGTATACAAAGTTAACAAAATGTAGTGTCTGTTACGACAGTGCTTGAATAAAAATATTTGATCATAATTTCATGATGTTGTGTATTCAACTATCGCAAAAGTGACACAACCTCGAGCCCAGGGTTTCATGGCTTTTTTATTTCCAACTCTAGCGTTTTAAACCCACGAACGGGCTACATGGGTACTAAGTCGGATAGCAACGATGTTAGTTAACTTAGAAAACATCTTGAAGGCGTGTTGAATGATGATTTACATCGTTTGTTTGTTTTTTACTAATTTGATTTTTTTTATGCCTATTAAGATCCTTGCGCATCTGGTCTGGATAATTGTACTCTAGAAGTAGCGAATTGTATACCAAGTGGTAGCAGTTATTACTGCCAATGCCTACCTGGTTTTACTGGTAATGGAAGAGGTGCTAATGGTTGTGTAGGTAAGTTACTTTTATGGTAGTGCAAAATGAATTCCTCTATCCAATTAATTAACACGCAAACAATAATTTAGACCACAGACTATTATATGCAACTGACTAGTCTACGTACTAAGCTTGTTAGCCGACTTACAAGCTTACGGCAATTAAACAAATCAGTAGTAGGCAATGAAAACTACTAGCTCTTATACACGGACTTTAGTTTAAAGTTAATCTTCGACAGATGTCATGTAAAAGCGACTCTCTACTTCACTATAGTAAAGGAGAAGAAGGGTATGATGGTTTTTAAGAGTAGAATGGGGCGTAAATTTAAGGGCGCATAATCAAGAGACAGGGCGTTATTAGAAATCGAAACAGAAAGCAACAAACGCAACGACTTGGCATGGCAAACATTCATTCTAAAGACATACTTTTTTAGACCTAAACGAATGCTCCCTTGGTTTGTGTGATTCAAATGCAATTTGTATTAACACTGCTGGAAATTATACCTGTGCTTGCAAATTTGGATATACTGGGAATGGAAAAATATGCACAGGTAAGATATGGCTGCCAATTTGAAATTTCATTTCCAAAACTTAGCAAATTATTATTCGCTGCATATTATAATTTTATGGAGGTTGGTGTTATTTTGCTACAAATTTGCAATATCTATTGTGAAGTAGCCTATGAGTGTCTTTGACTACTACCACTCAATCTTATTTGAAAGCGAAATGTCTACCTTGTCTAAATTGCTACCAAAGAAGTATTAAAAAATGATTAAAGAATGTCTCAGAGATATTTTGAAGATATTTGTACATTGAGAATGATATGTCGAAAAAAAATAATAAAATTGATTTATTTCTTATTTTGAAGATATCGATGAATGTTTAAATTCTGTTTGTGACAACAATGCAAATTGTAGTAACACCCCAGGAAGTTATACATGTACTTGTAATCCTGGATTTTTTGTTGAAAACAACATATGTTATGGTAAGTTTTTTTCTTTCATAATGTAACGCACAGTGATTAAAATCAGTAGGAAAATGAAAATGACATTTTTATATACATTTATTTGTTAGATAAATTTATTATCAAATACCCTATTACCCCACATGTAAGCCCCATGTAAGGACCTATATCTGGATTTTTTATGATTTTCAAATTTCTAATCTGAAAAAAAACACTCTCACATAGACCCAAGGTCCTATAAATTCTTTACCTCAAAACAGCAACTAGGACCGCAAAATGAAGAGATGCAATGAAAGTGTAAATCTATCTCAATGTTAATGTCATGATTAGTGTTTGATTCCCCTTCACTTTTGCAGATTTATTTTCTTTTACCTTGTTGTTGTTTTCTTACACTTTCTTTTTCATCTTCATCATCTTGTTCTTCTTATTCTTTATTTTCCTTAATGTTTCCGTTAATTTCTGATTCTTTTTTCATTTCCAATATCATTCAACAACTTCAAGAATCAGGCTCATTGAGAAACTCAGTTTGTTATTGTTTTTAATTGAGAATGTAAAGCGTCTAGATTACTATCCAATTCAACGTAACCACAATGCTTGAAGCCACTGAAATCATATCATTCAGGAACCATCTTTCACATCTCTTGAACTCATTTTGTCACCATTTTACCATTTCCTCTTTCTTGTTCTTGTAAATTTCACTTCACTACAATCCATCCAGTTGGCCCATTTATATTTTAAGTGATCTTTAAAAGGCTTGTTAATGTGGATACCTAAGAATTGAAGTAGTGGAGTCATTCTACCATCAATGTATTTGGCATTTATTTCAAGATTTTGAAAAGGTGAAGCAAATTCATAATATATTTTATTCCAAAATGAAAAAGGTCTCTTGCATTATTATATAGGCCCAGTGAGTCTTTACCCAGGTATAAGCCCATGGACCTATATACAGGGTGGGCTTATGTGGGGTAATAAAGTTTATTTTATATAGGGATTTTCTGGGTTCTGGTCTTGTTTATAACCTTTTGTATAGTCTCTATCAATTATCTAAACATTTAATGTTTTTTCTATTTCTTGCTTTTAATTTAGATATAAATGAATGCACATCTGGGGTTCATAAATGTGTAGAACCTGCTTTTTGTAATAACCAAATTCCTTCATATTCATGTTTATGCCCAAATGGATTTACTTCTTCTGGCCAGTTTACATGCGAAAGTAATATTCTTTTAATTATTGTGTCTTATGTTGACAACTGGCTATTCTTCTGATCCCAAGTTTACTTTTCAGTATTATATAACTTATGTAGTCTTACAATGATCAGATGTATAATAGCAAAACACTGATGTTTTTAGATATAAATGAATGTTTGAGCTCAACACTCAATAATTGTGATGAGAATGCTGATTGCATCGATAATGATGGTTCTTATAGTTGCCAATGTAAAATTGGGTTCACTGGTGATGGTACCATGTGCACAGGTATTATTACGTTTTTATGTTTGCATTCATAATAGAATGAATGACTATTAAAAAGAACAGTTGGAGATTAATAACCTTTGTGAAATGTTGTACTATTTTTGGTTCAAATAACTTCAGAGCCTGCATTTTTGTGCCAAAACTCAAAGATGTAATATAGAAGGTTGAACATGCTTGTAATGACTTTATTTGAATTTATTCACAACTTTTCAGACATCAACGAGTGTATAAATTCACCTCAGCCATGTGACAATAATGCCCAATGCACTAATACCGCTGGTAGTTTTCAATGCATTTGTAACAGCGGTTATGTGGGATCTGGAAAAACTTGTACAGGTGGGGGAGATTTATCTCAATAAAATCAAAATGCTCGTAGTGACAGAAAAATTATAAGACTATCACTGAATTTTAGATTTTGATGAATGTTCCAATTCTACGACAAATTTTTGCATTGACCCAGCAGTATGTGTCAATAATGTGGGTTCCTATCAATGTAATTGTCCTATTGGATACACTAAAAATAATCAGTTTGCTTGTTTTGGTAAGCATTTTCTTTGCTGTTGTTATAAAAAAGATAAAAGATATTGTTAGTATGGTGTTCTTAATGGTAATTGGTAATATAACAGGCCCCAAAAACATAATTTTGTTCCTATAGATTTTTAGCTTGCTGTTTTTATTTTTTTAGATGTAAATGAATGTTTGTCATCAGCAAATTGTCCTGTTTCTTCTGTATGTGAAAACACGCTAGGTAGCTTCAAATGTTTGTGTAATGCTGGTTTCCATGGAAATGACTGTACAGGTTTGTAATCATAAATCAAGTCCATTGATTACATAATGATTAGTATGTTTTACTCCAAGAAAGACAAAGAATTATGTACTTCATCTCATAAAAACAGCAAAAGAAATAAAGATAGACTAAAATTAGCTCCCATGTTCCACTTCAATTCTAAAAGTTTTTTTTAAAAAATAGACTTTTCTACAAATCATTTAATGTTTCAAGTTTTCCTAAATATTCAAGTCTTTACAATATTTCATTATCCGTTTGATTATAGATATTAATGAATGTTCAAACTCCTCATTAAACAGATGTGCTTCTAATGCATTATGTACAAACAGTATTGGTAGTTATAGCTGCGAATGCAAGACTGGTTTTGAAGGAGATGGCTTTTCTTGTGACAGTAAAGATCTCATATTTTATAATCACATCATTCTGAGTTTGATGAAGTCTAAATATGGCCAGTTATTATATTTTCTCCTTTAAACAACACAGAGTTTAAAAAGAGGGGAAGTATTTTATGAGTAGATTAAGTAAGGGAAAACAAACAAGGAAAATGTTGGATTTGTAATTCAATTTGTTAAGATATCATCAACATCTTCAACATTAGTTTCAAGCATTCATGTTTTGCTCTCTGCTATCGTTTTTTGTGTTCACTTTTGTGGATGTATTTTTGCAACTATCTCTTAATCTTCTGTTACCTGTTATAGATATAAATGAGTGTTTACAAGTAAACAATTGTAGCAGTGCTGCTAATTGTGTTGACGATATAGGAAGCTATTCATGTTCATGCATCACTGGTTACTCTGGAGATGGGTTTACTTGCTCAGGTTGGATATTTCATTGCTTGCTGTAAAACATCTGTTTGTTTTTATTTGTTGAATAGATTATATACTTTAGGTAATCTTTTTGACCCCTGATTACTAAAGAAAGAATTTAATGTGTCCTTTGCCTACCAATTAAGAAAAGGAAAAATGCTTTTTCATGATACAGAAAAATGAGTAAAATTACATTTTTAAACCTTACTGACCATTTATCCAAATATTTTAAAATGATTTCTGAAACAGCACTCATTTATAACTGTTCATTCAATTAGTGGTTGCATTCAGTTCAATTTTAATGAAAATTCTTCGAACTGATTTGGTTTTGAAACCAGTTGGTCATGGAAGACCAGATCAGCACCTTTATTAAAAAAAGACCTTTTCATACGTAAACTGGGTGTTGATGCAAGATGTTTTAAGGTGGTTTCCACATTTAGATACAATCCGAAAAAATTGTGCTTGAACATTGTAAAAAACATTCTTCTCCTCTTGTTTTGTTTCAGATATCAATGAATGCTTAACCAATAACCCTTGTGATCAACAATGTACAAATATACCAGGTTCATATCAATGTAGTTGTAACACTGGATATGAATTTACTGCACCACATACATGTACAAACATAAACGAATGTCTTTTCACTTCAACAAATGACTGCAACTTAAATGCTTTGTGTAGTGATACACCTGGATCTTATAATTGTACTTGCAACTCTGGATACCTTGGTGACGGAAAAGATTGTGTAGGTAAGTTCAATTTTTTAAGCTAATATTGATGAAATTCTTATCCAGTAAACAAAACACCAGAAATTCTTTAAAGCCTGTTTTTAATTTAGTTGATTATTTTGTGCCATATAAATCGGGAAATTTTATTCAAAATGCCGATGTAAACCAACCGATTGTTCGAATCCAAAGCATTGATGGTTTTCCCATATCTGGTGCCCTGTTTCATGATTTATATGTGAGTAATGTTTAGTGTAGTGATGTGTGATGTAAAATGTTGATAAATGCAGATGATGACATACACTGGTCGAAGAATACTCTACAAGATATTGTTTTTTACTAGATTCGCAATTGTTTAACTTCTGATTATGGTAATTTTAGGTTTGTGTAAATGGTTTCCTCTCAGTTGGTTTAAATATATGTGAGGAAGGACCTTTTGGGGACCTAGGAACACCACTCAGTGATGGCACGATCTTTGCACCATACTGGACAGATATTGATACCACAATATCAAATCAAGAATCGCTCTCCAATCGAGTTTATTATAGTTCTTTTGAAGAGCAAGCAAATAATGCTGAAGCAGTGTCAGTGAAAAGTAGTGTTCAGTCCATGATACAAAGCAAAACAAGTGTCACCACATTTACTCCAACTTATGTTGCTGTTATCACCTGGTTTGAAGTGACGCCGTACCCTTCAACAATTGGGTTAACGTTATTTAATAGTTCAATGGTAAGTGTTTATACTAATTACGAGTGTGCATCCGCTTTTTTTCACGCGCTCACTCTCTAAAATTTCGGGTCGTTTTTGCGACCATTTATTCATAAAAGTGTGCCAGACCACGGTTAATATTTTTCTACGATTAGTATAAGGAAAGATACCTTTACATTGCATTTTCATCGTTTCAAATGTTTTGATTGTTCGCGAGATCAAGAAACAATAGACAGCAACGAAGGTTTTTTAAGATATATTAATGTTTTTAGAGTAAGTACGCTTTAGAACGTTTTTGTTTGTTTGTTTTGTTTTTCTTATAGTAATAGGGTTTAATAGGGTTTCTGCGTCATTACTTTTCAAATAATACGCGATTGAAGAAATGAATATCATGGTTTTTAATCTTGACATTCTGGGTTTGTAAAGAAAATCGCAATTGTTTAAAGTTTTCATTTTGACACTTTTACGACTTTCGCGTTTGGCTTTTATTTACACTGGGGTTTGGATTCCATGAACAGTTACAGCGATTTTAATCTTTTTGTTGTTTGCCTGTACGCTCAATTTATTTTTACTACTGCATATATCGTATCGTGAAAGATTTATTATGGATATTTTGATGTTTCAGTTCTTCTGAATAAAAAGTTTTTCTGTTCATAACTCCAGTGTTGAACTAAAAATGCTTTAGCCGGAATACCTGGAGATTTTTAATTAAAAGTGTTTTCTTAAGGTTAGGCTTTAGGGAATTAGAGAGAGTTTACAGTACTTACAATACTGATGCACTTTCTGTTTGTTATTCTGTGATTTAATTTTTTGTCATCATTTTTTGAGACGTCATTTTCAGAATTAAAACCTGTAAAATTGTTTTACACGGGATACTAGTCTATATCCTAATACGCACTGTGCATCCAGTTTTTAGTTTTTAGTTTAAATTTACAGTCAAATCCTTCTTAGTTGTGCGTAAAACCACGTAGAGGTGATTATTCTAAAAGCACGTGACATCTGACATCAGTTTTTTAATCTACCACGGGGGAACCATTGCATTGCATCCCCAATCGATCGCGGAATTTTTGGGGAGATATCTAGAGAACCAATAGGGATAACTGATGTTTTTTAGGGGTGGCGATACGATTGATGGGGTGACCGATATGACGTCATCAAATTCTTTGATTGCCGATATCTCTCTAACAGTTGAGCGTAGCGAAACAATCCCATACATTTTTTTGATCAGATTTTCAAGCTTTACAACATGAGTACACTTTCAAGTTGCAATTCCGTAAATAAGATTTTCATCACGGGGGAAACACGGCATTTGAAACATCCTTTTCAAAGTTAAATACACCTTTCCCGAATTTCTGTTTAAACACCGTGTTATGGCCTAGCTTCTAAGTTTCGCCTCGTTTCTATGTTCTTTATTGTTTTTCTAATTGCATAATGTTCTCAGTAAGTAATAGTTACTCGTTTTTTCAGTTCCCCAGTGGAATAATTAGAAGTAATTAAGAGTTTGAAAAAGAGGCAAAACTTAGAAGCTAGGCCATAACACGGTGTTTAAACAGAAATTCGGGAAAGGTCTATTCGGTTAAAAATTTTACCCGGGTTACTAGTATTCAGTATTGATAGAAAATGTCTGTAAGTCAGTATTTGCAAACTACGTCAATACTAACTTTTCTTCAATCTCATATACTTTAGAAAGCAACATTTCAATGTGTTCTTACTACAGATGGTGTCAATACATTTGTATATTACGTTTATTATAACATGCTGTGGGATGATCCATACGATACTTTCAAAGTTCAAGTTGGTTATAGATTTAACCCATCTTTATCTTTGGTTCCAAATGTAGTATCTCCATATGGCAAACTACGCTTCGATAAGGCACCTGGAAATGTTGGAGTTAATGGATTATGGATCTTTCAAGTCTCTAACTCAACAAATAACAATGCTGCAAATGAGTGTAATCAATGGAAAGATTCACTACCGTCAGCAGACTTTTTAGCAGCATACATCAATTTTCGATCAAAAAAAATGAAAAGAAGAATGTCTTGTCCCTGCAGTATACAGCAAGCAGTCTATGATAGAAGATATGAGCCAGAAGATTTTCTTCTCCATACTATAATGAGGTGTATTTTCAGGAAGGGCAAGAAAAAAAGAAACTGTCTTGACGTAGATGGTTCAAAACTGTACTGTATACAGAGAAAGAACATATGGTACACTAATTTAAGAAATAAAAATGGTGATAAATATGCTGTTGTAACAAGATGTTGTTATGAACCATTACACGGTGGTTTAATTAAAACTATTAGTGGGTTACGTTCACCGTTAACACAAAACCACTTGAAAGCTTCTAGTGATTCTATTCGACAAATACGAAGGAACCGAAGACTGTTTCGGGCAGAAGCTATCCTACAAGATGTTAACCCATTTCGACAGTGTTGTATTAATTCCGGGAAATGTAATGACTATACCAGTCATGTGGTAATACCGTCTTGTGAATATTATAAAGCTCCAAAAAAATGTGAGTTTTTCAGTAATTTTTAGTAAGATTTTACTTTTTATTATCTCTGATTAAAACGTTTTTGTGATTCACCTTTAGGTTCATCATATGGGGATCCGCATATAAAAACATTAGATGGTTTGCAATACACTTATAATGGACTTGGTGATTATCATTTGGTGTATACAGCAGACCTTAAAATTCAAGGAAGAACATGTCTTGCCAATAGTGATCCTAATGCCAAAGCGACTGTGTTCTGTGGTTTTGCTTTAACTGAATTAGAGCAGCCTACAGTGGAATTATACTACCATCTTAGAAGTAAGCTTTGATTTTATTTGAATTTATTTTATTAAGATTTAATACATCATTTACATCATTAACTTGCATCAAAATATTTTTTGAATTTCAGCTCAGAATGTAGTACTCCTTGTAGACGGCACACAGCAAAATCTTACAACATCAACATTTGGTGATGTGGAAGTGTTATATGATATAAATACAAGTGCAAATCCAATCGTCACTTTTGATTTTCTGTCTGGCGCTAGTGTTGAAGTTGAAATCTTCTCAGATATGCTACAAAGTGTCGTATCTATACCTGACGATGTAGACTACAACACTACAGGGTTGTTAGGTACTTTGAATGACAACATAGAAGATGAGCTGAAAAGTTTTCATGGCACCATACTATCAATAAATTCAACAGAAGAAGAAATTTATTACAAATTTGGAAACACGTGTAATGATCTCTTTCTTTTCATCTTGTTTTTGTTTAAATCAAAATGTTGTTTTTTTGGAATTAAAGTTTATTTGCTGCCAAAATATATAAAATCAAAATCATAATCGATTGATATTTTATAAATTCATTCTTATCATTCTTTAGGGGTTGTTGCTTACAATGAATCTTTATTCAGTCAAAATCATACTGGCCTTAATCGGAATTTTGTCCCAACATTTTTGACAACAATAAATGAGTTATTTCAAAATAATTCAGCAATTCTAGTCGCAGAAAAGGTTTGTGGCGATTTCTCCACTGACCGGGAATGTTTTTTTGATCTGGCTGTTTCAAATAGTCAAGAGTTGGCTCTTAATGGAAAAAATTTTATTGATGAAGCAGATGAGGTGAACCAGTTGATAAGTAAGTTTGAATTTTATCAATATTTTCATGGATTGTGTAAAAATCTTGTTTTAAATGTTTTATATCAACCTTCACAGATTTGGAAGAGCCAAAAGTCTATGGTCCCGCCTTACTCAATGTCACCCATAACCAAAGATTTAACTTTGATATTAAAGCATCATCAAACACTTCTACAAACTTAACATATTTCATCAAAACAAACTTCACATCTTCAATTCAGTTATTGGATGAAAAAACTGGATCAGTGCAGCTAACTCCAGTTTTCCTTAATGAAACCTTAGAAATTGGTGTCATAGATGAATTCGGACTTTCGGCAGTCTTGCAGCCCAAAATTTTGTACTGTTATTGTTTGAATAATGGAATGTGTGATTACAAAGACTTAGAATATGAAGAAGGTACAAAATAGTATATTTTTCTTAACAAGTTTTTCATTGATTATTTCATGCTAAAAATTTGTTTTTTTGGATCTTTTTATTTCTGAATAATATTTTCTTTTGTAGCTTATATCACAGGCATTTATTTGTCATTTGTTCAATGTGTTTGCAAAAAGGGTTTTGTTGGTTCACATTGTGAAGATGAAATAGATGTTTGCGAGGCGGATCCATGTTTTGTTAATGTGTCATGCTCTTCCAGTGTTTCCAATTCACAAAATGTGGCTATATGTGGCGCCTGCCCCAATGGCTTTACTGGTGATGGCCGAAAATGTTATGGTATAGCTGTTTCATGTTAAAGTTCTCTTCAATATCTTGTTGTAGTCTCAGAATTTCTGTGAAGAAAAGTTTTTTTTTAGATGTTGATGACTGCCTTACTTCACCATGTCAACAAATTTGCACCAATAAAGTTGGAAGTTACTCATGCAACTGTTTCCCTGGTTACAAGAAGTTTAATCTTACACACTGTGAGGATGTTAATGAGTGTAATAATGCAGCAATATGCCAAAAGTCATATGAATCTTGCATTAATACGGAAGGCTCATATGAGTGTCGCTGTTTGGATGGTTACCGTAGAAACTCAAGTGGTGTTTGTATTGGTAAGTTTATTCCTAAAGCCCGTATTATAAGTTAAGAAAAGTATGAAATGTACCCCCAAGTGACAGATTGATCGCCTTGCAAGTGTGTTTTTTTAAGTTTTTTTTTTTTTTAAATCTAAAATTTGTCCTGAGCAGTTATTCAAACAGGGGCAATTACTCAAATAAGGTGATTACTTTTGGGAAATGTTTGGGAACTGCTCAGTAAAGCGATATCAATGAGGGTCATAGAATATCCTTAGCAAAAATTAATTCGTAGGTTTTACTCCCATTTTCTTGTTTCAAATTATTTTTTTTAAATTTCTCTAATTTCTAATAAATGCCCCTGGTCCATGTTATAATTTTGCAGACTTACCCTGCATTTTAACTTTACCTTTATTTGGACAGGGGCATTTATTTGGAAATGACCGTTTATTTGGTCATTGCAGTTACATACAACAAGTGATATAATCATATATATTTGGTTGTATGTAACTGTGTACTTATCAATAAACAAAGAAGAAATTTCGTTATATTCGCTTTTTTAAAACAAAGAAAAAAATGTATGGTGGCATAATTTTGACTAGGGGAAGAGAAAATAGCCAATTAAGCAGAAACAAAGATGGAAGGTATTTGCATGGTAGTTGCATTGAGAGCTTGTTCATCTATTTATATTGATTTAAAAACTGATTGACTGATTGAGTTCTGGTAAAGAAGGTAATAGAATATAGAAGTTTCACTGACTTAATTTAACCTCTTTCAGATGTGGATGAATGTGTTGAACAAACAGACAACTGTCAACAAACATGCGTAAACAAAATGGGAGGATTCACTTGTGCGTGTCAATCTGGTTTTTCTCTAAATTCAGATAACAGAACTTGTAACGATATAAATGAATGCTCGAGTAATGTGAACAATTGCCATAGCAATGCCTCGTGTGTAAACACAAATGGAGGTTTTCAATGTTCTTGTAAATTTGGGTTTACTGGAAATGGAACAGCATGTGAAGGTAATTTAATTGGAAGTTATATTCTAACAAGGGAACTTGCATTTTCCTGAGAACACTTAATAATTCACGAGTACATTGAAATGAAAACTTGTGGGATTCCATGTCAGGAGACTGGGTTTCATTCTTATTCAAATATTAATTGATTGTAGTTGTTTTTGTTCTGAGCTAATTATAGAATAGTGTTTTCATCTTTCTTGCACACAAATTGTTTAGTTATTTTAAATGCTTTCGTAGATATTGACGAATGTATGGAAGCAAATCGAGTAGCACTTAATGTTCCTGCTTGTACATCCTTATGCAACAACACGGTAGGATCTTACAAGTGCAGTTGCCAACCCGGTTTCCAGTTAAGTTTGGATCAAGTAACTTGCCAACCAATAAATCCTTGTCTCAGTGATAGAGAGTTATGCCATCCAAATGCAACTTGCAGTTATGTAGCAGCAAATGCACAATGCACATGTAATCTAGGTTTTACTGGAAATGGATCAACATGCACAGGTACATAAATATGCTAGTTTTGTAAAAAATTATTCGCTACAGTAAGACACATAAGATAAAAAACAACATTTATTTGTTTTGTCAATAAATATGCTAATTTAGTAAAAAGGTCAAGTGTATCTCTTTATAAAACATATAAGATGGAATGTTTATTCACTTTATATTGTTCTTATATTATTTTGTATTCATATGAGTGGATACAAAATAAACTCATTCAGTTTTATAACCTATGTCTATATGATCAGTGAATGTATACATTTTTTTTATAAGTAACCAAGGTCAGAATTTACCTAACTTGTTGCCCAGCATTAATAAAAAATTTCGTCAAATTCAAAAATGGACTTCAAAAAGACAATGGCATCTTTCATGACTTTGTACATAAGCAGACACTGTATATAATATTCTCTTTCTAAAAAACAATTTTAAAATGCATCATTTCAAAAGTTTATGTTACTTATTGATCTAAGGTTTTGGTAGTACTGTTGACATTTTGAATAAAGGATAAAAATACATGTGTTTATGCACAGTGATTTTACAACTTTATCAAAAGGCAAGAAACCCTGGGTACGAGGTTGACTGATATTATTATATATATATATATTCATTGATGTATTTATTAATTTGCCATAATTTATTTTCAACTAATAATGATGTTTTCAGACACTGACGAATGTAAAGGTGATCATGGCTGTCAAGACATATGCACAGATATTGTTGGTTCATATATCTGTTCATGTCAGAACGGCTATACATTGAATGCTGATGGTAAAACTTGTAGTGATGTAAATGAATGTATCTTTGGCAGTTACAGTTGTCAAAACCATTCAGTTTGTCAGAATACTAATGGAGGATATGTTTGTAACTGTAATCCTGGGTATGAAAAGAAGAATTCCAATTGTATTGGTAAGTATTTATTAGTTTGTTTTTAACAAATATTATATTTTCGTTGATGTTTGATCCCCACCTTTCCCCTGTTCCCATGGTAATTCATGGCTGCCGAGTGGATGATATAGATTGGAGGTTTCCCCATATATTACTCATAGGCGAGAGACACTTTTTACGATTATTATATGGGGAAACCTCCAATCTATATCACTACTGATATGATTTTAGACATCAATGAGTGTAAACAAAACACATCTGGCTGCAGTCAAATTTGCAACAACACTGATGGTTCATTTGTGTGTAGCTGTCAGCCAGGTTATCAAGAAAACAACAAGCAATGTCTAAACATCAATGAATGCGTTGTTGATAGGAATGTATGCCATGACAACGCAACATGTTCGGACACAGTTGGATCTTATACTTGTTCTTGTAAAGACGGTTATATTGGAGATGGGAAAAATTGTGAAGGTACATTTTTACTGCGACAGCAACTTGTGTGAAGATTATAAAAAACTTCTGAGATGTGTAAACATGTTAGATGTTCTTTTTTAGATATAAATGAATGCAATGGAAATCATGGCTGCTTTCAAAATTGCGTCAATACTGGCGGGAGTTTCTTTTGTTCCTGTCGAACTGGCTACACGTTACAAATTGATGGAAAAACATGTCTGGAAGATAATGAATGTATCTTAGGAACAGCCAACTGTAACACAAATGAGACATGTTTTAATGAACCAGAAGGGTCCTTTACTTGTCGAGGTAATTTCTCATTCTCAGATAATTACGTGTACACTTTACACGAGCACTTTTCAATATCAAATCTATGCATTTTCCATTTGATGAAATCGCAATGTTTTACTGGCTGCTGATCAAGTGATTTTTAAAAAAATTATGTTTTTCTTTCTCGCGATATAGGTTTGTGCCCAGGCAACTGTGAACAACTTTGTAACGATACAGCACTTGGTTACCAATGTTACTGTCGTCAAGGTTACCAACCAATGTCTACACAGAAGAATAAATGTGAGAACGTAAACGAGTGTATAAATTCCGAACTGAACACGTGTCATTCGAGTGCCGTTTGTATCGATACGATTGGTTCGTTTTATTGTCAGTGTCCACAAGGGTTCACTGGAGATGGGAAATCGTTATGTATAGGTAATAGCCTTGACACATTCCTGTTTCGGTCGCTAGCGACTATAACAGTGTTGATTGATCCACGCATATTAAGCTTTCCAATTGAGAGCGGGTTGGATATCTAACTTGACTGTTTAATTAAGTATTTGAAACAGCTATGCACCTTTTGTAGTACAAAAAAGGGGAAGGTTATAAAATGCAGAACGACCTATTAATAACATTATTATCAGAACTGAAGAGCCTGGTTAAGCATTGAGTATTATTCTGTATTTCTTCATTAATATTCATTTTTATGTGTTACATTTAGAAACAACATCAACGCCTTACACGACAAATTCTCCTAATCGTAAGTGTTACTTTTGTCGATATATTCACGTGAAGATGTCCGCAAGTATTCACCTTCATTTTCTTCACCTGATCTTTCTGCCATTTTAACTTTGATTCCAAGTGACGTGTTTCCACCAAGGATTTCTCATTACGTTCCCCCGTCAGTGTTATTAGCCTCTGATTCGAGAGAGATCTGTGGATAGTGCCAATGCAACATAACTATCACTCATAAAGCAGCATATTACTGCTTTATAAAGAAAAAACATTTCGAAGGTCCGTAAACAAGAAAATAATATGCAAATTGTTGTTGTTTTTTTCACAGAAGTCAAGATAGTATCTGCTAACATAACTTTATACGATATCACTTTTAACGGTGGTACACCTTCGAATCAAAATGCTGGCGCACTCGTTTCCAATATTGTTGATGATAACGGCTTGTCAGATGCCATACAACAAGCTGTACGTTCACCATTCCTTCATCGTTCCAAATGAATGTTATTAGTGCTCCTAGCACACTGTATTTTAACTTTCACCTCAAATTTTTTTAGCTATATCAAACATATTTGCAGTTGGAAGCAACAACTTTGTCCGTGGAGGTCTTGTCATTGAAGTAAGCTCTTTCTCTGACAATGTTTTCGTTATCCAATAAAAACATTTATCGAGTTTCTAGTATGAGACTTTCCTATATTCCTTTTCAGAAACACGTCATCGAATTTGAAAGTTCAGTATCGGGTGCGTTTTCGAGACACTTTTACCACACCTTTGAACGTGCTACAAAATAGACTGTTGGTAAACTTCCAAGACAATTTAAACGTCTTATCACACAACAATATAAGGGCTTCAGTGGTACCATCTTCGATTCTCATTCAAGGTAAAACTATTGGATTTGAGTCGAGTTGACTTGATATAACTGATAGCTACTCGAAATTATCATGCTCACTTTGATCCTGTTATATTGCAGATGAAGACGAATGCAGCACTGGTCTCCATCGTTGTCATAGCAACGCATATTGTACAAATACAGTGACGTCATACACATGTACTTGCAAAAGCAACTATAAAGGAGACGGTTTTACTTGCACTTCATCCTCAGGTTTCTTTTATTTCCCTTGAGTTCTTATTGTATAAAAGCGAACACTTTATCATCAACCTGGGGTGCAACATTTAGACAATTTTTAGTTGTTTAACTATATACGCAGTAAACAAACATCCTGTGATGATCATCAGGCTTGAGTTTTTAAAATCGTGTCTGCCATAAAGCTTGTATCATGTAGTTGCTAAGCAACTGATTAGTGACTTTGGACTTGAAGTCTTAAAATTCAGCAACTTTTAAGTCCAGTGTCGAGTTAAATTGTTTCTGTAAATGTGTCACGTGGTATTTAGATGATACGGAGACTCTGATTGCAGTGTTGGTTTCTGTTGTGGTTGGATTGCTTCTATTAATTATCGTAATCGTTGTATTTCTTGTGGTGAGAAGAAAACGTCGCAAAGAGTAAGAAATATTTTACCCCAATACATCGCTGTACCTACTCCCTTATCTTGCTTTACCCATCCGGTGCATTTGTTCAAAGATTACAGCGAGAGAGTGCGTTTCTATAGAAATATACACACAATCTCAATGAAAATGCTCTTCGTCGTAGTGACATTTTTGCGATTTTGCCGACTGTGTATCTCTTTTATCTCCCTTGTCTCCCTTAACTCCCTTATCTTTACAATGGGTGCAGTCACCGTTTCTCCCACCCTTCCTTGTCGCTGATTTATAGAATAAAGGCTGTCTTTAATTCCTTTTTTCTTGATTTACTTTGTAGGATCGAGGAGGCGGATAGTGTAGATGGTGGAAGTGGTGGAAGCAGTTTATGGAGTCCACATCACACAGGAAAATTAAGAGCTCGTAGTATGTATCTACCAAAGAATGTGGTAACGACAGAATTTCGTAACGTTCCTGATTATTAACGATCTGAAATAGATTGTGTCTCCCATTTTATGCTGGGTGCGTCCATTTTGGTGCGTCCATTTTGATAAAAGGCTCAGGGTAGCAATGACTTCAAACAGTTAGAAAAATTATTTATAATCTTATTGTAACCTTGTCAGGAGATATCATTGCAGTTGACTTGGCTATTATAATCTTCATGTTTGTAAAAAAATTATTGAACTAATAAATCCATGTTACCGAGTATTGAGAAGATATAATACAAGAAAATATTTATCTGGATTTGTTTCTTCCAGTATATACATTGTTTATATGCAGTATATAGTATGATACATGAATATTTTCTGACTGTATTTAATAACTGTGTTCGGTACGCGTTTTTATAAGAAACTCTAGGTGAAAATCTAAGAAATTCTTCGAGATATATCAGGTTTCTAAAACTCTCTCTCTGAGGAAAACCTAAGAAGAAATCACAACATTCGCTCTCTTTAACGAACTATCTAGCGACCAACAAGTTTCTTATGAAATACGCGTCTTGATACAAGCTAGGAATTACTACGCGATAGTTTTGTAATATTATCTGACTAGGACTTGATTTGAGCCCAAAGATTTTTATCTTAGAATTTCTTTATGTGTTTTATACCTTTACCCTGCTATTCAATGTAAATCGATGTGCAAGAAACCCTGTTAAATGGATGTATGTTAGAACCTCCTTAACAAGCACATCGCATAAAACCGACACCTTCCTATAACGGACGCTTAACTATTCCTTGGCACTACTAACTCAAAATGGCGAGGACACCTCTCTGAGATGATAAACTTTCCATTCCCCTTAAGATGTCGGTCTTACTATAAGGTTTCACTGTACGATTTATTGTCAAACTCATTGCCAATGTTCCCAATTCTTCCTTCTCCACTTCTCCTCCTAGCCTCGTTTCGACGTGACAACTTGATAAAAATAAGAATGACAAATTATTTTAGCGATTGGAAATGAGTGAATGAGTGTATAAGTAGAGAGTGCTGACTCAGCATTTTCTGACAATGGATTTTTTTTCTTTTCTTTTTTAGGCAGTTAGTTACAAGGTGAGCATTCGTTGTCGAATCATCGTATTTTCAACTCCTTTCTGTTCGGTTTTTTATTTTAAGGAAAATTTACAATCAAGTAATTCGCACCAAAACAAAGTCGGATTTGATAGTTAAACGAAAGATTCTATTTATCGACATATAATGCTATCGTATTAACATGTTTTCTCCCTCGTTTTAACACATGACAATGAAGATCATTTTTAATTGATGACTGTCGATACTATCATTAAAGGAAAGGTAAACCGCTTAAATAGATCGTTTTGTTAGACATGTGATGCAGTGCAGTGAACGTCCCTTTAAGAACATACTTTCCACGTTTGTGTTATTATCTGCGTGTATTCCAGGAAAAGTTTTTTTTTCCCAAAAATTTTCATTCCTTACATTATGTCATATACTGGTGGCAATACCGGCATGCTCTTATAAACGGTTTATTAAACAGAAAAGAAATCACTTCTCAACTGACGTCAAGATATCTGTCAATTTCTGATCTTTCCGGGTAGCTTGATCTGGGGTAAAGAAGCGACTTGCTCGTTCACCTCTCAGACAAGTCACAACTGATCTGATTAGAACGAATGAAATCTTACGCCTTAAATCAGATACGATCCTCACCTTTGTGACATTTTTGCTTCTTAGTAAATGGAGCATTCACTGCCAATCCCACCAGTTCAATTTCATTCTTCAGTTTTTTGATGTCGTTCTTTTGCATTTGTGTTTTTCTTCGTAATTTTAACATTTGAGGTTTATTTTAAATGACCCTTTCTCTGTTTGATGTAATTTCTCATTCAATTCCACTAATTCTTTACTTAATTTTGTTACATTTTCATCTGATTCTTCTAATTGTTTATTCTAATCCTTTTAAAATTTCATTTTCTTTTTTTTGAATTAATGACCTTAGCAGGATTATCTCGTTTCTTTCGTGATTTGGTCTTCAATTTGTTTTTCAAGATTTTCGATTTCCTTTTTTGTATTTCCTATCGTCTTCCCATCTCTGGATTTCTGTTTTATATTCCCCATCTTTTGCATCCTCATCTTTGGACGTCATCAAAATCTTTGATCAACGATTCTCTGCAACGGGTGGTCGTCACAAAACAACCCTATACTTTTTTTATCAGTTTTTTGAGCTCTACAACACAGGCTCACTTTCCATTGCCAATTCCTTAATTTTAATTTTTGTGATTATTATTATTATTATTTTTCCAGGACCACCGTTGACTGGGCTTTGAAAACTAGATATAAAAAACGAAATGACTAAGCATTTTGGACAACAAGCAACAGAGGCATAACGGTAGCGTGTTTGGCTGGCACACCAGAGGTCAGCGATACAGACAATGGAGTGACGAAAAAATTGGGCACAATCTTTTTTGGAACGGGCCTGTGACGTCATGAAACCATCCAACAGTAACATGTGTGCCACTCCAAACAATCTAACATTCTTCAACCGCGCCAACAGAAGCTGTAAGCCCTTTTTACGAAGAGTAGCACAGTCCTGGTCACAAGTCTACAGTCATGGCGTTTTCTTCAAATTGAGTACCAGATGAATGATAGGAAAAAAGCTCACAAAATAAACGTCGACACGAGGATAAGTATTATGAAACTTTTGTGTGCAAAATGAGTCGTTTCGTTCTGTGATCAAATGAAAGATCATTCTTAGCTGGAAGGAGAAAGTCTGAGATTTTCAATAACAAACAGGATATGGAAAGTGATCCGTTTTTTTAAATATTTTTAAAAAAGGTTAAATCTTGGGGTTGAAAATGATTATAGCCTTATTGCTTATGATTATTTCTCCATTATTTGTGCGAATAAAGATGTGCAAAAATTCAGTGCATCGAGGTAACTGCACCGCAAAGCTTCAAGGGATATCTTGATTGACTAAGGAACATAAAATTCAATTTAAGTGTGATTCAAAATTGTTTTTTACGAAAATGACTTATTTTAAGACAGCTCTCGATTCAGTATGATAAATTAGGACAAATCAATAGTTGTGTCACTTTGGAACATTCTCATAACCGGCATTTCAAATGTTAAAAAAACAGAGCAGCAATAAAACGGACGTAAATCTGTTGGCAAATTACCTCCACTACGGAAAAAATCAAGTGGAGATTTGAGAGCATTGCCACCTTTAAAAGGAAAGTTACCAATGCCGAAAAATGTCATAGCTCAGGATGTTGTTGGTGAGGAGGCAGGAGCTGTGAAAAAAAGTTTCATCAAGAAAGTCGTTCTTAAAAACATCTTTGGAATATAGCAAGAGCGAATCAGAATTGTCGAAGAAAGGAAATGCTTCACCAACATGCAGTAGGCAATCGAGATTGGAAAATTTGCCTCCATTATCAATGCAAAGAGCGTATATCAGTTTGCCTTACCAAAGCGGAAGTGCTGAAAAAATTGACATCACATATGAATCTGAGTGCTCATTGGAGGATGACATCGAAGAATTGATGTAAGGATTGGATGAATTTGACGTGAAGCAAACATCTTCACGTAAAAAAGTAATGTTCCATCACAGGCATGCACTAAAAAAGTGCTGAACAAACTTATATTTTATTATTTTTCTTTATTTACTATTATTTATTTTTTATCATTATTGTTGTTATTATTATTTAATTTTAATATATTTATATTTAATATTATCATATTTTTCCTTGACCTTGCCAACCTCGAAATTATGAATGGTCTTGTATTTACTTATTTACTGCAAAGGTTTGGAAAATATTGGTTCAAATTTTTGGGATTTATGATGACCTCACTTTTCTTCACATTTAGAGTTCGAGATGACGCACCTTTATTGGTCGTCTTTTACGCCATCTCTTTAAGGCATTAATTTTATGAATGTTTATGAAGACATGAACAACATGCCAAGCTTAAAAACACAAAACAAATAAATTTTATGTAGAACATGGCATAAAAGGGGAAGAAAAATTGAAAAGCCCACGACTTGGAAAGCTTTACAAATCTTTTCATATTTCAAAAGTTCCCTTTAATATATCGAAAGAGATTTCATGTCATTTACTATGGGATTGTTTACAAATGACGTCAACCATTGAGGGGGAGGAGGGGGGTATGCTAAAGGTGACACTACTGTTGACGTTAACATTCTAAAACAGCAAATTTAGCGTGACGTAATTATTGTTCTGTTTTGATTGAGAATATGTAAGGTCGAAACATTACTTTTTTACGTGAAGATGTTTGCTTCGCGTCAAATTTATCAAATCCTTTCATCAATTCTTCGATGTCATCCTCCAATGAGCACTCAGATTCATATATGTGATGTCAATTTTTTCAGCACTTCCGCTTTGGTAAGGCAAACTGATATACGCTCTTTGCATTGACAATGGAGGCAAATTTTCCAATCTCGATTGCCTACTGCATGTTGGTGAAGCATTTCCCTTCTTCGACAATTCTGATTCGTTCTTGCTATATTCCAAAGACGCTTTCAAAAACGACTTTCTTGATGAAACTTTTTTTCACAGCTCCTGCCTCCTCACCAACAACATCCTGAACTATGACATTTTTCGACATTGGTAACTTTCCTTTTAAAGGTGGCAATGCTCTCAAATCTCCACTTGATTTTTTCCGTTGTGGAGTTAATTTGCCAACAGATTCACGTACGTTATATTGCTGCTCTGTTTTTCTTCTCTGTCTTTCCTCTCATTCTCCATGTCAAATGCCTTCTTCTGCAGATCCACGGCGGGCAAAATCGGAGGTAAAAATGTTCTGTTACGATTACGGACCTTGCGGAAACAGTTTTCCGTTCACGGGAAAAATTAAAGATGGTAACCAGAACTACGCAAAAAAACTCAAAGCGTTTTTTGCTGCTGGGAGCAGCTTAGTGTGGGGAACTTCGTTTTCCTATTGATGGAATTTGTTTTCTGCTATTATTTGGATTTATTTATTGCCTATTGCATATTATAAGTCTCCTTTCTAATGTTTATTTTCGTAGTTTAAAAGGAAATTCCAAGAGCTATGAAGTCAAAAGTTGTAGTTCAGAAAGTACACAGTTTTTGGCTTTAGAAATAAGACAGACAGCAAGCTAGCTAGAATTCAACAAATAGTTATTATTCAATATTGTTTAGCCAATAATCTGTATACCGATATCAGTTAAAAATTAGTCTCTTAAAAGTGACAGAGTGGGCAAGAAAAATGGGAGGCATCTCACTTGTTTGACAAACATTTGATCGACAGTTTATTTGTATGACAAGTCTTTCTGTTGTCTGGAAAACAAAGAACAGAAATATAAAACAATGGAAAAGGAATTGTTGAACAAGTGTTTGTCAAACAAGTTCCCTGAAAAATGTTATTGAAAACTTTAAGTTGAGAATTTAATTTGGCTCAGATTTAATTTAGTGCACCGTGGATTTGTGGTGCACGGTGGAGTTTTTTAAATTTAGAGCGGATTTGTTTTGGCACAGCGAGAATTTCTTTAAATTTTGCATGGATTGAATTTGGCGCAGTAAGAATTTTGGAGAGTCGGTAATCGTAGAAAAACAATATTTTGACTATTGACTAGAATGTTATGACCATTCAAAAAGTCAATATGGTATGGATTTTGGGGCCAGTGAAAAGTTAAATTTAGCATGGCAAGAAAAAAATGAAAATGAAAATTGATGTGGATTTAACTTGGTGCAGGTTAGAAATAAATAAATAAATCTGATGCAGATTAAATATGGTTCAGGCGAGAAAACAATTTTACTTGGCGATTTTTGGCATTTTGCGCCAAATCTCTTCCGGGCCAAAATTTCTCCACTTAAGGGAATTTTTCTAAATATTTTTGATATGCCTCCTATAGAAAACCTTGTACCATCAAACATGCTAATTGTGATCCGTCATGTGAACTCATCTGAAACTAAAACTTCACATGGGGTTTCACAATTGGCATGCTTGATGGTACAGTTTTCATTTTATCTCATTTTTTTATCACATCAGTTTCTGCCAAACTTTTCACTCTCCAAATAGTGAGTCGGTTTCTTTGAAAATATACCGGTCATGAGTGCTGATAGATAGATCTTTTTAAACTTTTTTAAATCCTATCAAAAATATTAACAAATATAAACAAATATCTTTTTTCCTAAAGTAAAAATATGAACAAAAAATATCAACAAGAAATATGCTAAATATGTATATACATTGTATACTCCTCTTCTATAATTTTTCCTAAAGTAAAATATATTTTTAAAACTAATTTAAACAATGGCAGAAAGTGCTTTTTGAAGTAACTTTTTAGTTTAGCTATAAGAATTTATCCCTGCCAAAAAAATCAAGAACCATGGAATGAAAATGCAGCGAAAAAAGTATTTTTCGTTCAACTGCAAAATTAAAATGCCGCAATAAATAACTTATTATTTCGTTTACTTATGCACAAAAAAATGTATTCAGTTCAACTCATGTAATTTTGATCTTAAATGGGTCTCAAAATCTGTTCGAATAAGGTTGGTTTTCACCAAACCGCGAAATTAAAATAATGCAAATTTCTTCATTTAACCTCATCCGCGAAATTAAAATGCCACAAAACCCAATTTTGGCCTTGAAAACCAAGAAATTAAAATGACCGCAAAATTTTAATGCCACAAAATTTTAATGCAATAAAGTATTATGCATGACGGCTCCCTCCAATAGACAAAGAAAATTAAAATGGAAAGCGAAATTATTAGAAATCTACTTTTGCAAAAGTAACTAGCTACAGTATAATAATTAATGCTTCTTTATCTGATTTAATATTCTGCTAACAGAAAGACTATCACAAAAAAAACATTCTTCACTATCATTTACAAAACCACATACAGAGCATGCATTTTCAACATCTTCTGGCAGATAACTTTTTCGACGTTTTACAAAATTCTTATCATCATATCCATTTTCTCGTAAGTACACCAATTGTATAAACTCATGGCGGAAAATCAAGGACCATCTATTTTGATGTGTGGTGTTCATGGAATACTTTTTGATGGACTGGTGTTTTTGCTCTCGCCCCTCCATGCTATTTACTCCAAGTCCAAGTTTGTATTCTTTCAAAGTGATTTTGGCATGTTGCGGAGTTGCTTTGCATAGTACCCAAAGGCTTGGACTAGGTTTGCTCGGTAAATCATATAAAACGCATAATTTGAAGAGAATTTCACAGTGTTCTTGCAGTAATTTAAGAAGATCTTCATTAAATGATTCGATGCGATTTATGTACGAAATCACATGTCTCAGATGTAGAAATTGTAAAAATATCTGATACAATCTATCTTTGGATTTTTGGAGTTTAAGGGTGTCCATAACCAACTTGATGAGCTGTGGAAACTTGCTAAGAAAGGCAAAACTTTCCTTCCCTCTGAATCTGAATTTGAAATTACTATCTAATTTGCCAGAGTTTTCATTAAACCATTGTTTAAGCTTTGAGATCAGGTAGTTACAACCCATGTCAGATTTCACAAAATTACAGAATTTAATCAATGGCGTTGTTTCTCCTATTTCATCAAAATTTTTGATATTCTTTAAATCACTTTGGGAGCTGACAATTAATAACAGTTTAAGAAAGAGCTCCTTCACAACATTATTCTTGAGATGTAATGGTTCTGCTTTGGCTCTTTGAACATACTCTCCCATTAATGGTACATCTTCCTGTCGACTTTTTAGCTCCTTGACATACAAGGTTAGATAACTTCTTTTTGTTGATGTCGCAAGTTTGGTTTTGGACAGTTCTTCAGCCTTCTTTGCAGCTTTGATGCCATTTGAATTTCTGTCTTCCAACGAAAATACCTTCCAATCTTTAGGACCACTGCCAATCTTTTTCTTCAAATCACTGCAGTCATCGAGAGTAGCATTAAAAAAAGTTGTGAAGTAAAAAGCACTGTTTGATAATTCCCCTGCAAGGAAACACAACATTTTCATGTCGTTCGGTAGTTCAGAAATTTTATACTCTACTTTGATAACATTTTCTCCGATCTTCAAATCGAAAACAGCACTTTCTAAGTATTTCAAATCAGCCATTACTTGCTTTAAATACCGCAGTACAGCAGGGCTCCTTTCGTCACAATTAGCACCAAAAACCATGAAATTTTCCTTGCTACTGAGCAGACGTTCTACAACATTTAAAAAGGATACCAGAAAGGCAGTACCACTGCCAGGTGCTCCATCACCACCAAAATTCAAAAGGAAAAGAAAAGATGTGTCAGATTTTTTATTGAAATATGGGAACTCTGTTAGATTTTCTTTACGATTTGGATATACAGTAAAGTAGAATTGCGAAAGGCGATGCACATAACTAGTAAGAGGTCGATACATTCCATCGCCACATTCCTCAATGGATAAACCATCTCCAAAATCAATTTGTACGCTGCGTAAGTCACCGATATCAATACTGTTTATATGATCTGAAAGTTTTTTATAAGTCACAACATTTGGTACATTATTGTTATTCTTGTTTGCTTTCCTATGACAACAATACTTTGCCTTTCCCATCACACTATGGCTATAGTAAATATTTAGTGACCGTAAAAGATTGCTTTCTGAGTCATAGTATGATTTTTCATTTCTTCCCATAATAGTTTTTTCAAGTTCTTTTACAAAGGCTGGTTTGGCTTTTAAAACATGTTGGACCAAATCTTTAGCTTTGAATTGACTGGTTAAGGTATCAAGCATCCCGTAAGGTGATTCGTCGCCATGAATGGCAGAGGATGCAGCCATTGTTTCTTTTCGTCGAATAACCTTTGATGTATGTTGTGTATCTGCAGTCGATGGCTCTTTTTTCCTTAGTTTAGCTTTTTTCAGAGAAACTGAGAAAGCAGGTCTCATATTACTGGGGTATGTCTGGGCTCGAGAAAGCTCAACACTTTTATCCTCAATGTTCTTTCTAAGCTTTGCTAGATATTTCTCTTTCCTTTGAAGTCTACACTTTGCCTTGTTAATTTCCTTGTTTTTCTTGCTGATCAAATCAATCTGTTCATTTATCTTAACATCCATTTGGCTGAGTGTTTTGGTGTTTTTTGAAAATTCACCAATTTTTTTAAATTGGTTTGCTTTCGCTTTTGAACGCCCTTTAGGGGGAGCCATCACGGAAAAATAAGATTATCAAATCTCAACAAACAATAAAGAAACAACAATAAAAGAAGTTATAGCTCAAATACTGCATTCAATGCCATATTTGTTTTTGACAGAGTACTTCACTGTTACATTTAAGGTGTCTGTAGATACTTTATAGTCGAAAACAGCAGGTGCTTCTTCTGTGATGCTCAATTCCGCTTTTTCTCCGTGTGGAAACTTTTTACTGAAGTATTGTTCAATGTCTTCGTTATCACACAGTTTTTTCAGATGGAATCTAAATGCCGCAATATGTGAAAATTTAACAACGTATCCCGTTATCTTCTTCTTTTTGTTCTTTTTTGTCTCACAGCAGGCAATACCAAACTGCGTTGGGTAGTCTCGGATTGCTCGATACGCTTGGTAATATAACTTTGGAAAAATGGTTATTGATATTTTAACAGTAAACGGATCTTTGAAATTTTGTCGTAGTGTTAACTTGCGTTGTATGCTTTCAACAATGTTTGTAAAGTGCCACTCAAGCAATTCACTTGTTGATGAATGATGCTTTTTCAAAATGTCGTATGGTTTAAAAGGTTGAGCCATTGTACCATATTACTTAGTAAATTTCTAAAACATGGGAATTAGGTTAACAAATTTATAAAGGGTCATTCTAGAAAAAAATATTAACCCCTGATGGACAACACCTGATTTTTCAAATGCTTTGGAAATTTGGGTAAAGTATTGGAAATCCAACAAAATTTCATTTTTGAAACCCCGTGGAACTCCATGTCGTCCACAGGGGTAACACTTAACAGAACAACCGTGGTGAACCATGATCAGTTCAGCAGTTTGTCCAGCAGAATAAATTTCTAAGATTTTTTCCCACCGCACTGGGAGGATTTCATTGTCTTCGGACTGTCTGACAGGATTAAATATAAACCAACGATAAATGCCCAACTGAAAGCTACTCAAAACGATTCCCACAGGACATACATACCACCCCTCTCTTTATATACCAGGTTAATAAGAACCCAAACTTTGCAAACAGAATTTATTTTGGGGTATGGGCTGCCTTAAAATGGTCAAAAGTGACTTTAAGCTATTCCTTCTTTATTCTTCAAAGAAAAACTAACACCAGTTAAATACAACGACCAATTTCAAAATGGTGGCCACAAAATTTTGTCAAAAAATGAAGAACTTTAACACGTGATTACCAATTATTGGCTAGGAAAACTAAAAAAACAAACTTATAGAATTTTTATACAAATATTTAAGAGTATTTTGAAACAAAAATCTACCCTAAACCTTCATGCAGTAAGGCTTGATTAAACGTTTAAATCACCATATATTTGAAAAATGAAATTTTGGTCAAATTTGGACAGAATGTTACAGGAGAAGGGAAACAAATAAAGATAAACCATGCATTAAAATTCTTTTCCAATACCCTCAACATCATAAAAATCACAAAGGTGGTTTCAAATTATGGCAAAAAACATGTCAATTAGAATTGAGAACAAAGTTAACATTGAGACAAAACTTACTCCCGCCCGCCTCGGCTGTCGCGATTTAAAAGTTGCGGTCGGTTTTAATCGAACAAAAGCGACCACGATCTAGCCTGCCGTGATCTGAGAACTGTCTACTGTTTGGAATATCTTCCTTTGATTTTTGCATTTGATTCTGCGGTTCTTCTTTGACTCCCTGATGTTCCAACTTGTATCTGGAGACTTTTTCATCCAAATGATTCTTTTCCTGATTCATTGTTTCCAACCGTTTCTCAATTTCAGCAGCACGTTGTTCCTTCTGCTGAATCCGTGTAGTAAGGTTTCGCATTTTTATGTGATGAAGTTCCAACTGCTTGGTTAAGTTCTTAATAGTAGTTTCCTTTTCTATGATATTATCTTTTAAAACTTTGATTTCCTCCTTGCTTTTTCCAAGTTCTTTTTCTTTTTTTGTCAATTTATTTTGTGTGGCTACGAGCTGTTGTTTGATATCGCAGATGTCATCTTCTTCATACAACAAATTGCTTGCTTGTTGATTTTGTGGCTTGTGAATGTTATTTATCTCTTTTTCTATCATATTATCATCTTCATTCAGCTTTCCGAAGCTCTCCAAGGATGTGATAGCTGACTCTGCTCCCATCTGGCATTTATTCTGCCAAGATTCAATGGGTGTGACGAGAACATCTCTATATTTATATTTCAGCTTATACTGTTCATCTGTTCTTCTTAGTTCACGTCGAAGCATCATAAGTTCTTTCAACCTCGAACCCAGGGTCTATTGCCTTTTCGATATACGGATAGCGGCGATATACGGATAACAACAAACATTATTTTTATAAATAAGTATATATTGACACTTGGCACTTGAGAAAGATTTTAAAGGTTGCTTTTTTCTGTCTTTATTTGTGACAAACACTTATATATACTGACTCAACACTCACAAGAAGTTCTAAAGCTTTTCAAATAGACATACATCTACTGAAGTTAGCAAATTTTGATTTAAATAAATAAAATGTTGAATCATTTCATATGTATTTGAATAAGTTCTTCATCCCAAACATTATTTCATGAGAATCTTTTCTCACTGTTAATGATAATGTATTATCTTCATAGGTTGTTTTTACTGTGTGTGCCATTATGGGTTATCTATATTTTCTTTCGTGGAAGATTGAGCCTCAATACACTCAAGTTTTAATTTTCTGTTCATTTTTTACTTTTGTCCACTCTATACATGGTTTCTGTATGTGTCTCCAAAATAAACCACAGCTCGTTACAAAGATAAAATCCATTTTGCAATCTCCCCTTTATCATTCAAGGTTGTCGAATATAATAACCTTGATAAGGAATCTTATCTTAAAATCTTTATCAAATTAGAAACACCGTCTTTTCAGAATGCTGTTGAAGTCTGGAAATAAGTAAACAACGATGAAGTTTTGCAGAATTGAGCTCGTTGAAGAGATTATCGAAGGCATTGAAGGTAAAGTTCACCATTTGCAAGATCAAGTCTTAGACAGAGAAAAGATGGTTCTGAGATTGCAACAGATATTGTGTAATTTTCATGTCACGTGACGAGCGTTCGTCAGGGTCTTTTTCGCTGCTATCTTCGTATATCGAAAAGGCAAGGGACCCTGGGTTCGAGGTTGAAGTTCTTTTTGCTTACAATCTGCTTTGTCAGCAAGTACAGTCATCTCGTTCCGAATTGTCAGAACCATCTCTTATCTGCCCAAGACTTGATCTTGCAAATGGTGAACTTCACCTTCAATCCCTTCGATAATCCCTTCAATTTTCTTCTTCTTTTCTTCAAGGCCTTTAATAGTTAGACGTCTTTTGACTTTTCGAAAACCTATTACAGGTTGTTCACCACGAAGAATGACTGACAACGCTGCTATTTCGTCTCTTAACTCTTGTTTTTTGTGTGGCAGCTTTAGTGATGGCGTCAAAGAAAAATATTGGCTTTTCGAAGCACACTGTGAACATGTCCTCATGTTCGAAATGTCAAGATTGACACCTGGAAATCTTGTAAACGTTGTTGATTTGGATCCGTTCACTTTTTTTCTCAACATAAGCTGTTCACTTCAATGATCAGCTCTCAAATAATTTTGATAATATTTGACGTCAAATTTGATTATTACGGTAGCAGCGTAAGCGAATACCGTATTAAAACACCCTTGGACTCCTACTACTACTCCTCCTACTACTACTCCGGCCGAAACGGCAGTTTTTAGCCTACGCTTAAGAGTCAATGTGACTTCGTTCAGAGTATTATATGAATTCTCACAAAGGAACACAGTCTAAAAATATTGGAAGGTTTTATCAAGCAAACATTCTAAAATAAATTTTTCATACCAAATAAATTTTTCTAATATTTTATCGCTTAATAATACATGAAGAAAGGGATATTTTTCATATTGCTTATGTTAGGTGGTAAGGCTTTAAGTTAAAAGTAGTAAGTAGTAACTTTTACTAAAAATGCTTAACATTTGGATTTTTTATCGTCGGTAGTTCAATCTTAACGAACTTTTTAATTACATCTAAAGTTTGTTAGCTATCTAAACTGTCATTTTGCATCAAAGATTTCAAAGATCGCAGTTTTTTGGGAAGGTTTCTTGAGTCCATGGAATCTTTGTTATTGTTTTTAATATTTGTCGAAGTAGACGCAATTTTTTTTTTACACGTAAGCTCTTATAATTTTTTTTTCTTAAAAAAATTCAACTCATGTATGTACATTTCTTTGTTTTGAAAATTATTTGCTGGTGGCGTTTCTTAATAAGACCCCATTTACATTCGATAAGACCCCTTTACACTAACTACTTTTTTATGGCAATTTTTGGTCGTGCTTTCGAAAGAATGCTGCTTGCTGCTACCGTTTTGCGCCATCTGGCTCTTGTTAATGTCAGTTTCTGCTTTTTCTTAAGCACAGCACTGGAGAGCTGGCTCTCCTTTCCAGTTTTTTCTTTTCTTGACTTCGTTACATGAAAACGCGCGAATGAAAAAACTTTCGAAAAGTACATACCATAAATGACAGAATTAGCGCCCCTGCCGAATAAGCTCCCCCTAGAACAAAAGGGGCGGTTATTTTGATATACAGCCATCCGTAGGGGCGCTAATATGAGCGAAAAATAGTATAGTTATTATAGTTATTTACAGGTATTCATTACTTCACAAAAAATCAGCCCTGTAAAGCTGGAAAGGAAATTTTTAGTAGCCAACTTTCAATCTTGACAGAAAAAGATACTGATCCATTCAGAAATCAACATTGCCACAGCACCTGATTTCCTTGTAGTCGATTCTGACTATTTACTTTATTTTATTTATTTATTTGGTATTGTTTTACGTGGCTAGCCTCACTCAGTTGCTACTGCATCTGCTTTCCAGGAGGGGCCACGGCTTAGGTTGGAGGTTCCGAAGTATTTGACATTCTCATGAGTGACACTAACCCAATCAAGGGCCTGTGCTCTTCTGGATGACCTCCTGCAACACCCGATGTATCTTCTACCCAATTTCCCTCACATGGCATGGGTCGACCCGGCACTATGGTACATTCAAGAAGACGAAGATATTGACAAGATATTGACATTTAGTTTATTTTGACATTATTTCGGACATTATTTTAAGAAAGAAAAATATTGAAAAAAATACCTTTTTGTTGCCATGATATGAAAATTTAATAAGCGCCCCTGTTTGAATAGCCGCCCCTGCCAAATAAGCGCCTCCTCTAAAGGTTGAAATTTTAGTCGCGGGCGCTAATTTCGTCATTTGCGGTACTGACATCATCTTTTCTCTCATGACGACAAATGACAAAGTCGAAGAATGAATGGGCATAGATTATGTTGTCAGTGTGGTAACTATGCAATGCATATCTGATATCGTAGTATGGAGAAGAGATTGCATCTTGTTGTTGTTACACACCTGTGATAATGCACTTTGTCTATGACGCTAACCAGTACAATACAATACAATACAATACAATATCTTTCATCAAAATGATGAGGGATCCCCATTAGACTAGGTCTAACTAAATAAGGGGTCAACCTAAGAAAAATGAAAAAAATTACAGAACTTAAATGTGACCAAAAAAATAATAACAGTACTAAACTAATAAATTAAATACGAAACAAGAAGCCGCTTGGCTTGAAGACTTCAGGACGTAACACAACGATGCATATTTAGTCTCAAAAATACAACGTTGCCGAATTACCAAATTATGTTCAAATCTAATAAAATGACTGGCAAATTCAAAATCAGCAACTTCTAATTGTGCATTGTAGAAATTTTTATGAATATTGCAGAACTTTCTAAGTTTGATCCAAATTTGGCCCGAATTACCCATTTCTCGTCAAATCTGACAAAATGACTCACAAATTCGTAATCAGCACCTTTTAAATGTGATCGGAGCAAAATTTTTTGAAATTTGAAGAACTTTTTAAATTGGTCCAAATTTGACCTAAATTGCTTAATTTTAGTAAAACCTGGCAAAATCATTGTCAAATTTGAAATCAGCACCTTTCAATTGTGATCCGTGCAAAATTTCATGAAAATTATTGAAGAACTTTCGAAATTTGGTCCAAATTTGGCCTAAATTGGCCAATTTTAGTCAAACCTGGCAATATCTTTGTTAAATTCGAAATCAGCACCTATCAAATGTGATCCGTGCAAAATTTCATGAAAATTGAAGAACTTCCGAAATTTGGTCCAAATTTGGCCTAAATTGGCCAATTTTAGTCAAACATGACAAAATCATTGTCAAATTTGAAATCAGCACCTTTCAAATGTGATCCGTGCAAAATTTCATGAAAATTGAAGAACTTTCGAAATTTGGTCCAAATTTGGCCTAAATTGGCCAATTTTAGTCAAACCTGGCAATATCATTGTTAAATTCGAAATCAGCACCTATCAAATATGATCCGTGCAAATTTTTGCGAAAATTGAAGAACTTCCGAAATTTGGTCCAAATTTGGTCCAAATTTGGCCAATTTTAGTCAAACATGACAAAATCATTGTCAAATTTGAAATCAGCACCTTTCAAATGTGATCCGTGCAAAATTTCATGAAAATTGAAGAACTTTTGAAATTTGGTCCAAATTTGGCCTAAATTGCCCAATTTTAGTCAAACCTGGCAATATCATTGTCAAATTTGAAATCAGCACCTTTCAATTGTGATCCGTGCAAAATTTCATGAAAATTGAAGAACTTTCGAAATTTGGTCCAAATTTGGCCTAAATTGGCCAATTTTAGTCAAACCTGGCAAAATCATTGTCAAATTCGAAATCAGCACCTTTCAATTGTGCTCTGTGCAAATTTTCATGAAAATTGGTCAACTGGAAGTCCTAATTTGACCAAATTTGCGAATTCGGCAACGATGTCATGGAAACGCTGCACGAAAACGTTCATAACTTGGAGGAGTAGTAGTAGTAGGAGGAGGAGGAGAAACCACGGGTATTTTAAATACTTTACTCCACCACGGGTGCCCTAAAGTCAAAAAAAATAATTTTTTCCCCTTTTACTGATATAGAGTAAAAAAATGAAAATTTGCGTAATCTTGTGCATATAGTATTAAATTTGAGTGTATTTGCTTAATTAAAAGCTTTTAGAAAGAACTTTAAGCTTTGGCAATTTAAGAGCAGATAGGCAAAGGTTCTGAAAATGTCTTTGTAAATTATTCCATTGACTTATGGAGAGCTTTGAAAATGAATGCAAGTCATACTTAGTAGTCCTAACAGTAGGTTGCTTTGGTAATCTAATAGTAATCCCTCTGGTTTGAAGAGAGTGATCAATTTTAACAATTTTAAAAGTTTCTAGTGGGTCAGTTGGCAGCTTACCATTGATGTACTTGTGGACATATAAGATGAACATAATTTCGACCTGGTCAAAAGAATTTCAAAATACCTAGCCCGGCATACAGTGGTGTAGCTGATGTTCTAGGTTCATTAAATGTTAAAAGTTTCATGGCAATGTTTTGTAGTGTGAGTATTCTGTGTGTGTGACAGAATTATCACACAACCCTCAGATTTGGGAGGCATAACGTGTATGAAAAGAAAAAATTGCATGATAAACATTAAGCACAATTTTGGTAGGAACAAAATGACGTAATTTTGAGAGAGCTCCATTAGCCCGGCGAGGTTTAGTAGCGATAGAAGCAATGTGTGTTTTCCAACAATGTGTGTTTTCCGGACAGCAACCATGCTTTTAAACAGTTGTTTTTAAAAAGATTCATTTCAATTTTAAGTTTTATAAATAATAACAAGTAAGTTAAATAAGAACAAAATAAAGCTAAAATCTGAAACGGTGTTCTTAAAGCTAAGAACAGAATAAGAACAATTCAGGCTGAGAAAGGCTCGAAAAATAAGAACAGCCAGTGTCAGGTCAGATTTTTCTTTTAAAAGCGTGTATATACACTGGAGTGTTATCTGGCAAACTAAATACTCGCAGTGATTATGGATCAAATTTCTTTGCACGTTGTTTCCAGTTCATTTGCTGTGGTTGCACGAATGAGCAATCTGATTTTTGATTGGCTGACGCAATCTCATTCGCCTGGTAGTTCAAATCATTTCAATTACTGAGCGAATGAAAAAGCTATTCGCTCATTCGTGCGACCGCAGCGATTGAACTGGAAACCGGCCTTTAGTAAGCGTGGCCAAATCACGTTTTATTTTTATTTCGATATCAAATCGTTTTTTTTTTAGAAATCCTTAAGATACTACTAATGGATTGAGGCCTCGATTGCATGCAAGAAGGAATTTTATTTTTAAACTAGTAAGAAAAAAAATCTTGAAAAACATTTGGAAGCTAATTTTCAAATATCATTCGGCAAACACCTTTCGCAATAAAAAATTAATAAATAAATAAAACATTTTAAAAAAGTCATGATGTAAATCGGCTTTTAACAGATACTTGAATCTCAATGTTTGATTTATAAACCGTGTTGTTGAATTTCAAGAAGTTCAGTAAACAAAGTCTTACAGAGATTTATTATTCAGAGCTTTCAAACAAAATGCAAAGAGATATGCGCATTGCTGTTATAGGAGCTGGGATTTGTGGAACATCTTCAGCATATCTTATCAAGCAGAAATATCCCACGTCTGACGTCACCATATTTGCAGATAAATTTGACGACGAAACGACAAGTTTTGGTGCAGCGGGTTTATCAGGATATGATAAACAAAACCCACGAGTCATCCGTTGGAAAACAACAACAGTTGATTATGCTTTAGACGTTCTAGCAAACGATCCTGATGCAGCTAAGATCGGGATATCTCTGGTGCATGGCTATCGTGTTTCCAGGAAGCAGGAGTGTCCAAAGTTCTTAAGGGAACATCCTTTATTAGATTTTAAAGAGCTTACTCCAGCAGATATGAAACACCTGCCAAAGTTCGTCAAGAGTGGTTATTCCTGTACAACCGTCGTCATAGAAACCTCAAAATACATCCCCTTCATAACAAAGGAATTTCAGAGAAATGGCGGGAGAATCGTAAAACAGAGAGTGAAAAGCTTCAACGAACTCTACCAGTTTGATATCATCGTAAACTGTTCTGGTCTGGGAGCTAAAGAACTGTGTCATGATCATGAAATGTTACCAATGCGAGGTCAACTCGTTCGCGTCCATGCTCCTTGGGTAAAGCACTTTATCGTATGCATGGAAGCTGAAAGCGATGGTCGGTGGGGTTACATCATTCCCAACCAAGACACAGTCGTACTAGGAACCACTCTGTCTGAAAATGATGACAATTACGAACTATCACAAGCCGATAAAAAATGGATCCTTCAGAACGCTACCACTTTCATACCCAGTCTCAAGAACGCAAAGATTGTTCGCGAATGGGTGGGGCTGCGACCATTTCGAAAAGAAATCAGGGTTGAACAAGAACAAGTGGTGTTACAATCTAAAACTGACGTCACCCAAACAAAATCCGTGCATTTGATACATAACTACGGTCATGGTGGATTTGGGGTAGGCCTATTCATGGGCTGTTCACAAGAAGTCTTGAAGATGGTGGAAAATTGTTTAGTAGCACGGCCAAAGTTATAAAGAAAATATATACTTGCAGTAGAATCACATTACCTGAAGTTTATTTTGTCTCCTTATTGAAAAAAAAAAAAAACAGAAGCTTTTTTGTTTTTCTAAACTGTATGTTAAAGTGGATGTTTTTTTTTATCATGATAATAGTTATTGAGGCATTTTTGACTGAAAATAACAAACAAGCAATAAAATTGATTCTAATAAAATTGTTTCCAACAAGCCTAGGCTGTATAACTATTGAACATATCAGTAAGGTATCATTCTTTGTTTTTGATTCACAAGAAAGTATTACAGATGTTACTGAAGATAGTATTTAATTGAATTATATTAAATCTGTAGTCTTAGAAAGATAAAAAGTCCTAACTGTGCAAAAATAATGTGTTCAAATAATGTTGTTATCTTATTTGTCACAAATAAATTTATTTACACTCTCAGTGGAGCAAATACGAATACTGAAAAGGCTTTTAGTGAAACATATTTCCCACAATACATTTTTTGGTAATCTGTTCACACACAATGTACTTTCCAATCTCCTCAAAGCTTAGTGACTTAAAACTCACTTAAAATAATACTGAAGATCATTGAATATTGATTTCTTTTTTTGTTTTCTTTATCTTGGTTGTTATGAAACACCGACTTTTGAATAATTTTGAGTTCTGATATTTTTTTATGTAATTGGGTAATTTAATCCTTCTTTTTTTCTTCTTTTGGCTGGCATATAATTCTTAAACTCTCAATAAACCCTTACTTTCGTCAAAAAATAAAGAATGTTTTTGAAAAAAAAAAATTTCCAAAAAAACAAAAACAAATTCTACAAAAAGAACATATTTATAGTGCTTGTGTAGAACCATAGAAATTTCTATGGTAGAACTCTATCTTAGAAGTCAATTCCTAGACATGGTGGCAGCATATCGAGAATCTATACTTGAATACTTTCATAAGGGTTAGACATATGAAGAGATGTTAGTTTTCCTTAATATTTATCAGAAATGCCATATCAGACTATCAACTTTAAAGAGATGGATTAAAAAAGAAGGGTTGCGTGGAAGGTCTTTATCCCACATGAGATGTAGTGAAGCGGACATAGAACTGGCTGTAGAGGGTGAGTGGAAGTGTTTCTGGAATTGGATATAGAAGGATGCACAAGGCATTGATAAAAGAAGGGGTTATATGTCGAAGGTAAGACGTCCGAAAGATCGTAAAAAGGTTAGATCCAGAGGGAGTTGCAAAAAGAAAATGTCGGATACTGCATCGAAGAAAGTATATCAACCCTGGTTCTAATTACGTTTGGCACATTGATGGCCATGATAAACTGAAGCCATTTGGTTTCAGTATTCATGGTTCCATCGATGGTTTCTCGAGACGGATTATCTGGTTGGAAGTAAACACAACGAATAGATGGCCCGAAGTCGTTGGGCAATACTATTTGACTGCTATCAAAACATTGAATGGGATTCCAATGAGAATTAAGGCAGATGATGGAACGGAGCATGCGCTCATCGAACCAATGCACACATACCTCAGTTCACTTAATCGCGATGATATAGACAATGCTTTCAGCATTACCACATCTCTTCAAAACTAAAGCTTGGTTTCCAATAACAAAAAATTATCGTGCGATCGTCGTGTAACAAATGTTGTGCGACTTGTCGCACGACTTTTTGTTGCACGACAGCCCTGTTTCCATTACACCATTTCGCGTGGTTTGTTTACAAATGATTGGCGCGAAATTCAAAATATTATTTCAAATTGGACAAGCGTTTGTTGTTAACTTAGCTTTCTCTTTGTGCAGCTTCTTAAAACGTAGAAGAAATATGCAGAGAAAGAGAAAGCACTCTTCCTGGATTTGCAGACTGTTTAAAAGTCGTTCAGTAACAGGAGCATACCACCTTTTTTAGTATCCGAACTCAGTTTCATGATCGTGTGTTATTTTTTTTATCAATATCTACGAATATCACCCAACATGTTTGAGCACTTGCTATTGCAACTGTAGCACGACTGTCGTGGAGATAGAATTTTTTCTATCTCTACGACATTGTTGTGCGACATCAAAAAATGTTGCACGATCTTCCACATGTTGCACGACAAGTGTTTCCATTACGTCGCGGGACTGTAGTACGACTGTAGTGCGACGATCGCACGATAAAATTTCTTTATTGGAAACCAAGCTTAACGGATCAAAGCTTTTTTTTGTCCATCTTACAAAGGGACCGAATAGGATTTTGGAGAGACTTTTCCCAGGATTTGGTGGACAATGAAATCCTTATAACATCTGATCCTGTTGTTTTAGATTGTACTTTAGAAGGTACTGCTTCATGGAACTTATTAGAAACGATCTTGATTCAATAAAAAATGACTGGAATACTCATTTTATTTCAAGAAACAGAAATGTTGGACCGACTGGAAGACCCGATTGTATGTTTTATTTGCCACGTTCGGAAGAGTTTGAAGAATTTGCAAACACAATTAGAGAGGAATTTGGTATTGGAATTGCAAAAAATCCAGAAGAGGCTCTAAACATGTATATCTTTTTACTTGAAAAGATATCTGAATATTCTTGATCTTTTGTACTCAAAACCTCTGTAAACTCTAAAAATATGGGGGAATAAAGGAGGATTTCATTTATGATAAAAGAACCTAATGTGAAATCCAACTCCCCCTCTCAATACAAATGAAAAATTCAATAAAACTAAGTAAATATAGCATACATATTGTTGCAAAATGTTGAACTAAATTAATGAAACACATACTTTAACAAAAGAAGAGTAAAACAAAAAAACAAAAAACAAAAATGCAAAACTCTCTAAAAAACTATGCAAAAACAATTTCTAATGAGAGTTTTAAACAACGCATTTGAGGTAGTGAAAAAAAAAACCCAACATATAACTTAAAATGAAAGTACTCAATAAAACTTCTAAAAACGATAGGAACACAATAAACAAAGATAATATAACAGAGGGGATGTTTGTAAAAATAATGTTATTACAATATAGCCAGTTTTCATGTGTTTGCCTTCAATATGTTGCTGAACTCATCTCTAAGCTCACAGAAATTGTTGTAAGTACATGGTATTTCTACAGAAGGGCCACAAGTATGTGCAATAGGCTTTCGGGCAGCATTACTCTGTTCTTTGTTAAATATAACAGATATGCGTTCCACAATAATCAATTCCGAGCCAGTCATAAAACGTAAAAAAGCATTTGTTCCTTTGAAATGTCGGAGTTCACTATCATTCAATCTAGTTATACCAATTCGCGCTGTGCATCCAGTTTGTGGTCCAGTCGTGGTCATATAGCGGCAGTTCGACCACGCAAGACACATTCACGACTAGTATAAGCAGAAACCTTTTAATGTATTTCTTGAAGTAATGACAGCATTCACGTTCAGCAACAGTTGCAGGAGATGAATCTAACAATGACTGCAATTTTTTGTTAGTTGGGTTCAAACTATCATAAATTTGATCAGTGATTTACTTGATTGGATTTTTTCCTTCAGAGTAGTAAAGACAGGCGCCCAGCAAGTAGACATAATCTTTGAGGCTTTTGATATAACTCGATTTGGTTCATTGAATTCTTAAAAGTCAAAAACTTGTAAGGAGTGTAAGTGAATTTAAAGGATTATATCTTTCGATCTATTTTACTTTCTTGAAAAATTATTTCGCCTTTTGAACGATCAAAGATTGAATATTGACCTGTTTTGCTCTTTTCTATAAAAAGCTCATTTTTTTCATCTTCGTTTTTCTTTTTCCATTTTCATTATTCTTCCAAATTTTTTATATCATGAAAAAGTGCTTTTTAAGCTTGACACAAGTGTTTTGAAAGAACAAAAAGTTATTGTAAAAAAAAAAAAATTAAAATAACGCGACCCTTCAGAGCCATCGTGCCATGCAAATGTTTAAAAAATTACTCACTCACGAAAAATGTCTTCCAGAAACTAAAAGAGGCATTGGCCAGCTTAAGACAAAAGAATTTGAGTTACTTTTGGTTATTCAAATCTGCCATCTGACCAAAATGGAATGGTCGAGACAACTTGTAAACATCATGGCGAAGAGGACAGAAGATTTTCATTGCTGTCAGAATTATTTTTTTCAATGTCTTGTCTATGGGCGTAAATTGTAATATGGTGTTAAATATTGATACCAAGTTATCATGAATTTATTAAGGAATATTTCTGTGCTGGTTATTGAATGAGAGTATTTGTTATTTTAAAGATATTCACGGATTCGTGAGTACCGGATGAAATCTCTACATTCACATCTATACATAGTTTATACAAAATAAGTTGAAATTTGCTATTGTACATAACTTACATTACTGCTTTTGATTTTGCTGAGTCCTACCTCCCAATTAATTTAGAGGAAGACGGAGAGGTCGTTTGGATTGCCTTCTTGGCTAGATATTCCTACCTGAAGATCATAAAGATTCTTGAAATTTGTTTCATTTTTGTGGCCATGGCCCATTAGTTTTGATTTTGAGTTATTTCAGGAGAACTTATTTTGCTTTTCCTCTCCAGAAAACCAAAACAAAATTTAAAATAAAATCTATTTGCTTTCTGGCTATCACCGAAAAGTATATCCTAGTGAATAAGAACGTTAGATTGCTGGCATGACTCAAATGCAAGCTCTGCAACTTTTGAATCTATTTTGACATATTCATACACCATAGCTGGAATAAGTTCCAACATTAAACACTGTATATGGAAAAAATTTGTTTTTAAATTGTTTTTCACTCCCTTAATTTTCATTACGCTTACTTTTTTTCTGTTTCCAAAATTTTAATAAGGACACAAAAAGCTTGCTGCATATGGAGTTAAGGGTCCCCTTAATGAGGTCATTCGTTCCTTCCTTGGTAATTTTAGGCTTAAGGTTGTTTTAGTTGGGCAATCATCATCGACACATTTCATCAATGCAGGAGTTCCTTAAGGTTCTGTCCTTGGGCCAACCCTTTTTCTTCTTTTCATCAATGATCTGCCTGATGACATTATTTCCAAGCTTGTCATCTATGCTGATGATTCAACCATCTATTCCTGTATTTCAAAATCAGATTTTTTTGTAGTTGAGATGGGAGAGAAATGGCTGGTCACATTCAATTCCACAAGAAACAAACTTCTTTCTGTAAATCATAATAAAGATCCCTTTTTACCGTCAGTTTCCATGAATGGCATCCAGTTGGAAGAAGACAACTCCTTTCGTCTCCTCGGCATCACCTTTTCACGGGACTTCTCCTGGTGTTCTTACATTGAGGCAATTGCTAAGTCAGCCTCAATGAAGGTGGGCTTCCTTCTTAGTGCGAGAGCATACCTCACCCCTGATGCCATTCTTTACCTTCATAAATCTACTATTCGACCTTGTATTGAATACTCTCTTAATCTTTTAGATGGTATTCAGAAACGTATCTGTAATGCTATTGGTGATAAACTTTCAAGTAAACTTGAAACACTCTCCCATCGCAGATCTGTGGCGTCTCTTTGCATTTTTTATGAAAAAATGTAATTTTTCACCATTTTGTTGAATTACTGGATGAAGAATATGGTTTAAATAGCTAAAAACTAATCAAAAGTCTCTTAAATGATAAGTGCAAAACAAAAACCTACTATTTGAAAAAGTTTTTACTCACTCAGCTATTTTCACAATCACCGCAACAATTTTTATATACTGCGACACAGGGCAATCCATACAAGAGCAATTTGCAGATGAGCAACCGGCTATACAAACGCAGCGAACAAACTTCAAGAAGTCATCTGGAGCACATTCTAGTGCATTGGCTATTGGGATAAATGTATCATTGACTTTCTTTCGGCCCCAATCAATTAATTAAACCATTAGTTGGAAGTATACTCACATGGTGGGCTAGAAGTTCTACATATGTAAGATTCTTTGGCCAATGAATTTGATGAAGCAGGGCTCCTCCATGAATAACTGTCTCTACAGATAAAGACGTAGATGTTTCTTTGTTAAGAAGTAGTTTCTTAAGGCTGGCTTTGTCAGGTTTTCTTAACATTCCGTGACGTTGGATAAGTCGTCAGCACAAAATGGAAATATTTCTCAATATCTTCTTCACGACATGAAAGTGATGCTTACCTGTTGAACAGAAGAATAGGATTGACGAAAACTGTTTTGTTTTCAGTGGTTGTGGTGTTAATGTTGACATCTAGACAAACTATGCATTCTTTCCTTTTCACTTTGGCGTTTACAATGGAAACATCATTCAAGGACTCATGAATCTTCTTCCCAACTTCGTCTCCTTTGTCGCAATTTAAATGATAGTTTTCAACTTTTATACCCGATGATAACAATCGCAGGCGTTGGTCTGCTTTCAAGAAGTGGTTGTGCACACCTAGCCAGACGTAAAACTTCTTACAATCTTCACCGCTTTCTTGCTTCTGACATCTAAACATGCTGGTCTGTAATCCCGATTCTGTTTTAGTCAACGCAGTCATACCTTCGTGTATTGAACCAAGCTGATGAGAAGAAGCAACCCATTGACATATAACACTTTCTGTTAACCTTCTCCCCTGGTCAAACCACCAGAACTCTTGATTGATCTTATCATCACTTGTTCAATGACCAAATTATTCTAAAGGCCAGACCAAAATCGATCATTTCTACGTATTGAATGGTGGCCAAACGAGACAAAGTGCTGGTGAATTGTTGGTTGCTTGTTTTCAAGATCAACCATTTGTTGATATAGTATAGACGTGCACATTTCGTGTAGTGGATACGCCCAGTTGCTGCAAACAAGTTGAGCATCTTTTCAACAGAAGCCAAATGCAAGAGCCAATCATCTGTTCGCTTAACTTTGATGTAATCTTTGACGATTGCTATATAATCAAGGTACTGGAACCAAAATTTCGCAGTGCGATATTCTGACAAAGATTCCTTCAATATCGCATTGTTAATTTCACTTTCCACTTGTTTGAAATCATGTATATCATCACTTGGTTGATATCTTCTTAAGGACTGCAATTGATTTAATGAAATTTTTGCACGTTCAATGAGCTCTTCTAAAAATATTTGAATTAAAGACACCTGGATAAGCATGTGACCGCCTTAAGCTCTGGCGTATGCCTTACAAGAAATAATGTGGTGAATAACTTTGGATGCAGAAACTTCTTCAAGTGACTCCTCTAATCCCGATCCACCCACCAGATGTCCCACATACAATATTTATTCCCTTTTCTGTAATGATGCCAACAGCTTTAAACCACAAGGGTTGATCAAAAGTGATACAAGGTGTTTCAATAGCAATTTCGCTGGCTTGTTTTTCTATGAACTTGAGAGTACAGCAGACACATATCGGTCAGACGGCTGAAGATCGATAACAGGTAACATTAGAACTGTGGGTTTATCAAGGCTTACATACATGAAAGTTTTCTCCTTCATTTGTTTTGGAAACTAATAGTATTAGCACACATAAAGAATAAATGTTCAAATAATGGAAAAAACACAATTTTTTTGATAAAAACGCCTTGTTATGGCGCAAAAATCTGCCAGCTTTTTGTAGGGTTTTTGTAACGTAGAAGTACTTCAGGAATGTTACATTGAGAGAAAATACACATTTTTTGGCTGAAAATCCGCCATTTTGATTTTTTTGCAACTGAAAGTTTTGATGTTTTGTTTTGTACTTATCATTTAAGAGACTTTTGATCAGTTTTTAGCTATTTAAACCATATTCATCATCCAATAATTAAACAAAATGTTGAAAAATTACATTTTTTCATAAAAAATCCGCCATTTTGAATGCTTCTGCTCGCCACAACAATTTTTTGTTAAAGCTTTTTTTGATAGTTTGGCAAAATTAATGGGTTAACTTTATTGAAGTAAAGCATGGTATAATATTTCCTTAAGAAAGCCTTATAAATTCGTATTTTCTTGAAAAGTAGGTGAATAATGACCCCCATCTAACTCAAAAACCCAATCGATTCAACTGGTGGGCTTTTTATCCAGTAAAATATAGATATTAAAGTAACTTTTGAGATACTTTCCAGCTTTATACTAATTTGTTCCCACTTTGCCTCCCTGACTGCCAGACTATAAGTGATGCCGTTTCTAAATAATAAACAAGAGCCAGATGGCGCAAAACGGTAGCAGCAGAAGTACCCTACGCTAAAAAGTCTTGCTGATTTTGTCTGCTTAATAGAACGACTCAAAACATAAATGTAAAGTTATAAATTTTTTCACTGAATTCAAAACAGTCTTTATATTGAAAAACATTGGAAAACATAATACTATACTATCAGTGTGGCTTAATAAAGTGACACCAGCAAGTTTATTGTTAACAAAAAAAGAACTAAATACGTAAAAACTCACAAGAAAAAAAATTAAAAACTTTTAAGAAAAAAATTAAAATTCCTTGTTCACGAAAACTTATGAATTACTTTATAGATTTAACGTTTTTGACTTTTTCAATTAGAGTCAGTTGCTATTAGAGAATATTTCCTACGAAAATGTTATGCCTTGAGTTGAAAAAATTCTATTTTTTAGAGCACTGAGAATACACTTGAATACACTTGAAAAAGTGTATCTTTTAAACGAACCTTGAAGCCCTTAACAGTCAAAAAGGAGCAAGAAAAAGCATTTTGTGATATTATCCTTTTAGTGTAGTTTCTTTTTTCGTGTGAAAATGAACAATTTTATGTAAAAAGTACCAAAAAATATCAAAAGCTCCTTTAACAGTATTTTGAATACACGCTTTTTTTTTTATAAGAACCAGTAAAATCTGACCTGAGGCTGGCTGTTCTTATTTTTTTAGCCTTTTTCAGCCTGAATTGTTCTTATTTTGTTCTTATCTTTTAGAACACAGTTTCAAATTTTAGCCTTATTTTGTTCTTATTTATGGAACTTCCAGCAAAATAAGAATAAATCTTTTTTAAAGCAACTGATAAAAAGGATGGTTGCAGTTCGGTAATAACTCATTCCGCACATTTATTGAAGGTGAAAAAATAACAAAACTTCTTAACTATTTACCAGTGAGAGAATTCACATCATGAATTGTTCTTATTCTACAAGAAAACTGAGGCTCACACTGTTCTTAATTTTTGGAACAATGATTTGAGCCTCAGGTTGTTCTTATTTTGTTCTTATTTTTTGGCCAAATCTGAGGCTCGTGTTCTTATAAAATTGTTCTTATAAAAAGAAAAGCGTGTATAGCCTGTGTTCACACATTGAAATTCACAACTAGTATTTGGACGAGATGTTTTGATGGCTCCGATTTCTCGTCACTGGAATTGTGTTCTGCCCATCGAATAGATGCGTTTCTCTTGGTTTCTTCAATATATTGCTGACTGCACGTGCACTCACCCTTGTAAATGACATTGCTGATGTGCTTTACTTTGTCCTTTAAGGGAAAGAGTTGATTTTAACTTGATTGTGTTCCAAAAATAAATGATCTTCAAATGTAACTGACAAGGGTCATCCCATCGTGACACCATCTACCTGTTTGTAGAGTTTGTCATTCCATGAACAAGTACATTCTGTTGTACAACAATCTCTTGAAACTTAGTCGATTGCATTTTACTGTAGGTACTTGTATAAATGTTTTTAGATTGTAAGTTTCACTCACTTGATAATCTGCCTTATTTTTTAACAATCCTATCATAGAGTGTTTGTAGATGCTATGGACATATTCCGCAGATGCAGGCCTAGAAACTGATCATTAATTTTTCTTATTTTCCGTCTTTCCGACAATCCCGTTCGATTTATCATCATTAGGACAATGGCAAAATACTTTCAAAAAGTGATGGCTAACGAAAGCCTGGGATGAAAAGCCAAGAATGGCGGCAAAAAATGTCTGGAACTCCTTTACCAAAATGCATTCTCAATTGGTATCTGAAATCAACTAAGGTTGTAATACTCTATCTGCGTTGCAGTGGCGGTGGTTTCACATACTTTGCGGTTGTATAACTCCACCTTTATGCAATCATGCAATCAACTATAGAAAAAACACAGTGAATGAAGGATTGAAAGAGGTTGCAAGAGTTGGTTACTTTATTGTGCACAGAAATTGCGATGTTGTTAAGTAACAAAAAGAAACAACAATTTGTTTAAACAGGATATGACTGGAATACGGGTCCTGGACACGAAGTTTTGATACTTGATACTGATTTAACGTCACTTATTGCAATGTGTATCTAAAGAGTTTAATTGATTTGACGTCACTTTTTAAAAGTGAATGGATTGAACAAGAAAACGTTCATTCGTAAAATCTTCATAAAAAAATAGATTGCGTAAAAATCTGTTTTTTTAAGGTAACACAGAAATTTGTTAAATTGAAACAATGATGCGAGCAGTACGTAGCAGTCCTGTATTTGGTATGGCAAATGGAGATGTGGCATCTCCACCTGATACCGAATCAGAAACAGTTGGATTAACAAATATGAATCCGGTATGTTTCTTATGAAGGCATCATTTTACCTTTTTTCAAATAACTTTTCAAATATTTTTAATGTATTTCTAAATAAAACGCTTTGATTCAGGTTGATAAAGTAAGTTATCTCCGAGAGGCTAACGCGAGGTTGCGCAAGACAATCGAAGAACAAGATTTAAGGAGGCGTGGAAACGAGGACAAGCTTTCTGTTCTCGAACAAAAAGTAAAGAAACGCACGGACGAATTCCGAAGCAAAATTGCGGAGCTGAAACAAGATATCGAAAACCGACAGAATCAGAATAAGGTACTATCCCAATCTATCCTTAAACTAAAAGAGAAGATGACATTCCTGACCAAGGAATGCTCCGATAAGGACAAAGTCATTATAAAGAAAAAGGAGGAATTAAGTAATCAAGCTTGTAGACTTCAAGAACTGAATGGAGAACTTAATGAGGTGAAAAGAAAAAAGAAACAAATTGCCAATGGCCAATATGATGAAACAGCAAACCTTCTTGCACAGCAGGCCATCAGTTCTGCAATCTTATTAACTCCCAAACATGCTGAGTTAACAGCCTCAACACAAAAACAATTTGAACTGAAGGCGGCATTATCACAAGCGAAATTGCACAACGCTAACTTGAATTCAAGATGGCAATTTGCAGAAGCCAAAAAAGAAAATGTTGAAAGAAAGATCAAGCATGACCTGGTGAAAATCGAATCTGAAATCAGTAGTAGGAGACAAGAAAATGAAAAGCTGCAAGATCATGAAAAACAGCTCCAAAGATTAATCGAAGAATTAAAAGAAAAGAAAGCATGTTCAAACGAACATCACACGCAGGAAGTAATTTCTGCATCTCTGGTACATCGCGAGATTGTGGCTAAACTCACGGAAGCGAATGAAACAGCTTTCGCGAGAAATGCAAAATGCAATCAAGCATTGCTAAACGAAATTAAAGCTCAACAAACAGAGGAATTAAAAAAGTTAAAGGATCAACATGATTCGTCTAGAAGTGAAATAAGAAAAAAAGAAAACAAGCTACTTGCAAGTATTGAAGCAAGCAGCTCAAAATGCTGTTTTGGAAAACCCCGAATTAAGATCGAAACTGTTATTGGACAAATTAAGGACATAGATATATACATTGAGGAGATATCCTCTAACTAAAAAACATTTTTATTATTAAGATTTCCATGGAATGGATAATCTTATTCATTTCGGCGGCGTATCTATTTCTCTATCTATCTATCTGGGTAATGCTCTAGCCTGTGATTTTCATATCTCCGCTGTTGTGATATGTAAAATGTTGACAGGCTAAAGCTGAACCGAAAGCATGTAAAAACAATATGGTGGCGCGTGGAAGGTCGTGCTTGTGGGTGTTTTGTGCTTGGTACTTTTATCTGGAAATGTTGGAAAAGTTTACGTACAGATCGTTTCATAATTAAAGAACTGCATGTGACTTGTAAAGAGACAGGACTATCGTTTATATAACAAAATATACGTGATTTACAGTCGAATTTTGAGAATTTTATATACAGTTGTTGATAATAGAAGGAATATCATAACATTGATATAACACTGTATGAAGACTCATTTATCTGATGCCGAATCTCAAGATTTGTATTTAATCGATGGTTATGAATGTATACATTGACATATGAAACAAATAAATTGAGAAGACAAGATATTGAATGAAGATATCATGGATTAAGATATTTTCACAAGAGAATTTCCAGTCTTCTTACATGCTGCATGTATTGCTTGGCTGACAACAAAATATCTGTCAAAAGCCTCCAATACTGATTTTAATTATGTTGTGCAGTCTTTGAAAAAAGAAGCGATGTCATCTTGAAGAGAGTATGTGTCAGTATGATCCAGACATTATTTAAACAGTAAATTGATATATACACTTTGAAGCAGTTACGAGATGTCGATTGGTTTACAGTCTACAAAACAATAAACATTAACGAGACCATACCAAATTCATGAGATCATTTTTAATAACTGGTAATAGAAAATAAAATTATAAAATTATATAAGTGACGTCTTTGCCCATGGCTGAATAAGTCATTTAAAAGCAAAATGAACAATGACGATGCAGTATATTAAGGAAAGTCAACAAGAGTAAAGGTCACACCTATCCTGCCTTATTCTGTTTCTAAACAAAGCAAACCTCTGTGGCTGTGTGAAAACTTCCACGGAAGAACATAATGATCAAAAAGTTATTACGTAATTGCCCAGTGAATTTGAAATTTTACTTCTGTTGACTATAATTGAATAGTTCTTGACGATTTTTTTTTTATTATTTTTATGTAAATTAATCTATTTTACATTGTATATATTTACTCTGCACATTTGTTATTGTACTTAACAGGACTTTACATATATATATATAGAGAGAGAGAGAGAGAGAGAAAGCAGCATACATTCATGATGAAGTGTGTAATCCCTTAGAAAAAAGTTTATTTTTGACAATGAAAAGTAATCACAATAACATCTTTTATCAAATTAAAATTACAAGCATGTCATGCTTAAGTTACGGAAATCTTTTAACAACTTAGTTGTTTCTTGTATTTTTTATTTTATTTTATTTTAATTTTTGTGTTATTATTTTTATTATAAATATAATATATAAACTTCTTATACACTTTGCGTTTTATTCATCGAAATTGTTAATCAAACGAAACATGAGAATTTGTCGTCAGAACGCAACATCATCGAAAAAAACCTCCGTGAAGAGGATTTTTGCTGAGATAATAGTGTGTTTATTTCTGTAGAAGTGCACTCCTTCGCAGCGATCCTTCATCATGTTTGCCCACTGGGAAGGCGTGAAATCTAACTGAAGTTTCTGTTTTTCAAATCAAATTTATACCGCAGCTGCTTCCAAATCTTATGAAATGTGTCAAAGGAATTTCATTATTGTGTTTTTCAAACTCAGAACACTCTGAATATTTCTTAAAATTTCTCTCAATTTGCGAGTAAAACAATGTAGGATGCATACACGTCTGAAACGGAAATCAGTGGTTGCTTTAAAACCTCATTTAGATTTGTAGCTACACCTTTCCCGAAACATATTGCACAATAACTTTTCAGCATGAAATTTAGGCTGGGTGTTGAAAAATGGAAAGAAACCATCCCGTGAGTGTGTGGAAAACCCAGTCATATGCCATTTTTTTAACATAATAAAATGTCTTGTATTTATGAGTATTTGTGCATTGACGCTTGATGAAAAACTATTTTTTCGATATGTCAGAAGTTAACGAAACGTATTTTCAATCTAAGAAGACACGACCCTCTAACAATGTGTCTCTCTGGTGGGTATGGAAAATATTGTGCCTGGATGTGGTATATCATTGTATATCATTGTTCCAAATACCAAGCAAACAGTCAGACAAAACACGTTAGATTAAAGCGATGAAGTCATCCAAGAAGAAAAGGGGCTACCGATATCCTAAAACAGAAAGCAAAATACGTTTGTGAGTTTCATTTTAAAGCCAACGACGCAAAAGTTTTGCATGGTGTTGGTCGAAAAACAGTCATTTCAGGAAGGATCTCGTCTATGGTTTTGTTAGAGTGCTTCATAAAAGAAAGTCTCCTAAGAAAAAAACACCACCTCCAGTAATCGAATCACCTGCAATCACTGCTATAGAATCTGATTCTGAAATAAATAACGATCATGAAAACAACATGATGTCTGATGTTTTTATTGAAGCACAAAGTTGGAGCTATTGGAACACAAGATCATTAGTATTCAACAAGATAATATAATTCCAACAAATCTATTTTACAGGTACAGTAATGTAAGTAAAGATGAGTAAACGCTTTCATAATGTCACAGGTATATCTGTTTCCAAACCAAGGCACAGGATGCTGCAACAAATTTTATGAAACAGCAAAATGACACTAACAAGAATGTAGGCCTCCACCAAAATTAGATGAGAGAGAATAATTATTTCTTTATTTTACTCTATATATAACGTAATATATCAAATACTATGAAATAATCCTTGTGACAAACAAATCCGAAAATGTCCTCTTAGGGCCACTCCTAAAATTTATTTTCCAAGCTGAGAATGGAAAACCATAATGCTCCTTTAAATTTCTTCAGAAACTGTTTGAAGCTGTTCAAAAAGGTAATCTGCTAATTCAAATGAAAGTGCTATGAGGACAAGAACATTCAACTACTTTAACAGCCTAACAGGTTCTTTGAATAATATTCTATAGCTACTGTCATACTTCTTTTTTCGTACTTTTTTGCATTAAAGCCTTTACGAAAAATATTCATTATCCCACTTTTAGCTGCGATACACTTTTCTTCCTTAAAATTTCTTCCCTATTCTAATTTTTTTAATCATTATTGTTTCAGGTTTCTCTAAACAATGTTTTTTTCATTTCTTTGATAGTGAATAATGGAAGTTCTTTCAGTGACTTTCCCCATGTTGTTGAATATTGATTGTTAACAGGACAGCAACTCGAGTTAGTGATCATTTGTTCAATATCAAGCAATAACAAATCATTTTAAACATCCCTCAGCACTGTTTTTTTTTTGGTCCTGGCCATTTCAAGCTTCTTCTACAACACTGAGCCTCGCTTTCATGTTTGCGCAAAAAGATTCGGAAAAGGTGTATTATGATTATCCGCAGAATTACCGCTGAATGAATTTCAGTTGTTTTTCTTGATTGCCCCGCAAGGGGCTCTGTAGCTTCACGACCTAGGCGAAGTGTTGGCAAATTTTCTCCTTTTTTAAGACAATCCGTTTTCGGAAATTGAGTTTCCATTTCGGATAATTTGTTTATTCCGAGTAGATAATGACAGACCAGCACTCCATGCTAAACATAATGCATAAAAGGGTATTTTTAATATTATTTCATCAAATTGTTATTCTTTTATAACCTTTTACTACTTTTGGAAGTTATTTTGGACGTTTTATATTTCCATTTCAATCTTTAAAAGTTTTATTAACTAGTCCTTAAAATATTTACGTGCGACACGTGAACCGATTTCGTTATGTTTTGTAGAAGTTGTAGAGAACTTCGTAAGAAACTTTAAAGAAGAATTTTAAGAATATTTTCCTGTTTATACCTAATGTTAATCGTTAGAAGACTTCTTAGAGAGAAAATGATTGTGTTTTTGGGAAATATGCTCGAGAAAGAAGAAAATTAAGGTTTCATAACAAGTTAAACTATGATGAAAAAACTTTCAGCATCCATCAAGAATATCAAAATTACTGGGGAAATATGTAATCAATACATGCACAAAATTTTCTAATTAATGCATGAAACGTGCTCATCTCAATCAAAAGAAAGTTTTATCGACTTATGAAAGAACTGGCACAAAACTTTATAAAGAGAATGCTTTTTGTTGTTTTTTGCACATATTGATGACAAACGCTAATTTAAGAATATTATGTGCATAATGCTTGGTGATAGAACATTGGTATCTGTATCAACTGTCTTCAAAAGAGCACTGACATTTGAAGATATCGAAAAAACGTAGACAACTAGAACTGCCAAAGAAGGACAAATTTCTAAAATTTGGAAATGAATTGAATGTAGAGTGTGTCTACTTACATACTGAAAGAAGTATAAACATAATGTGCAATACAATGCAAAGTTTTTTTCTGGCTACGAAATGTGGATAAGCTATAGTAAATTGAAAAGTGGTTGCGATAACGAGTGCGTTTACATGAGAGCCGTACTGAACTCAAACCGGTTTGGAATTTCAAGCCTCCAGTTACGAGTTTCGATATGGGTTCTTATTTCAGTACTGTTCCTGGTCACACCTTCAGTGATGTTTACATGATAACGGCCATACTGAAATTTTACCCGTAATGATTTCAAACCTATTTCTCAAATAATAGGTTTGAAATTTCGATACAGCTTGGAAAGGTGTGAAAGTTTTCACATTTCATTGTTTTATCATAAAATGTGTTAACAAGCATGCGCAATTTAATTAAATTTTGCTGACATATAACGAAATAAAAATGTAGAATGTGCTAAATTTATTCCATCGTGTATAGAAAATTTTTCTACCGGTATTGAAATCTCAAACCGTTCAGTATGGTTCTCATGTAAAAACACACTCGTAGAGAGAACTAGAACTAGTAAATCTATTGTTTCGATTTTTAGTTCACTACGGCTTTCATGTAAACGTACTCTAAGTTAATTAAAAGTTTCATCTTTTTGTTCATAATGTATATATTATTGATAAGCTTCAACTGGTGAATTTTCAATTTGCTCCCAATTTGTGCCAATTTTTTAAAGAGTGCTCAAAGAAGAAGTGGAAAGTGTTTATTTCGAATTTTTCAGTCACTTTTTCTAATTTAGCCATAAATAGGCATATGCCTTCAATTTTTAGACCTGTTTGACCTAATCATTTGGTTAATAGACCTGAATAGTGTTGAGGCATACAATTGTGGAAGTTGTCAATCTATATAACTTTTTTCAAGTGATTTTGGTTCACTTCTACCAAATATTATATTTTAAATTTATTTTGCAAATTGTTGGACCTATTCTCTGTATAAGCATTTCAAACAAGAAAAGAATGGATAAATTCAATGGATAAGCTTGAGGCGGGGCATTTTAGCTTTAGCTACTAACTAGTTATATGTATATGCTAAATGAACATGAGGTTGATAAAGGCAATTCATTGTTTTAAATTTTAAATTTGTTTTAAATGTAATTTCGTGCGAAGTAGATTCACAAAGGATTTTTTTCAGGCGCATTGCATTGGCACGAGAAAAGTCCCACGTGTCCCATTATGAAAATTTTCTTGCAATGCGGCAAAAAATCTGCCCGGGGACAATTTTCTCTTGCTTTCAACGAAGTTCCATCGTGTCCACCACTCTCTCAAAATTGTTGCAGCATATTTTTGATAAATACTTTCTGGTAACCAATAAAAAGCAGGGAAAGGAACATTTAAATATGTTTGTATAACAATGAACTGATACATAAAGACTAGTAGTGGAAAAATTGAAAACGTAGAAATGTTGGGAATGACCTACCAAAGTAGCGAACGAGCAAGGTAAACAAATGATTGGCATTTTTTGGCGATTCCCTCATCACAGACGGAAGAGAACATGCTATGAAGAGACACGGCCTAGGAAAAGGGTTCTTTTTATCCCCAGCCTTTTTGACATTCATTATTTGGACGACTTCCAATACACTCACACCAAGAACAACCTTCCATACTATAGTTTTCTTGTTAGATAATCTCCACGAGAGAACCAATCATGTTTTTACTTTGTTTGAGCGCTTTGTTAATAATAAGTAGCTGCTCATTTCCAGATCATATCGAAATTGTTCTATTTCTACTGACATCAGCATAATGCAATCCTCAGCTATACAAATAATAGTTCATTATCTTTAAAGTTTTATGGTTTATGTTTGAGTAAAATTAAAGGTATTCCTACAAAGGCTGATTATCTGTTAACACAAATGTAAATACCTTAAAATTTCATCGGTGAGAATTTTTCGTCGGTTATTTTTCTGAAATTCCGTCACTTTTAACCGACGAAAACTTTTAACCCCCTTTCTCCCTGTCCAGCTTATTTATCAAGGGAAGTCAAAAAGATGTTTACCTAGATTTACATTTCCGACCAATTTTCATGTCACGTATACTCCAAATCATTGGTCTAAATTTAGAAAAGTGTGAAGTTCCATTTAAAATAATCATTTTCCTATATTTATCTGCCAAGAAGAAAGAGCTTGGTTACCCAGAAGAACAGTAGTCCTTGATCATCATGGATACTTTTCAAGGTCGAGACAACGACGAATTGAAACGATTAGGTGCGAAAAATAACTGTGAATTCGTTATTGTTCCGCATAACCTCACGAATAAGTACCAACCCTTAGACATCAGCATCAATCAGTCTGCCAAAAAATACATTTCACATAAGTTCAACACGTGGTACGCTGATAAACAAGCGATTGACAAACGGAGTTGCACCTCGTGATGTCAAAGTCTCTCTCAAGTTAAGTGATTTGATATCCACTTTACTGTTTAGTAAGACTTTTACTTTCACTTCACTTTTACTGTTCCCCCAACAATTTCTCGTTAAGGGATAGTTTTTCCAATTTCTAAATTTAGCTCACTGTATACATACATAAATATTCATAAACCTTTATTTTATATCTTTTATTTCACAGGACGTGAATATAATACTACTGTAGATTTTTATCTTGTATAAACATTCGAGAAAGAAACAAACAAAGCCTCTACATGCGCAGTGGATTGTTAAAACATACAACCATCTCAAGCTACAAAATGATTCTATTATCAACGGTTTTGATGTTGCAGGGATCACAGAGGCGATCAAGTCTGTTAACAGCGTCTTTGCACGTATAGAGAACCCATTTGATGAGCAGAGACAGCAACTTAGTCATTTATCTTAATGGATTTGTTTACAATGAAAAGAGGAAATGTTTTTTATGTTTTTGAAATTTTATTTTTCTTATTTTTTATCGTAATACCTCCTTTTTATGGCTTCAAATATGCCTTTAAAAGGATCTGTCGACTTCAAACACGAATAAAAACACGTAATATAAATTTGGTGAAAAATTTCGTCGGTTATAAAATTTCGCCGGTGAAAAGTGACGGAAATTTTGTTCAAATTTCGTCACTTTTCACCGACGAAATTTTAACCGATAAGGTATTTCAAATCATTGATAAGAAATCACAAGGGGTAACATCAGAAAACCTTTTTGTATCATATATTCTTTTAACCTCGTCTATGTAAAGAAAGTTAAGCACTATAGTGTTGACTGAAATATTGAGCATCAACATCCAAACGAGGCTTCTTTCGAGGCGAAGATAACAAGAGATCATCACGTGACACCTCTTCACGTTTTCGTTTTTGACCACGTTGTAGAACGTCATGGTCACAAAATTCTTCCAGATCAAGACGACACGTTTTGCTGGGAGGTAACAGATCAGTTTCGAGTTCATCTGACCGTTTTCGTTTTGTTTGAATACCAACTCCACCATTCAAGGCGTAATCTTTACGGCAACGAAGAACAACTTCGGCGCGTAAGATGATTTTGTTTCTTTGAAGTTTGATTACCCTGAAATACAACAAGCACAGTTAATCGAGAGCGGTTTATTAAGGTTTTCTGAAAATAAAAAAGTAGGGTATCCTAAACTTACTTGATTCCCTTTGATGGAGATGCTTTCTGAAGATTGGCTTTTCCTTTACCAACGTTCAGTGATTGTTTATTGGATTTCCAAGGAGGAGATTGTGCAAATAATACCATAATAACCTTTTGTTTACAACAAACAACAAGTAACTCGAAGCTAAAATAAGAAATGTAATTCATCATAGGTACAATAAGATATGGTCACCCCATCGAAAAACAGCCAGAGATGCGCACAAAACTGCTATTTAGTGACAAAACAGAAAAACTATTGAAAGTATGTGCTTTTATTGAAGTTTCAAACCTACCTGATTTACTTGCAGTCATAGATCGACAAAGATTTTTATTTGACGTCAAATTTCTTTTTCATTTCACGTTGGCATTAGAAACAGTGTTCGATTAAAGATGGTCAACAACATGGCGTTAAAAATGACGTCAATATGATTTCAAATATCTTGCATGTAGTGAGAAGTTACACGCAACGGCAGTAGGCACGTGAATTTTTGGAATGCTGAAATAACATCGTTAACGACATGACAAAGCAGCTACTATAGGACTCGCAAGCAAAAAATCCATGGTGACAATAATATCAAAATGATGGCCAAAAAACAGAAAAATAGCAAGCTGAGGATAATCACTATCAATGATCTCAACAAATCAATCAGTCCTCAGTGAAATACATATTAACAATAAAATTGACAAAACAATCACAATTCCACGTGAGGGTGATTGCAAAAACAGGAAAAATAACTCGTCTCGCATGTTTTAAGTCACCAAACATTAGAGGCGGATACAAACACATAGACAAAATTTGTGGAGGAGTACATTGTCACGAATTTTCTTTTTCAGTTTCATTGACTGTTCAGTAACTGCTCGTTCTTCTCTTAATAACTTAACTTTCCTCCAATAAGTTCGACTATAATCTGCCTATAAACATACCCACAGGATTAAACCTTAAACTCCACTCATTATCAAAACCAAGAAAGAAACTAAACTGCAAATGATAAATAACATACTTCAAAATAACAAAATACTTTGAGAAACAAGTCCGTAAGGAAAATGGTAATATTGAGAAAACAATATCGAAAGCTGTGATGGCTATCCTAAAGAAATAATCCATGGAATAATTATAACCTTGAAAAAGCCAGGTAAAACTGAAGGCCACTTTGAAAACTTGAGACCTACTACTTTCATTTCCATGTTAAGAAAAGTTCTTACTAATTGCATGAACTCGGATCTTTGATTGATTGAAGACTAAAATTCCCTAATCACCATACGGTGACGGTAGAAGTACAACTTCGCAACAGAACTTCTTGCAGAAAACCCATTACATCCGCAAACCACCCAATTTGTGTCAGCATATGTGTCAAGAATTTAACTTAGTTAACAACGAAAACTTGGATAAATAAGCTTTCAACTACCATAGACGATAATCCTGGGTTCGAGGTTGTTTGATGGTGACGCAAACTACTTATTATTAGTCTGATGACGCAATCAAACCTACAAATAAAAAGTGGAAATCTATATTTTTTTGAGGATACTAAAAGGGATTGTTCACAAATGTATTGCTTTTTCATTCGAAAGTTCTTTCGCTCAGGCTCATGTGAAAAGGTTGGGTACCCAATTTGGTTGCTCAATTGGGCTACCTATTTGGGTACCAGAAAACTAAAAATCTACCAACTGTTAACATTTGATTTTTGTTCCAAGGTATTATCAGAGCACCTAGCACAAGAAAAACATACTAGATACAACTCACTTTGAGATAAAATCTTCTAATTTCGAAAGGACCTGATCCAAACTGACGCCCGTATGCGCCCGCTTCTCTCAGAAAACAAAAACAAAGACTCGTTCAAATTTCGTTTTTGTGCAATACTTAATAAAAACAGTTTTATGTATATTCATATTAAAGATTTTTTCAATTTATTAGTTTTACTGGAAATATTGATTGCTATGCTGCTAGTATTTAAAAACAAAACATCTTCTGAGATTTGGTCTGTAAATTTAGTTCTAAGTTTAAGTCGAGTAGTGGACAACGAGTAAGAGGAGTAACAACGAGTTTTTATTGCACAAGGCGGACGTTTTAAACCAATCACAAATCATCATTACATGTCAAAACAATAGTGTTGTCGTGCGATCGCGTCCACCGTGAAGGAAATCCGGCACCACTCTTGAAACATATCTTAGGATCCTAATACATATCGAGTTCGTAAATCTATTACGTAAAACACCAAGTTAAAGCTTTACTTTTCAACAAGTATTAAAATTGAATAAACACTATCCTTACTGGTGTTATTTTTTCCGTAAGCAAGCGCCTGGGCGGTAAACGTAATTTTCATTCCGGTCTGTAGCTTATATTCGGTACCCAAATAGGTAGCCCAATTACCCAACCTTTTCGCATGAGCCTTTCGCTTACGTGAAGACAATACATTGCACGAACGTAACACACTTTCCTGGTATCTTCCCAAAAGATGACGTCAACTCAGGGGGAGGACGAATGACACCTGGGTCACATGTACTTGAAGAACCCTCATTAAACAGCTAATCAATCTGCTAGTTGCAAATCGGTGGACAGAAGACCTGTAATAGAAAATGCCACACCTTGGTTTCAATATATGTATAAAGTAACATTGATTTAGAAATCAACAATAATAATAATTAAGCCGGAGAATGGATAATGAAAAAGACATATATTGAAACCATCATTATTATTTTCTAATGTGACTATTTTCTATTACAGAGCCAATCACTTGCCAGTTACTTAAACGATATAACATATGTCAGCAATCCCAGCGGGTACATTGTTAAAAATCACTGCGAGTTATTTCTATAGAAATTTACACACAATTTTAATGAAAATGCTCTTCGACTCTTTGACGATATTGCCCACTGCGGTAACCCAAAATTGAAATTTGTTGTGTTCGATCATGTTGCACTTAAAGAAAAGGTTGGTAAAAATGTAAATTACTCAACTCAATGGTTAACACCAAAAGTGATATCAGAGCAGACGCAAAAGACTGGCTGTACTATATTTTACTTTAAGATGCCTGCCAATATCAAATAAAGATCCCTCAAACGTTGTGCCACAGCAGTGAACTATGGCTATTATTGACATACTAGTATCCCGTGTAAAAGTTTTTTTACGGGTTTTAATTCTGAAAATGACGCCGCAAAAATGGCATCGAAAAATTAATTTACAAAATGACAAACAGAAAGTGCGTCAGTGTTAGTCACCCCTTCGTCAATATCGCGGACCATAAAAATACCAGTTATTTTCTTAGAAGTTTTAGAGATGTTTTCCAAATTACTTCGAGTCTAATTTAGGAGGCAACGCGTGGTTCCCCTTATTTTAAAGACCCACTCACACAGACACAACCTAGATAAAACATTTTTCCAAGTTTGCAGTCAACACTGGAGCGCAGAACAAAAAAAAGATCGTTTTACTTAGAAGATCTGAAACCCATCAAAAATAAAAAATACGCGCTGTGCACACGCTTTAAAATGCATCACCCTCTAAAATAAATTGCATTCCGTGTAAAATATTTTTACTGGTTTTGATTTTAAAACTGACGTCTCAAAAGAAGGCTACAAAAATTTTAAAAACGGAATGATGTTTAGAAAGTACATCCATCTGATCTGAAAAATGTATGGGACCATACACAGTAACCGTTACCGAGATGTCAGCGATCTTATATTCCACCACAGCCCTGTTCACCAATGTTTTGGACCCTCAAAAATGTAGTTCTCGAGTTATCTTCCGAAAAACGCCTTGTTCGATTCGAGATGCAATGTAATGGTTCCCCCGTGATTAAAAAATATAACGTCAATACGGAAAAAGTACTCCTTACCCTTTTAATTAAAACTCTGTAGGTATTCCAGATAAAGCATTTTACCTCTTCAATATCATAAACATCTTTTTAATCGAAAGATCTGAAACACATAAAAAGTACTCGTATTAAATCCTTTCTCGATACGATATAGAAATAAATTGTCCGCACATGAAAACAACATAAGGATTAAAATGGCTGTAACTGTCCTTTGAACCCATATAGCGGCAGTTCGACCACGCAAGACACACACACACACACACACAAAACCCAACTAAAAACTAGATGCACTAGATGCGCGTATTAGGATATAGACTAGTAACCCGGGTAAAAATTTTTACCGAGTTTAACTTCGAAAAAGGTGTGTCAAATTCGCTTTTCCCGTGTGCAAACCCCGAGACAAAAATTTTAATTACTGATTCGCGACTCAACAGTGTACCCATGTTGTAGAGCTCAAAAAACTGATCAAAAAATTGTATGGGATCGTTTCGCTACGACCAACCGTTGCAGAGATATCCTCGATCAAAGATTTTGATGACATCATAGCCGCAGCACCAAATAAAATTTAGGCGCAAATGTTGCGTCACACCATCACCCGTATTTGAAGACCACAAAAAACGTCAGTTATCCCTATTGGTTCTCGAGATATTTCCCCAAAAACGTCGCGTTCGATTGGGGATGCAATGCAATGATTCCCCGTGATCATAAAAATAACTGACGTCAGATGCCACGTGCTTTTGGAATAATCGTGAAAAAAAGTGTCTTTCGCCTCAACAACGTTATACCGTCACAGCGTGACGGATGACCTTACTCCACTCCTTTTTCTGTCTTTTGCTAGGATCGTTGCCTCCTACCAGGTTAGACTTAACTTCGAAAGAAACAACTCCATCATTCTCACCCATGTGAGTTTTTGTCTACCACGTGGTCTAGATGTTTTAAATTCTCTACAGTAGGTAAGGGACAGCTTTGCAGGTGTGTTATCTTCCAAGCGGACAAGATGACCAAACCAACTCAGTTGTCTTTTCTCTATTGTCTTTGACCACGGTCTAACTTTCGTGATTTCGTACAGATCTTTAATCAATATGATTTGTGGCCATCTGATGTTTAGACAGGCAGTTCTAATAAGTTTTCTGTGGAAGGCATCGATCGACTTTTTAGTTGTTTCATTTATTGTCCACAGTTCACTATTATACAAGAAAATGCTACCAACATAGCAATCAAGACATCTTTATCGAGGTTGTTTGTTCATGAGATTGCTAGTCCTTTTCTTCTCGTGATGTCTTTCTCCGTATATCCAGTAAAGAGCCGAGCTACTTACACGATTTCCATTCATTATTTCCATTTCTTTCGATTGTATAAAATTCAGTTTTATCCTGGTTGATCTTTAGGTTATACGAAGCTAACTTTTCAGGAACAGATTTTCTCACATAACTGATATCATTCGGGTTTGTATTAGTTATATCATCTGCATATTCCACATTGATCATAAAATTAGACATTTTTGTGGAATAGCTGTGATCACGTGTCAATAACGTTGAGTGTTCTTTACTTTTTGCATATAAATGATCAATATGCTGTTCGTTCATGATAGATAGAATGTAAATTGGTTGAGGAGCACCTTTTTTTTTCTTTTTCTTTTTTTTAAATAGGTTGCTCCCTGCAAGGCTGAAGCCACTACTAGGCAGAGAGCTACAAGAAAAGGAGACCGGTGTTCATCATCCTAGAGTAGATATAGCACTGCATGCAGCACATCTACACTAATAGACGAAGTAGGGGTACTAGACTAGTCTCTACCTGCCCCTAAAAGACAATTATAGCTTGCCAACCAGGTGTTTTTATCGAGACGCCATCTCTAGGAAGGTTGCCAACCAAAGCTGAAGAAGCACCAAACTAAGTATGTGTAGCTCATCACCATTACTGTTGACAGTTCTTCTATTAAAGTATTCCGGTCGACGAAAGCTTTACTCATATCCAGTAGTAAAAGAAAAACAGGGTGATTTTGTGATGTTACAGCTTTTTCAGTAAGGATTTTATTAGTTAGAAGATGATGACCGTTAAAAAAACTAAATATATCACACTCTAAAATAAAAGTGGGATGCACAAAGCGAATTAGTATAATAAGATACATTAAAATCCAAAATTGACACCTTTCATCGAAAACTACTCATTTATTTTGGTAAGACAAAAAGCATGGTCATTTAAAAAGAGACAGTAGTTACGGCCGCTTTGATCATTTAGTAAGACTGCCAGTTGATAGTCCAGAGCATGGACCATAGTTTTGAGAGCATGTTTTTCTTTCAAGTACGCACTAATATACCTCGTTGTACACAGCTATTGGTAGATTTGCTATCTTCAAGTTCCTAACTTTTAGCACATCAAAAGATCTGTGATTTTTTGTATTGAAATGAACGCTCGCCATTCTCTGGACATAAATAAAACTTCTAGCACCAAAATGAATCATTTGGAGATACCTGTGGTGTAAGTGAGTATGATATGTTCATCCGATTTTTCCGATATCTATTCGCCTTCTGAAGACGAATGAGACCCTGGGTTGCTATATTTCGAACCTTTCGATACCGTACGATTATTTATTATTTCAAAATCGAAAGTGTTTCCATGGATGGCCACGAAAAGAACACGAAGCTTTTGTTTGCCTAGGATTTTATAAGGAACTTTTCGCATGGGTTAATATATTTCCTTTTAGAAATGGAAGAATTAGAAAAAGAACTTGAAAAGATAACTGTATCAACTCCAACTGTTGAATTGAAGGGGTAGGTTCTCCACTTTTTGGTTGAATTATCAACATCAACAACAACAACGGAAGATCAGAGACAGAGAGATGATATAGACAGGAGGATAAACAGGAAGCACAGTCTGATAATTGATTTCATTCAATAGATTTTCTCTTTTGTATAGTCCCCAATCTTATCTCACATTTCACTTTCCAAATTGAATTGGTTTTATTAATCGGGCATAGCCATTCATTGAATTCAGTTTTTCTTTTACTTTTTCAGCGAGAAGGAGGAGGCATGACACGCAAAGCCCTTCATCACATGGGCTTGGTATAAATAAAGAACTTTCAATTACTTCAATATTTTTATATAAAATTAAATATCTTCTTAAAGCCGGATAAATTATCTGGGCTATTTTTCATTTTTTTTGGAGTAAAAAATTTAATGCCAATAATTTTTTAAAAAATCAATTCTATGTATAAAAATAAGACATTGTGAAAATTTTTAGTTTATTTTTAGTAATAGTTACAAAGTAGTAACAGTTTAAACTTTATTAAATGCACAATTTTATGACGTCACAAGGTGACAGCTGTATTTTCAAGAATACTTGTTCATTCCGTGTTTGTTCTGAATGAACTATTAATATGTACTCTGAATAAACTATTAATGTATACTATGTAGTGTGTTGTTGAAAACTTTATTATTAATATTATGTTCTCTACTGTACAGCATGGCTTAATTGTCAAACATTTGGTTGTTCCAATAAAACGGGTAGGACTAAGCGGCCTAGAGAGACAATTTCGTATTTTTCCTTTCCAGATCATGTGGAAGAGAAATGTTATGCTCAAAGATGGCTATATATAGGACTGGCTTTACTATAAAAACTCGTTTTAAAAGGCACAAATAGAAACCATGCATTAGTTTTGATTTTCCACTTTTCAGTGGTCTTTATTCAGAGCATCAAATAAAAATATTTCATATCACAAAAGAAGAATTTTGTGATAATTACATACTTGTTATTTGTTCCTAAATCTGCAATAACAAATGAAAGCTATTTCGAGGACAGATTTGTTCAACATCAAGACTTCAAAGTCTTTATGAGATGTTATGCAGTTTATATTTTCAAGTTCAAATATTTTGAACTTTCTGTATTACGCATTCACAAACAGTAGTCATCTTAAAACATCAGCAAAAAGTCACGTGATTTGTTACTGGCGTATGGCAGTAGTTTTCTTTGTTTTGGCGTTAATTATGTTTTTGTTTGTAGGCTTATATTTTATAGCAGTTAAATGATTATAACATTGTATGCATTGTACATTATCATGAATTCCTGTTGTTTTGTTAAGCGTGTATGTCTCGTGTATTGATTTGCATATTGTCTTGTAAACGTCTTAGTTTGGTCTATTATTTCGTTGTGAATCGTTTGTCTTGCGAGAGTTTGTATCGTCTTTCGTATCGTATGATTTGAATGTTATAAGTGTTTGTGAACTCTTGTGTCCGTCAGTATGTTGCGATAAGCTGTCTGTGCAAGTGTTCTGTGTTCGCCCACAGTGTTTTAGTAAGTGTTTATGATTGTGATTTTTTACATAATTTTGCTTGGTTTATGTCTACATTTATTGGTTTAGTTCTTTATATTTCTTGTGTTATTTCACTTTTGTACTTGTATCTTATTTGTAGCCATCATTCTATGTGAAGACGCGTCAAAATCACAAGGGAAACTATACTGTCGTTGTTTCTGTTTCGTCACAAGTTTAGTCAGCGGCAGTAACAATATTTTAAAAGCTTATTTTAATGTTATTAGAAATTTTGGAAAAATGTCTTCCTTTTTCTACATGTGTAATGAGTTATTTAAACAAAAGTTGTTTTTTTCTATGTTAATTCTCTTTTAACTCATTGTTCTCACTCTCAAAAACAACAAAAATTGTCAAAATCGCTGAAAATGGAGGGCAGTCTTTCAGTTTAAGTCTTTCAAATCAGTGGCTATCGCAAAGTTTACTTTTACGAGAAAAACCTTTTTTGTCTTTGATGTCTACCAGTTAAAAATAACAAAAGGCTCAATCATGATTGCAGCATGATAAATTTAGAAAGATTTATAAATTTGATTTTTAACTGTTTCTTAACTGTCATTTTTATTATATATAATTTTGTTTTATTTTTAAAGTTGCGTAAACCAGATATGTCTTTGCAGACAAAAAGTTCATCATTGCAAAAGACTACAACAACAACCTGTTTGATTTTGGGTCTTGTTGGATTTACTGCAAGTTTGCATTATCTTGATTTTATGATGAACTTTTTTAAATTAAAAAGTCAAACTTTTCATTAAATAAACCTGTTCATTAAGTCAAATATTTGTCATCATTTTAAAAACAAATAGCAATTTTCATATTAGATTATCCTTATCTGTGAAGCACATCACAACATCAATGTGGTTATTTGTTGAATTTTACAAAACTTAGCAGTTAAAATTGCCCCTATATTGGGGTTACAATGCAACCATGTTTTTCACTCTGTACATTTTATTTATACTGATCCACCAAAAAATGCTTCACTTAATATGTGGTTTGTTTCCTGCGGTAAATGAACTGTTGTTAAGGTCAGGAGAAAACTTGAGTCAGTGGTTTCCTATGTTACAGCCAATCATTTGTTTGCCAATTTGATAATTATCAGCTGCTACTTTCTAGACCTATTTATTATTATTGCAATGAGAGATTTACATTGTTGACATTAGTACACTGTAAACCTCAGTTCACAACAGTTCATTGTCCTTAAATGTTCATTGTAGAAATTATGGCGATAGCTTAAAAAGATTGGAATAGTGAAAGAAAAACTTAAACCACTTACTCAATTGCATTCCAAACAACATTCTCAAACTGTACTAAAATTCTTGCTTAAGGTCCTATTGCTTTGACTAGTCTCATTCTTTACTCAAAAGAAAAATCTATCTTCATTATCTGCTGATAAATGTAGTAAAAATAATATGTCATTGATTGACTTCTGTGTAAACTAACACTTTGTTAACAGGAATGACATATAACTTGCTACTTTGTATATTTGCTTTTAGTCAACCTTCTGATGTTGAGCAGAAAGAGTTTCCACAATCCTACAAAGAAAATTCTTCAAAAGAAAAATATGTTTTAACATGTTGTGAGAATTTCCAAAGACAATATAGCCACTTATATAGAGATCGAAAGCCTCTTTTTTTGAAACCTAAAAATGAATGTGGAGTTGAGGTATGCATTAAAATTCTGATTGTTTGCTATGTTTTTTTAGGTGTATCTGTATTTGAGTCTCTCTTGATACTTTTGTTAGTTGGTAAATGGCTTTTTCTATATTTTTGTCAATAAGTGACAATTGTTACGGAAATTTAGAAACTTTTGCATGAAGTTATTATCATATTGTTTATTAGATTTTTCAGATTTTTCTTTCGGATATTTTCTCTTCTAACTAGTAACCCAAGTTTAACTGTGAAAAAGATATGTCAAATTCGCATTTTTTGTGTGAAAAAAAATTCAATTTGGGAATTGGAAACAATTCCCATGTTGCAGAGCTCCAAAAAACTGATAAAAAAATGTATGGGATCGATTTGCTACGATCAACCGTTAGAGCGATATCGTCAATCAAAGATTTTGATGACGTCACAGCACATTACCCAAAAGAAATTAGGCCCAAAACTTTCGTCACCCCATCACTTGTATCGCCGACCCCAAAAAACATTATCCCTATTGGTTCCTGAGATATTTCCCCAATAACGTCGTGTTCGATTAGAGATGCAATGCAATGATTCCCCCGTGATCATAAAAAAAAATGATGTCACGCCACGTGCTTTTATACTAAAAAAAGTGTCTCTCACCTCTACGTGGTTTTACGCACAACTAAGAAGGACTAAGCCAACACAGTAAAAAGGACTTGACCGTAAATTTAAAAGAAATAAAAGTGTGACACACAACGTCGTTTATTATAATAAGATTATTGGTGTTGCTTGTCATTGGTGAAACCATAGTTATTTTGTGCGTTGATATTTAGATACATATTGGGGGTACTTCACTAATGGTTTTATTTTTATTAATCTATAGAAATTCATCTGCACAACGTTACGACCTACCCAACTGAAATACACTGAGCTATACAATTATGATGGATGTGCTGAATTTGTAGCTGACTACTTAAACTTTGAACCACTAGATCCACCAATTGACTTGGTAATTTCGACATTCGTTTAAATTCTGTGAAGTATTTTTTCTAATTATTTGGGGGTTAAGCCATTTATAGCTGTGGAAAAGTCTTACCAACTTCTAAGCTGACCTTTAAACTATCCCTTCAACTTAAAGGTATCTTGACAAATGAATGGACTAATGTTTCCCTCCGTTCATACTTAACCATGTCTTGTAGTATGTGTTTACGTATTCCTAAAACATTTAGTTAAAATATCAGTTGTGATGTTTCTTAGCCACTCGTTTTATGTTCACCCACTACAATTCTCAAAAGACAACATGGAAACTGCTTTGATTATTGTAACATCTTATGCTCGTTTTTGATTGGCTCTGGTTACGATGCTTATTGTGTGAGCGGTTATGCAACAAGGGAGATAACACTTTCAGATGAGACAAGAGAAATCTGTCCTTTACTGAAGAAAGTTGTTGAGGTGAAAACTTGTTAATTTTATAAATAACTAATAATTTTATAAATAAATAGTTTCAAATTGAAGTATCATGTTCAAATAAATATATTGCAAACAAGTAAGTTTTTACGGTATTGCATGAAATTTTAGTGGAATTTATACAATGTTCTTTTCATCCTCATCTATTTATTAATGTTTCAGTGAAAATCCTATTTTTTCAATAAAAAGATAATGCTTATTTGAACTACCAGAGAATAAACAAATACTAGTTGTTTTAAAAGGTTTTTGAAAGTATTGATGGTAACAATTAAGAAGGGATTTAATGCAAATTGGTTGTTTTTCATTGAATGGTTTGGAAAAAAATGTCAGTTATCTCAAGAGTTTTAAGAGAATACATCTTTTAGGCTCCTAAAATTGAAAGTCAAAAGGAATCTGGAAAATATGCAGTAAAACCACCAAAGGATTTGAGGAGTAAATTTGAAATCAAGATGGAGGCAAAACGAATTCAAGAAGAACAGGAAAAAGAAAGGAAATTACAATTGGAAGAAGAAGAAAGAATTGCTGTGAGTACACGTCACGCAAAGCATTACAAACTATTATTATAATTTTTTACTGATCTTTACTTTCACCAATGTTTGCATTAGAATACTTTTTATTAGTCTAAAAATAGAAGAAACATTTTTATTAAAAATTATATACTTAAAGTTTTTCAATACAAACAGTGTTGTGATGTATTGGTTTATTTAGGAACTGGAAAAGCCGCCAGCTGACAAGTTATATGGTCTGAGGGTACATTGTTGGGTTTTAGTTCTGTCCGGTAAACGTGATGTTCCTGAGAATTTCTTTATTGAAGCTCTCACAGGTCAAGTTAAACCACTTGATTATACTGGATACTTGGGAATTGAAAGTGTTTGGAACCATCGAAATGTTTGGGTTAATATGCAGGACTGTTCCCAAGGAGTGAAGGTGATCATTTCTCTTGTGTGTTTGTAAAATTATTGGAAAATTATTGGAAAATAAATTACAATGTCTAGACTTCATGTTTCAGAATTTATCCTATGACCTTGGTGATGCCATGAAATGGGAATTCATGTTTCCCCATACTGATAAACCACTTTTGGTTATTCCTAATGTAAATGAGGATTTACTGGAGATTGATGATGAAGAGGTTAGTAAGAATTCAAAGAGAAGTCACTATAGACTTCTGTTGTTGTAGTAAATTTAGTTTTGAACCAACCACTGAGCTAAATTCTTTTAGGATGAGGCATTGGAGAACATCATAGACATACCCCCATCCTGGGTGACACAAATAGAGATATCTCCTCAAGGTACATGTCATCTTTAAGATCCTTAGAATATTCTCCAAATTGATTAAAATGAATCGACTGTTTTCAATATCTTATCTGTTTTCAGATTTTCAAACGCGATGTCCATACGGCAAAAAGACTGTTCTATACAAGAAAGCAAAGCTGGAGAAATTCTGTGAATACTTAAATACTGATGGCCTGGTCTGTAGAATATCTGTTTCCAGCGACAACCATTGTAAGAGTTTTCCATTTAAAGTTGTTTTGATTTTGTCGGATCTCTAGTGAGATGATCTTCTTTTGTATCTAGTGAAGAATATAGTGGAAATCCAAGAAATTTACAAAAATCGTGGTGACAAGCTAGAAAATAAAGTCCATGATTTGATGTCTGGCTGGATAACTGAGTCTTTTGCACCTGGAAGATCAGAAGCGCTCAAAGGTTGTTTAAGAGTCCTCTTTTATTTTATTTTCATTGTTTATTATTATAAAGAAATAAGGCTGTGATAATTGTTAATTTTTCTTGGTTTTGAAGAACATTGGTATAAAGCAATATCACCCGGACCAGAATCAGAAAGAATATTAAAATTTTATGCCAGGTAAAACTCACTACTTCTCAGTACTGTCGGCTTTGTAATTGTTTCAGCGTAATTGAATGCTTGGAAGGGCTGAAAATCGGTTGACGTGAAGGGAAAATTCCCTGTTATTGTCTCTAATTATTCTCTACTTGTTTGTGTAGCGCTCGTGTTGATGGGTTGAGTAAGCGAGAAGAGTCAGCCAAAGAATTAACTGAGTATTTTATTGGACGAGAAGACTTTCTCTCCTATCGACACAGTTCTTTCTTGGATAGAGTGAAGAAATTCGGACCACAAGGAACTAATGTTCGCCCCTTAAAAGTAAGTCTTCCCTTGTAAAATGAATGGTAGTTTTCATGCATTTGCTTTCATGTATTCAAAGATACGCGTTTCTTTATTTTTTTTCCAGAAAATGATCGAGCGATTTCAGCGTAACATTGACAAACCAGCTGATAAAGACATCGCGGAGAAGTTGTTTCTTGTAGCTGATGATCGCATCACAGTCAAATTTCATCTGGAAAAACAAAAGATTACCGCATCGACCCGAGAATTTATGAAGCCACCTAATTTTTCCCCTGATAAAGCATCACAACTTAATTTTACACCAGATATGACTAACGCTTTTCAGGTATATCCAATTTAATTTTTGTTGTTGTTGCTTTTGTTGTTGTTGTTGTTGTTATTTTGTTGTTGTTTTTTTCCCACAAGGTTAATCCTGATTTCAAAGGTGTGAAAGAGTTAGATGTATACAACATGATGGTCGATTTGCTTCATGCAGAGAAACGTTGCCTTGCCAACATAAGAGAATCCGAACAAGAGGTTTTTTTTTCAACCAATCTCTTCACTGTATTGTAACTGCATCACAACTGATCTATTACGTCATGAAAATTAGCGCCAATAAAGGCGTAAATTAAGGGGGTGGTTATATGGGCGTTAAGAGGAGATCTTGCTATTGCATTCATTTCCTTTGTGAACAAATATTTAATGCACCAAATCGTTGAGTTTTTCTTCAATATCTTTTCGAAGAACAAATATTTTGCAAACATTTTATATAAATGGATACGGCATGAAAAGCTCTTTCTTGTGATATGAAATTCACAATATTTTATCAGACATGTAATGAAAAATACTCCTTGAAAGTTGGTGGATAAGACATTTTGATACACACTATACGAGTGTACTATAGATAACTCGAATATACCTTATAACAGACTATGACAAGACTCGTTTCATTCTTTTTAGTTGCTGTTTGCAAAACTATTCCTTGTCTAACCTCTTTCTCCAATCTCTTTTGCTTTCTAGACCATCGAAATATTGCAAAACCGGTTGAATGAAGAAACAAATTTAGAATTAAAAGTGTCTGTCTATGATACTGAGAGAAATGAAAAAGCCAAACTTCGTAGAAAGGAACTGGTAAGAAGGTTGATTGTTTTGTTCTTCATAAAACACTCACGTATTTTATCATTCAATCATGCCACTCTCGAACCTAGACTACAAACTCAGTTCTATAAAAATTTCGTTATAATGTCCTCACCAAACTCTTTTGAAAAGTGGTATCCAGATGGCAAAACATAAGAAGCGGATATAATTGTTAAAAATCAATGCGAGTGAGTGCATTTCTTTAGAAATATACACACAATTTCGATGAAAATGCTCTTCGTCGTAGTGGTTTTTTTTTAGGATTTTGCCCACAGGGAAACCAGAAAATGAAATTTATCTTTATAACTACTAATCCTAGACATCGTGTATTAACCTTTGTATACGTAACATGTGTTTGTGCGCATATAAACACTAACACATTTACGCCCGATATCAATCGGAAGTTAACAACCGCCCTATCTGGTTAACCGTGCTGGCTGCTCGTATAAAATTTTGATGTTTATTTTAGGAAATTCAAACGAAAGAAGAAGAATTGCGTAAACGTGAAACAGAGCTGGATTACCTGGCTCCTTTTCTGGCGCGTATCGGTGCGCCAGAACAGCTGACACACAATGAAGCGCTGAAAGTGAAGGAAGAGTGTTTGGCAGACTTGAAGCAAAGATTAATTGATAAAGCCAACTTAATACAAGCACGATTTGAAAAGGTATGTAGACCTGATGACATGATGTGAAATATGAGAACAGAAAGTACAGTGGGGAAATTTGTTGAAAAATCACTACGAAGGAGTACATTTCTGTAGAAATATGCGCAATATTTCAATAAAAAAGCTCTTAATCGCAGTGACTTTTTTGGCCACTGGCAGAATAATAAAAGATTTGTGGTGTCTTTATAAAAACCTTGTTTTTCTTACAATGTTTTTGTAACCTAGGAAACGACTGAACTTCAGAAGAAACAAGCATGGTATCAAGAAAACCAAATGAGTATGACAAAAGAGGATGAAGAAGACTACTTGAACTTTTGTAGTGAGGCTATGTTCAGAATACATATCTTGGAACTCAGGCTAAACAGGTTTGTTTTTTTTTCTCGGTAAATCACAACACTGGATGTGTGAGAAATGTTATGTTAAACATACAGTAGAATCCCGATAACTCGAACACCCACGGGACCGAGAAAACAGTTCGACTTATCGAATCTTCGAGTTATCGGGGGAATTTTTTTGAGAAAGTATTGGTGAAGGGGAATACGAAATTGGTTCGAGTTATTGAAAGTTCGAGTTCTCGGGGGTTCGAGTTATCGGGACTCTACTGTATCCTTAAACAATCTTTACGAGTCCGAGGCCTCAAAATGTCTTACTTCTTGGGTTATTCCACAACTTAGCTAAATACAGTAGAACTTTTAATTTCACCTCATTAGAAATATCCTGCCGAATTTATGCTTAAACCTCCATAAAAGAACATTCCCACGGTAGTCGTTTCTAATTAACAGCCATAAAGTCACTTGGTACTATCCAATGTCTGATTTCACCTTTAATTTTAAACGATCAAACAGACGACCTTTCCCAATCAAACGAAAGAATAAAAAAATGGTTTCTCTTTATTCGCAAGGTCATCAGCTTGAGAGGAAATCTTTTTCTATGCATTGTTATATCCCCTTACATCACAGGTATTTTCAAATCCCAACCCAATCACAAAAAATATTTTTCCCAGTGTCGAGTGCATATAAAGAGCTACTAGTATCTTTAAAGTACCCTCCCCACAGCGTTCAACTCTAAAACCACAGCCATTTAGCCTGATCACCAAAAGATAACCACTATTTCTCTGCAGTTACCAACAACACATAACCCTGGGTTTTCATTACTTACGCCATATCTGAACTGCATAAACTACTGCTTCTATAGTCCTGTCCTGCTACATAAGCATTGGGCAAGCCATCTGGTTGCTTCTGCGTATGAAGAACGTTTGCCGTACTAGATATCGGACGCCCTTCATGATGGGTGTTTGGTGGCGGGAATATTTGTCATTGTGTTTTAAATCTTTTCTAACTTGATCTTGACAATATAAATCGGATATATTTATCTTTAGACACAAAGAGACAGCCCCTCTCAAGTATATGCAATTGGACGAAAAATTGAGGAAAGACACGCGATTGGCTGATTTGATATGACTGCAAAAATGTAACATAGTATTGATATTTTTGTTAATAAAACAATGATTGTCTTTTTACACTCGTTCAACATCGTTTGAGTGCTTTCAACTTCGTTTGATCTCGCTGTTACATTTGACTCTGGTTATCTCAAACTTCACGCGATCTCGGACAAAACACTTGGTCCCATCAACATTCAGTGTCGTATCCAGAGATTATTTGGGGACACCGCTTTGCTCATTTCAAAATTTGCTTGTTTCAGCGTCACCCGAAGGCCCCATGGTGAGGCCTGAGGGGCGGAAAATTTTTTATTTTTATGTGGTCTACATTGCTGGAAAATGCACTTCCATTCAGTATCATAATTATTACAGAAGACAGTAGGTTAACGTGCTCAATTGGCCCGTACATGGCATCCAAGACGTGGAATAATTAATCGTAATGTGAACGTACATGCTTATGTATACTCTCAAAGGTTTTGAAGGAAAGTGAAGTAAGGGGGACGATTTAACCTGTGAACCCCAAACACAGGAGACTGAGTGCCTTTCTCTTTATACTTCATAATTTCACAAATTTCGAATGACCTGTATAAAATCTAATTCGTTCTACTTGTGGTTTCAATTATGTAAAATTGTGTATTATTTTTTCGAATACGAAATGGCGTTGATGCATCAGCTTTTCCCGAAAAGCTTAATTACACAGGTTCGTGGGTAACAAAAAAACTTCGAAAATAAAGACAACTTGCAGTGATAAAAGATCAGAGTTCAATGCGCGTATTGATACTCGCACTATACGCATCGATCAATGCCTCGTAATCCTCATCAGTCAATTTTTCAGGGCCAACTAAAACCATCGCATTAATCACGTGCACGAAAGATGAGTTGTGTATAAAGAAGCATTGATTTGAAAAACATGTGCAACGAAAAGAAATACACAATGCAAGTTTTGTTTCTTTCAATAAATATATCACGCGCAACAAAAAGCAATGCAATGTTTTCTTTTCTTTTTCGATAATATCACCTGCCTGCATGCAAAAACATTCGTCGTGACGCCATCGTTTAATAAGCAACATAGACGAATGAAAAATTAATTGTCACAGAGTGCACAAAATAGGTTGTAAATAAACTAATAAAGTTTTATTAGTTTGTTTAATGTTAGAAGGAATCTTTGTGAGTGCAGTTTTTTTTGTTTTTTTTTAAATTGTTATTTTTTATTTTGAAAAGTCAGAGTTTGGGCGCCTGAGTTTGGGCGCCGATACCGCACTCGCGGTATCAAATTCCCACTGGATACGTCAGTGACATTAGCTCACTATAAATCTCATTATCTCCACTATAAATCTCATTATCTCCACTATAAATCTCATTATCTCCACTATAAATATGTGACAACAAAACTAAACAAAACAGAAAATCAGGATATGTTTTTAAAGTTTTGGATAATCAATAGTTTAAAAGCTCTCATTTTCAATCACTTTAAAAGCCTCTATCATTTAAAAGCTCTAGCCATAGATTCTGTTTCGTTCTTCAAAGGATATTTTGCTCTATAGAGAAATACTGCAGGAGGAGGGGAGAGGTTTTGTTGTTATGAAGTTACTGTGAAGTTTGAATATATCCTAGATTACGTCTTCATTTGAACTATATCCCAGTGGGCAAAATCGTCAAAAAGACACTGCGAGGAAGAGCATTTTCATTGGAAATAGTGTGTATATTTCTATACAATTGTACTCCATCGCTGTGAATTTATAAATTTGCCCACTGGGATAGGCTTTGTTGGTGAAATGTAGGACCAAGATACAACGGAATAATGGATTAAGATTTTGGAACAGCCTCAACCTCGAACCTAGGGTTTCCTGCTTTTTCGGATGACGGCGAAGAATCTTCATTAAGGATTTTACCATGAAAAAATCCAATTTTTCTTCTTAATGTTTAATAAACACATCTTATAATAGCAACACTATCAAAGGTCATTACCAAAAACAACTGGAAGCCATTGGGCTTGAATAATTTCCGCACCAGGCCTTGAGAAAATTGCTTTTTCGAGGTGCGGACGATGTCTTCTTCGCCGCTGCTCGTACACTACCCTGGCTCGAGCTTACTGTGAACTATGGTGATTACAGATTCAAGCTAAGATTTTCGTCGGACCTGATTTTCGTCGTCGCTTTTCGTGCAATTTTCATTATCCATGATGGTCGAAGAAAAATTTAAGTCGATGAAAATATCTTTCTTATTTTCTTATTTTTCTTATTTTTTTTCTTATTTTTTTAATTTGAATACAATTTGAATACAGGGGCATTGAGCACTCTGGTGACATAAAACCGTGGCCTAGTTGGTGTAATGGGTATAGCATCAAGCTTGGAATCGCAAGGTTCCAGGTTCAAACCCAACACTAGCCCAGCTGATGAGCCATGATACGGCGAAACAAGCTTGTCCTGGGATGTGTATAATTTGAATACCATAGAAATTAAAATCATCATCCATCATAGTTATGATCAAGCATACTAATCAGGAATATGAGAAAAGAGATGTAGCCTTGAAATACATGTTTCAACTTTTGTTCATTATAAATTACCTTTAAATGGATTTTTTTTTTTTTTTTTTTTTTTTTTTTTTTTTTTGCGTGGACTAATTTTTTGCGAGCCACGGTTTGAGAGAGCGTTTTGAGTGGATTAATTTTTCCGAGTCAGAGCTTTTAAAGGAAAATGTTTGGATTTATTTTTGCGAATGTGAACAAATGCGTGTATTTTATAATATAGCTTAGAAGTAGATAAGTACAAGGAAAGAGTTAATACGAAAGGTACACAGAGCCAAAAAATGAGCAAATAAAATCATAAAATTTTGCATGGATTATTTTTGTGAATCATTCATGTCTCGACGTTTTGCATGGATTTATTTTTGCGAATTTGGCCAAAAGTCGTAAAAATTAATCCACGCAAAACAAATCCCCTTTAGGTATTCTCCTCAATCATGAGAATTTTTTGGGAAATCAATTTCCGGGTCCTTTGTCATCATCACTCTTTCATTCTCTCTGTCCATTTCATTACTGTAAATTATAACTCTCTTTTCCTTCTTTTCTCCCTGACGTTTAACTAACATTTGCTGTAAAATGAATTATAGGTCTAACCTTTTTTTTTCATTGGGTGCTTCAAATTTTAATAGCCATTAAAAAATCTATTCATGGAATAATAGAGTTTCAAAACAAAACTAATATTCTCACAGCTATTTACAACACAGTAGTTAAAGTAGCCCCAAAGCAAGTTTGTTGTTTATTTATTATTTAACGTGGCTAGCCTCACTCGGTTGCTCTTGCATCTGCTTTCCAGGAGGGGGCACGGCTCAGGTTGGAGGCTCCGAAGTATTTGACTCTCTCAAGTGTGACACAAACCCATTCAAAGGGACTGTGCCCTTCTGGAACACCCGATGTGTCATCTACCCAATTTCCCTCACATGGTATGGGTCGACCCGGCGCTACATATGGTACATTTGCTCGCACATGGCGAATCGCCGCCAAGGATATTGAACCCCGATCTCTCGCATAAATTACGAAAGTGATAACCACTCTACTACGACGCCTTACTTTAGCATTAGCATTGTAGCTGTGATATGTATTCTGGGTAACAAACTGAATTATGGGAACGATCAATTTGGACTGCAAATTGTTAGATGTTGGTTTTTGTTGTTTCTCCTGACTTCACTCGTGACCAAGGGTATCTTACGATAGTAACATGGTTGGTTTAAAGTGACAAAATTTTGTAAGGTGGCGGAAAGATTAAAATCGATAAGGAAATTGCAACGACAGACTTTTTACCAACGAATAACTTGGACCACTTCACATAACTTAAAGTCTGCTAGAAAACTTTTTTCGCGACCTCATTATCGCAGTGAATTCTTACAAAGAAGTCGAATAGATAGTTGATTAATTCCACGCAGTGACTTATAGATTTTTCTGCACACTGAACAAGAAACAATTCTTATTCTTTCGTGTCGAAATATAAAAACCTTTTTCGATATTTCTTTCTGCTATCTATTACATTCTAAATATGTGTCTATTCTAACAAAACCACGGCTTATGTCTCAAAACTTTGTAAGATTATACTGACATCGCTAGGGCTGACAAAAATGAGACAATGATTCGCGTGAATATTCAACTCCTTTGAGCCTTTGTCTTTCATTACAGAAGAATCAATGTTAGTACCTCATCACAAAGGCATTAAAGGTATCCAATAGTATACAAGATTTAAAATAAACCAGTAAGACACATTGTTCGTATGTGTTCACTATGTATGTTCAGTTCCTCTTGCATTATTTCATAAGTATCTCTTCTTTATTGTGAAAAAACAGTAGTTTATACATGACGTCTTCACTTGATTTTCGGGAGTAGGACAACGCATTCAGTTCCTGGAAAATATGGCAAATCTAAATGATATTTTTCTTCCAACGCTCTAGGTACAAACCTTCCACCAAGATAGTGATGCTCTCCTTTAAATTTTGCGGCACAGAGTTTGGGTGCGGTCAAAGATATTAAAACGTCTGGTTTGATGCCATCCGGATTGCCATTTTCGACATTCCAACCTAAAACATTGAGAGATAACGGAAGTGAGAATACAAGCAGACAAGTCATTCCCAAAGAAGTAACGAAAACACGCTATCAGCAAGCACTTTGGGTTTTCCAGGAAAATTTATTGTAGAAATTTTATAGTCCACATAACTGCAATATCAAATTTGGCAAATTTGTTGAAAAATCACTGCCAAGGAGTGCATTTCTATAGAAATATACACACAATTTCAATAAAAATGCTCTTCATTGCAGTGACTTTTTGACGATTTTGCCCAATTGGAAAACCAATTGCAATTTCAAACAACTGTCATGAAGAAACTCATTAAAAACTTGACTGACCTGATGGAACATCAATCGATGCCAGAGGAATGGAAACTGTTTTCAATATGTCAATAACTGAATCGAATGGTGGTCGCACATCACCACGGAAACTAAATCCAAAGATGGCATCAAGTACAAAGTTATAATGTTCGTTAATAAATCCGGGTTCAGGCATGTCATCTAGAAACGGTATAAATTGTCGTTTGCATTGGATGGTTAAGTTGACGAATAAGTCTTTGTTAGGTCGCTTTGGGTAGAAAATTTCTGGTGCATATCCCTATAATTAAAGCAGTATCATATAAACATATCATATAAAAAGTTCAGGTGTGATCAATTAACTTTTTCTCTAGATATCTACCGCAATCTCAAACCCTAAAACACTACAAGTGCTAGAAGCATGAAGAAGAGAGGCTTTCTTATAAACGTTTTTAGGAAGAAAATAAAGTTTTCCGGAGTTGCCGTTATATTTCAACTGTAGATCAATAATTTAGAAGAATCTCTGAACGGTTCGGTTTCTACATTAGATTATGATCACCAGTGTTTCTTTTCTAATATATTTCCTTTAGGAACTGAGTAAAAAAGGGAGGTGGTTATTAATTTTTTTAAGCTTTCAAAGGGATGTCTATTGGAAAGAGAGATGTCGCAGAGATTTTACTAGTTCATTTCTGTTATGTTATTTCGCAAGATTTTTGCATTAGGTGACTATTCATCATAATGCCTATCATGCTCTTGCATGGAAGCACCAAGCTCAATACTGAAGAAAAAAAATTCCAGATGACATACAAACAACTTTAAATGCCTGGCTGCTACTAGGCCATCACCTCCATTATTGCCTGGACCACAGCAAACCAATATTTTCTTGTTGAGGTTGGATAGTGAATCTGGTGGAAAAGATTTGGCAACTGCGCTGGCTACACTTAGCCCTGTAAAAGAAACAGTTTTTTTTTCAAAAGAAAATTCTTTTAAAAATAAACAGCATTGAGCCATGTTTACCAACAGGAAGAAGATATGTTTACCAGCTAATTCCATCAGTTGCTCTAATGTGTATTTGTAGTCATTAAATAATTCAACATCGATATTCTGAGCTTCGAGTTGATTCAAGAATTTCATGTTATAAGATGAAAGAATGTGAAATTTAGAAGTGTTCTTTATTGCTTTCAGTTGGAAAAGTCGACAAACTAGTCTTCGATAGTGATTTAAGTTTAGAAAAGTAAACTTTGAGGTATTCATGTATCCATGAGCATGAGCTAAAAGATAGAAATAAGTTTATTTATGTTTGTTCATTCACAGTTGTAGCTTGGGGTAATGTAGTTTTGGTAATGTAGGGCTATTATACACATACTACAAAAACGATCATTTATGATCAACATAGGGAAATCTAATATCATAACATGATGACAATGAAAAAGTGATCCAAAAAATCGTAAATGATGCACAAAAATTTCACATGCTTTTTATTTCTCAATTCATAAAGCTACAACTTTCCGTATGTAAATTAAAAGAAAGACAAAGGCAAATTTGTAGGCAAAAAGCAATATTCAAAGAGATATTATTTAATTACTTATTACTTAATAAGCAATTGAAAGTGTTTCAAAATTAGCAAGACCCTAAGTCTAAATTAGTGTAATAAAAAGAATTGTTATATACAGTAAAATGACAAATACATACGTCTAACTTGGTTTACTGAATTGAACTGAATGAATATATTTTCAACAGAAAAACTTTACGACACATGTACAACTTGCATTAGTATGTCTACATACATAAAAATATGTAAAAGTATGTAACATAAAAATATGTTATAATATTGTCTACCCAGGAAATGCTGCCAAATAGCACAATGGTGATCACATAAGCCACTATCAATACTTGTGACATATTGGTTATTGAAAGTTTCCATACTGCAAAACCAGATCATCCAGAAACGGGAAATTTTTGTTGAATTTCTTCATATGTTCCATAATTTACGGAATTATGTCAGCAAATTGGCTATATTATTCATGTGCATCAGTTATTTTTCCCGAGGGTTAGTGAAAAAAAGAAATGGGTAGAATATCTGAAACGCAAATTCCTTACAGTTTTAACTATCATTCTAACTATAATATACTTTTCCAATTGCAGTGCAAAGTTTTAGCGGATCAAGGAGGAACCGAACCCACAAAATATTGCAAAGTTACATGGTGTGGATGACAGTAAAAAGGAAGAAGTCCTAGGATACTGAAGACTTACAATTAGAGTTTCAACTCAGAAAATTTATCTGCGAAAAACCTTCCAAGATGATGGTGATGAAAGTGGAATTTAGACATAACAAACAAAATAAAATCTGACCATCCAAGGACCACAAATATCAATATAAATAATTGACCACCTCGGTCGCCAGCGACGCCCAGTTTGTTATTAAATTATCCTTGTCTATGACTCTTTCATGGTTGTCGTCCTTATCCTTATCGTTAGATATAAGGTAATGTCACTAAACCAATGTCCTATTGATTATTTTTCCAAAACTGTTATTCATAAAGAGATATTTTTTAAAAAAGAAACTTTGGCTATTATAAGAAACTACACTTTTTTTAAAACTTCATTTACCAAGAAAAGTTTCATTTTATGATTTGACCAAAATTTGACGAGGGACTTCAGTGTTCTTGAAATATAAGAAATTTCCGATCTTTAGAGAAAACAACCATTTGTGGTAGTAACAGGATTTCTTATAATATATGATTTTGGATAATTTTCATAAAAAGCAACTTTGCTTTTCAATTTCTTCTTTCCCACATCTCAAACAACACATGCACCCACCACGTGCAAAGAGTTGGGAATAATGATTAGATCTCAGTCCGTTTTCAAACGCATATTTTCTGATCTGGCTTTCCAGTATGGAAACTTTCAACAACATATAATACTTGTTTTCATAGATATTTATTCAATATCTTAAGTTACACACTACATTGTTTTATCAAAACTATTTTGCTAGGAAAGTATGTAGAACATTTTCCGCAATTTCCTGCTGCAAAAAGTTAAAGGTTATAATACAGATAATAATATTATATATATATACATAATAGAATTTCATTATTATAGATTGTGTAGCAACAAAGAATTCAAAATAACAAAATTTTCAAAGGGATTGAAGCAAACTTTGGTGGCGTAAAAGCAATTTAAATAGAAAATGTTGTAACAACGGAGATTCAACAACCATCCCATTCTCCTCCTGGTCAGGATGACATGATGACAGTGAAAAAAGAACACTTGCCTAAATTTTTAATGAAAAGATGTCAGGAAAATTATTGGAGTGTTTGACCATAGTGTTTGGCATGGATGGTGGGAGATCCCAACTGCCCCCTTTTTTGTTTTGGTCAACATATATAAATGTATAAATAACTGAAATTTCCTGAAAATATCCATAATTCAGTTTGCTCACGTTGGTGACAGTAAAGGCAAAATATCGAATTTCATCACCCCCATCCATCCCTCCATAAATAATATCATCATCAACATATCACAGCACAGAGGTTTCAGAATTTGTTAATACTGCGACGGGTAACAGATGATGCTTTCTTTATATATACAAATTCATGTAATAAAATATTTTCATTCGATTATATCTGCACAAATTTCACAAATGACGGAAATGGAAAATAAATCAACAAAGATTTAATGTCTCCCTCACTTTGTGTACACCTGACTACGCCGCCATTTTTAAGTCTTGTGCACTTTCCCGACTGAAAGAGTAAAAAGGGTCCGCACTGTTACTGTTACTGTACTGTTACTGTAGGAGTGTTTTGAGGTAGCAATTAAGTTCATGAATTACTACATTCACGAGGAATATATAGTTGTATGATGTAAGTATTAAAAAGCTAAGTCTTCCCTCCTTAAAATATCAAATCATTGTGTGACGACCCCAAGAAAGTGAACAGTTCCACAAACTTTTTAAAGGAGTCCAAAGTCCTCGATTTAGATATCATAGCTTTTCTGTTTTCTGTTTTCAGCGCGGATTTTGAGAAAGCCAGTGATGTTGCCGCTTCGCTCAAATCCCCCAACAAGGTCTGCATAAACATTTCTTGTTTGCATTTGATCATGAAATAGTTTCAGGTGTTAAATAAACACAATAAGGGATTCCTGCGTCCAAAATGATATATTTCAAGAGATGACAGAACTCACAAAGTTGTTGAACTCTTACAGTTTTTGGAAATTTTGTTTTCTTGGACAGATATTTCAATTTAAAAATGCTCAAATTATGCAACGCATAATTATGATGTAACAAGATAGTATTTTGTTAGTGTGTATAACTTCTGAATTAGTTAATATTATGACTTCATTCTTCTATAAATCAATTAGAGTGGAAGCCTTTACTTCATAGTAACTTACAAAGATGTAATAGTAATATTAATCATATCTAAAGTTATTGCAATGAAAAGTGTTAGTTACTATCTTATTACGTCATAAATATGCATTGCATAAATTAAATATAAGATTTTAAGAACGAAATATCTCAGAAACTATAAATAATTATGAAAAACCGAAAAGAGACTTTTTAAACAACTTTTTGAGCTCTATCATATTTGTAAATATCATTCTGAACGCAGGAATCCCTTTAACGTGCAAAGCACCAAAATCTTCCAGAGAATTTCCTTTGTTTCTTTCTGGTAACAGAGATTTGAATTGCTCCATTTGTATCTATGTATATAACCACTATACGTTAGGAAATATGAAAACTTTCTTCACTTTCCCGCTATATATTTAAATTTTATCTAAACTAACCTCGTTTCAATTTAATGGTTTGATTTCCCGCTACCACGGCTGATCATGAAAAGGCGATATTGAAATAAGCTTATCGTTTTAAGTGTAGTAGTTGCAATGCTACTTATTTTGGCAAAACTAAACGCCATTTCAAAGTCCGAATTTGTGAGCATCTTGGAATCTCGCATTTAACTGACAAACAGAAATCACTACAGCCTAATCAGATTTCTGCCGTGTTAGAGCATTCTCGCCAGTGTCTTGTCTCTCCTTCGTTTAACGATTTTGATATTTTGTCTCGTGAGTCTAACGACTTTAAGCTCACCATCAAGGAGAGTCTATTAATTAGCCGTGACAAACCTAGCTTAAACAAAACTAGCCAATCTTTACCTTTAGAATTATTCTAGCATTTAATTTCTATTGTATTATGTAACATATTTTAGAAAAAAATTTAATCTGTTTGTACACCATTGACGTGATCATGGAGAGCGGTACGCCTCCGAAAGCTTGTTAGTCAAATAAACATGGAATTGTCGAAAAACATGTAGTTTTTGATTGGTATATTCACTGAATTTTTATTAGACAGCTTTACAACATGATATGAAATAAGCTTATTGTAAAACATAGAAAACATGAACAACAAGTTTTTCAAATGTTATTAAGGAATGGAATAAGTATATCAATTAAGAAGGAACATCTTGCTACTCCCTGCGTTATATAATTCTCATCATTGGCACAGTGAGTGTAGCTGTAAGGAGTAGAGCAAAACCTCAATGATGTCAACTGAACCACTACTGTACATTTTGAAATGGGATCTCGAAAGTAACCAACAATTTTTTTTAAATGTTTTTTGCAGTTAAAGGACATTGCTCAATAAAAATAAAAGGCTCTTTTTTTGTTTACGACCCTTTCTTTGCATTGAAATATTTGCTGAGTCAGTGTGATGTTGACTTTTTAAGATGAACTATAGTCTGTTCAAAAAAAATGTGCACTAATTTCAGCTTTTATATAAAAACCAGGCTCAAGGGAATTGATGTAATTTGCTAAATCTGGTTTCCACATGATAACTGAAATTAGTGCACATTTTTTTTGAACAGACTATAGCAGCAGTAAAATGTTTAATATATTTGACATTCACTTCAAATGCCTCATTATGGTATTGCGTATATCGCGATGAAGGTTTTCTATCCAGCGCTTGCGGGGTTGTAATTTTCCATCGAAATTCAATATCTTTCTGGGCCAACAATCATCGTTACATCTCAAAATATGGCCGTACCAATGAAGTTGTCGGGTCTGCACGACTTCCAATATTGACTTCACACCAAGTAACTCAAAAGAGTCGGCACTCTGTCAGAGTGCTTGAAAACAGATGCGACACATCTCACATGGCATTGTCATTCTTAGCAATGCGATTCAGATCTTCAACATTTACAGGCCAGATCTCAATACCATATAACATAGTAGTCATTGCATCGTAGCAGCCTCCAGACTGGCTAATTACATCACCAAGGTAACAACCACAACCAGCGTTGGAATGTCACCACTGCATTTTCCACATTTGTATCCTGGTGTTTGTCTTAGCGCACCAGCAATACCAGAGCAATGCTTATGCACCAGCAAAAGATTGCACAGGACCACTTGACGTTTTCTTCCTATGGGATTTACACAGCAATTTTTCAATACCTTGGTCTTTCTGACAATCACCCACAATCCTTTGTTTTCAAGTTCATTCTTCCACAGTTCTAATTTTTGACCTAACTCTTCAATAGTCTTTGCAACAACAACAAGGTTGTCTGCATATAGCAGTTCTCAAGGGCAGCCAACCTTGAACTCCCTTGACAAGGCTAGTATATATATAATATATTATTTCCTATGAGTTGTGGTATATGGACCCCAGTCTATTATGCAAGTTTTGTTTGCTTCCTCGCAGATATCACAAAGGGACTGATAAGTCCGCAGTCTGGGAAAGGAGCTTAAAATGAGAAATATTGCAGGCCAAAGTTCTATGTTAGTTATTATTTTTCATGGTCTTTATTATTTTGTTAATTGTGATGACTCTGGAAGGTATATAAATGATATGGTGACAATTTGTTTTTCTTTTGTTAGAGCAAATTGATTTCCTATATGCAAGACGCATTTCTTTGAGATGCATTTTAATACGTAATCAGCAGCTCTGTTTTGCATCATGATCTTGCTTCGTTATCATGTCGGCTTCTGCGGTCTGTACCCTGATTAAATGTAAGTGTGATGTTGACACACACAATTAATCGCACACATAAAGTCATATTATTAACTCGTCGTTTTTTTTGTTTTTTTTCTCCCAGAATTGAGATCATGCACCTTACAGCTTAAGATCCTTAGTTTCCTCAGAAAATGTTTTAGCGAACGAAAACATACAAATCAAGATTACATGTTTGAAGAAATCTTCTCTCCTCTGCTCTTTCCAGAATAATGATATATCTGTTCAAAGCCAACCTGAATCTCATGGCTAATACATCGACTCCTGACCCTGCAAAGTACCACTTAGAGTAGAACCTCACTGCCAGTTGCTTTCGTTGTTGGTCCACTGGTCTTATCGAGAGAGAAATACCTGTGCAATACTATACAAGTACGGAGATGTACGCCGCATAATGCCCTGAGATTCGAGTCCGCAATAGATTGCACTTACAGGCAGAACAGATTTCACTTTTGATTATTCCTGTTGATTATTTTGATTGGTATCTCTCTTCCTATTGTAAAAATATATAAGACTCAACCTTCTTTTTTTCTTCTGGTGTCTTTAAAAATTCTAAGTTGCATTTTCCAGGTAAACATATTTGGGAATCTGACTTTTTTATGAATAATTTATGTGAACATAATATATTAAAGTTTTGCTTATGTATGATGACGTAAAACAAAGTAAATTAATATGCCTACTATCAATGAGTCAGGTGGGCCATTTTCTTACTTTTCATCTTCTTTTTATGAAATTCTTAAGTATCATTCAGATCAATGCAGGTGTTTCCTATCTTTATAATTAAAACTATTTGATTTCATTTTGAACTATTTTGAGTTTTCTTATATATATAAAGAAGTCAAATTTGAAAATAAACATTCCGTTTTTATGTTTATATACATACGTTGCCTTTTAAAATGGAAGATAAATGGAAAGGCAATAAAGTGAACCATGATACATGAAAAATGCAGCACCTTTAAAAATTTCAATTTTTTTTAAATTTCAAGAGTAAGAATCAAAATTAAAAAAATGTAATACATTTCTTTAACATAAAAGCATATTGCTTTCCTTTGATGCATTGCAAGATTTAATGTCGACAAATATCAACGACAAACTTTGGACACCGCGAGAAAAAGAGGAAATGATCGAAAACGCATGCGAAAAGTTTCTATCCAAGTGAAAACGAAAAGAGCTGCTGAACCTCCTTCAAAAGTTCCCCGTATGGAAGCAGATGTAATAGAGGATGATTTTGAGAGCTCTGACAATGACTGTAGTTCTGAAGATAGTGACTCAGAAACTGACAATAATACAGACACTGACTATTTTTTTATCTCAAAACGTTAACTTGATTTTGTTAAAGTGTAAATTTATAGTTCATTTCTTCTGTAGTTTCTGTATAACTAACGGTCATAATTCTGGAAAAACTTAAAAGAGAATTTTCAGTTAAAGAAATGCTTTTTTTATTTTATCTTGTCTCTGGGAAGGCAAAAATTTTCTTCCCGCGAAAATTTCTTCCCTTCAGGTATAATATGTTTTCCAAGGATTCCGAAAAGCAGTTATGTAGTTGGTACTTTCATGATGGTATGCAGTGTAACACAGTATTGGTATAGAAATTTGTAGCATTCACTTTTCATATCGTTACCTTTTGCTTTCAGAAGTGGTTTGCTAATATTCTCAGCTTGCTTGTTAAACATGATGATGTGTCGTGACATTTTTTTTCCATGAATGATTTAAATTCTTACAACAGAAATGGTGGTCTGTTATCAGTAATTATTTCTGTAAGGTTTCTGTGAGGATCAAATGTCTTACGTAAAACATTAATAAGCGATTTTGCAGTGGTACTCTTCAGGAATGTTATCTCTGGATAACATGATTGTTTTATTGACAATAAAAGCCATGTCGTATTTGTACAGTATGGGCACTGGTTCACAGGTTTTACTCTTTCAGTTGTGGTGGAGTAGTATGAGATTTCTGTACATTAACACAAAATACAGTTACAATATACAATATCTTTTGAATGTGTCTATGAAATGTTTTTGTGGCTAATCAAACATATACCAGGTGTTTTAGCAAATAAGCCTTAGAACTTGTAGTTTGTTTTCTTTGTTGATTTTGGAAGCTTATTGAACATCTTTGGGATGGTGTATAGTTGGACCAATATCAAAGGAAAGCAATATGCTTTTATGTTAAAGAAATGTCTTACATTTTTTTAAATTTTGATTCTTACTCTTGAAATTTAAAAAAAATTGAAATTTTTAAAGGTGCTGCATTTTTTCTCAATCCATTTCTCTCACCCCTATTTTTCCATGACCTAAAAAATAATTACAGAATGGTGAAGGTATAATATCAACCTAGAGTACAAAAAAACTGATTAAGAAAATGTATGGGTTCATCTGTGTTCAATCTGATGTCACACCTGTTACCAAAAAATATTGGGATCTAATTTTATCATATACCCTGTCACCAATATTATTGACCCAGTTATCATAATTGGTTTAATGAAATGGTATCATATTAACAGCTTCTGTAGATCTTGCTGTAATCTTATGTGGTGAATTCACATTTCAAACTTATGCCCCCTCATTTTGCTTTAGTTCTGTTATCTTTCAACTTACTTGGGTATATAAGAACATTGAGGTGCACATTTAGTAATACATAGATCAAAAAGAAAGCAACCGTGTAGATTTCTTGGGATGCAAAGTTGTGTTTTTAAAACTATAGAATCACTCTCAATCTATTTGTCGAAAGGAAAAAAATGCTTGTACAGAATCAAAAGCAAAACTTTTATTATTATATTATATATACATATACAAGTTGTTTGAAAGATTTAAAGTTGCCATGATAGCAAGGGTAGGTATTTGACATTTGTGTGCTTTTATAATTTTAGGATATATTGGTGGATAACAAAGAAATGACATTTATCTTAATGTTTCAATCTTTCAAGAAGTGGTTATTATCAGTATGAACGAGTTGGCAAATTTTTCCAAAAATGATAAAAACAAAGTGGACAGAAAACAAAGCAGTGACGAGCTGGGCTTTGTCAATGAATCGGCATGCTCATCAAACTCGTCATCTCCACGCTCGCACTTTCATAAGGTATGTTTGTTTTCCTTTTTTAACAACAGTTATAATGTCTATATAATATAGTTGTATCATAAAGTGAATTAGCATATCCCTGAAGTGATGTTTACTTTTTTGCCAATTCAAAATGTAACTATTTGTGTGGATCAGAAAATAGACAAAATCATGATGGGAACCTACATATAATTTTCTTGAAAAAAAAAACACTGAAGAAAAATGATTGAAGTTAACCATGCTGACAGTAAAAAACACTGAAAATGAAAGATTTCTGATTGAAATGTAACTCTGTTTACGAAAAGCTTCGTAAGAATAAACGAATATTGTTACCAAGTTTTATTCAATTCTCACTAATTGCAATGTAATTATTCTCACTATTTATATATTTACATATTAACATACATACATACATACATGCATATTTACATATTTTCTTAGGCAGTGGACACATGTTCCAGACTTCATTTATGTTATTCCACTCTTAAAATTCTCATTTTCACATGTGATGTAATTATCAAATAACAAGTTTAACCAGTAATAAGTTAAGCCTTTTTTATTTTTAATTCTAATTCACCCCTTCCAAGCCCAACTTTTCTATACTGTTACATTCAATGGGCACTTCAAGGGGAGGGGTTCTACACACTCCAGCTGACAAACATCATTATTTGGCACAAATTCACAACTTATCTCTCACCCAGACCTATTGATCCTGAAATATCCGAAGGCTTCTCAAGGGAACGGGCTGGTTGCAGGGATGCGGCCAGTAGAATTTCATGTTCGTCCAGAGGCGTATTTGAACCCGGAACCTCTGGTATGCCAGTCAAACATGCTACCGTTATGCCACTGCTGTTTCTAAAACCTGCAGCCATAAGATGATTACTATTACTGGTTGGATGAAACAACCATTCGCAAGTCACCATCCCTGGAATAAGAAGGCCGTGCTAAGGAACCTATTTGCCATGTTATTTTTAAACGTTAAACAAACTCCATGGATGTAGAGCTGTGTAGTTTTGAAATAAAAATTTTGAAATAAAAACTGAAGTTTGCAATGTAATTATGTTAGCATGATGAAAAACGGGTCTAAAATGGACAGTTTACTAATAAGATGAACAAATCTTTGGCTTTCTTGTGGCAATTTCTAGAACTCTGCCAATGATGTTTGGCATAGCAAAGAACTGGACAAGGAGAGGATGATTTCTTCTGTCATTTTAAGAAGTACCTATTTATCGAGTAGGTCAGATCTTTCATTTTACCATGTTTTCTTGGAGATAATGAACATTTTTTAAAATAAAGAAGGATTTCAAGTGGGAGGAGCTGGTGATGGGAAACTAAATGTTAATTCCTTCCGTGTAAACTATGATGTCTAGATACGATTTACATGAATTATATTTATAAATGAAATGCTCTAACAGACACAAGGATTTCTGCAGCATCCATCTTTGTTGTCGTTTATAGGAAAGAAAAGAAAGTAAAAGCCTGTCTCAGAACCTCACTAATCTGTAGTATCCAGTTATTTCCCTATCTTATTTTGAAGAAAATATTAAAATGAAACATGGCTGTTGGATTCAAACCTTTGTATGGCACTTAATAAAAATGTCACTGCAGGGACTTGACCCAGTATGGTCATTGTTACGGGCCTGCATCTTTCACTACTGGACCATCGCCAATCAATTAACATCATGCAACTTGACAATTATAAATACTTTTGCGATTTTTGAAAGTCTCGAACCAATTAAAACTAAACATGAATGTTAAAAGCATAATTCTTAGTAATTCTCTTCATCTTACTTAATTAAAATGAAACAAACAAATAATAATGTTTATAATAAACTTGAGGGAAAGTAGGAATTATTGGTCAGCGCGGGAGCAGCTGATCTTTCATTAGCATTCGTGTTCGTCCGTCCGTAAGTCCACAAACTTTTGTCCCCAGTTGTAGGCTGATACCACTAAAAACACAAGCCTTAGTTTTAAGGCTGGAATAGAGGCTATTTGTCGATTGTGGCTTAATTAAGAAGTGTTTATTAATTCTTAACTACAACTATTTTATTAAGGTGAGTGCGGCCTCCAGAAAATTCACGTGAAATTGCTTAGTTAGTGGAGCTTGTGTTTTCAATAATATCTGAAGCAAACGAATTCCTTATTATGAATGATTTTAATATTATAAATGATCCTGTGACTATATCTTCTGATTTTTTCTGGGTAGCTATCGCTAATTTGGTGTTTTGTGTTATTATACTGGTCACAGACCTTTATCAAGATATGAGAGCTCTGCAAGAAGAGTCTACTATGTATTTATGTTATACATTGCATACCCTATTATATATTCATTTTGTATCTGTTTATGCAACAGTGACATCCATCAATTTAGACGAGCTTCAAGTTTTACCTTTTATACCCTGTTTAAACTAAAAGCTAAGTTAGATGCACACCAAAATAAAATGAAAACCTCTAGTCACCCTAATACACACAGACAACATTTTGGAAGTAAAACATTTAATTACCTGTGAAGGTGCATTGTATCTTACTCAAAATTGGCTTAATGATATTCTGTGTTTATTGTAATGCATTTATCAATCAAAGCACACACCCACATGTTTACATGTTTGTCTTTCCATTTGAACAAATTCCCTATGGAATCATTATCCTCTTCTTCACTTAAATAGTCTTATTATTTATCATTATTTTTCTAATTTCGTTGTTTAGTTTTTGTGTCGTCTCTTAGTTTTTACTGTGTCTCTGCACGGATGGATGATAGCAATTTTATGTTCTTAATCTTATAAATAATCGGCAGTTGTTTTCCTTTTGTTTTTATTTTCAATGAAGAAAGACGAAAATGTATTTGTGTTTGTATTGTCTAAGCTTTATTAAAGGAATCAGATGCAAAGCATAATTTTACGAAAAACAGAACAACAATGATGTTGACAACAATGACGACACCAGAGAAACATTTGGTTTCAAAACATGTGTTACACCACCACAACATGAACTACTTGTGGGTTTTGAGAACAATTTGTACGAAATGGTTAGAGACATAAAGTTCCATGAACACCCCAACAGATTCTTACTGAATTTGAATGTCGATGTAAACAGCATTAAATCATCAAAGAATATGTTGGTATTTGCTGATAAATCCAACAACATCTACGAAATGAAAAGTGATGATTACAAAAAATTATTACATGACAACATCACAAAATCATACCAAAAAGCCGACGTGTCAGTAAAAAAAGAAATCGACATTGAAACAAAAGCATTTGCAAAAAGATTGAACCTCTTTAAACATATGTATTTGTATTGTCAGTATTTTTTATTATTGTCACTTATTTTTAATAACAGTCATTCCTGTTTGGAATTCATCTGTGCAGAGAGAAGTTTGTTTTTGAACTCTTTTTGATTAAGAGAATCAAGGTCTGCATGAAATTTTGTGAAGTATACTGTAAGCTTTTTTAAACTTGTTAATTCGAAATCAGATTTCCATTCCATTCAATTCTCAGACAATCATATTTTGTATAACTGGAAAAGATTAGATAGAGTGAATAAAACTGTACATGAAAGTCTTTTTTATGTATAAAATTAATGTCATGCCTACCCAGGTGCAAATAAGGCATTAAAAATATTTGAATGATTCCATGATATATGTATAAAGATTTTGTTGGATTAAGTTTTGTTTCAATGATACTGGTATATGCACTTAATTTTGGGGGTACTGTCTGCTTTGTTTTTTAACTCAATATCTCCATTAATCGCTGTCACTTTAGTTATCACTCAGAAATTGCTATTTTGACCTTCCTAGACCAAAACGTTTTAGATTTTGTTTTGCACCCCAACATTTTTCAACTTTGCTGAAGGCGCTGACCTTCAGGCCTCATGGCCTCTTGTTTGTAATATATATAGGAGTAACTAGTTTGAAACTTACGGCAAAAGATTTTATGGAGTGCTATATATTTAACTCTTACAGATGTGTTAACAACAAGAAAATGAAGTAATTTGAAATAGAAATCTAATCTGAAAAAATGTTTTGCAGGGTGATGGTAAAACGAAATACTTTGCTTTTTATTTCTTATGCGTGGTTTAGATACTTTCTGAAATTCTGAATTAGTTTTTCCTAAAACTGAAAAAATGGCGTTCACATACAGATCAGGAAAGAAGAAGAGAAACAGAAACTGTTTTATATTTTGAAGATTTTCGTGTCAATGTTTGCTTACTGTTTTTCATAATCTTGGATAAAACGTTATTGGCAACTATCCATAACTTACATCACAGCAGCCTTCAGTTTGTTTACAGTGTTGAATAATAATGACAATTTGAAATGTGGTGACAGTTGAAATGATGGATAACTTTACGAATTCATAATTTGACTTTTTTATTTTATGCTTTCCTCGCATAATGAGGCTTATTAGAAACAGTAATAAATAAAAATCAGTGTAAATGCCCTAAAATACACCTGGTCTTTCAATTTCAATTTTGTCGCTTTCAAAGCAATTTCCAAAAGTGTTGTAGTATAAACCAAACGAAACAGCTCACACCATTTTAAAAACAGATTTTTTCTGTGAACCAATCAGTGAAATTGAATTATATTCAAGATTTAACCAGCAACAAGTATATTGATCATTTTATTTATTTATTTCAACGATATATTTTGATCCTAAGATCATGTTCAAGTCTAAAATTTATATAAAAGCTATATGTATATACTCTTAAAATGATACGAGGAGAATATACAACAGCTAGAAAACAAATATGATAACAAAATTCACAGTAACATATAGTGCGTTCACTCTAACTTGGATAATCGTTAATGATTTTTTAAAGTAATGAAACAGAACGCTTATTAAAAGTTTAAAAATTCTTTTTCTACCCGTATGAAGACAAAAGACGATCAATGACTTTTAAGTGTTGTGGGAATTGACGCTCAATTTCCACCAGATCGTGCAAAAGGACATTATCCAAGTTAGAGTGAACGCACTATACTTAAGCTCAATAAATCCCTAAAGTAAAAAAATCAGAATTTATGGCTTTTAAATTTATCTTTCATATTTAATTGAGGCTTGACGCCGTTTGTAAACAATGCATCAAGAATCATTAAGGGCTTTACAGACCTCATCCACTGTTAAATCGTGTTTGCTTTCTAACATGTGACTTTGCTCTTTCAACTGTTATTAGGTGAGAACAGGTTTTCCCAATGTAGCACGATCTGCATCATGGACAACAAATTGATAAACCACAATGCTTTGCAACATTTTTCTACAGCTACTTTCAAGTGGTAAAACATTTTTTAGTTTTTTCAACGTAAAAATGATTTTGCAAGGGGCATTCTATTTACAAAAAGTCATTTGAAAATGTTTAGAGATTGTGAGAGATTTCCTCTCTGTGTTGTAAAAAGAAGAAGATTTTCTCATCATGCTGCTCTTTGGTATTATTTGCACCAAATTCATCTTGAAAAATTTGATCTTACATTTGTTTGATGATTTTGTCATAAAATGCTGGTTGTTTGCAAGAATTTCTTTCATTTTTGAATTAATTGAATTCATTGTTGTTACTGCCGCTGACCAAACTTATGGCGACACAGAAACAACGACAGTATAGTTTCCCTTATAGTTTTGACGCGTCTTCACATAGAATGACGGCTACAAATAAGATACAAGTACAAAAGTGAAATAACACAAGAAATATACAAGAATTAAACCAATAAATGCCAACATAAACCAAGCAAAAATTATGTACAAAATCACAATCATAAACACTTACTAAAACACTGTGGGCAAACACAGAACACTTGCACATACAGCTTACTGCAACATTCTGACGGACACAGGAGTTCACAAACACTTATAACATTCAAATCATACGATACGAAAACGATACAAACTCTCCCGAGACAAACGATTCACAACGAAATAATAGACTAAACTATAAGACGTTTACAAGACAATATGCAAATCAATACACATGAGACATACACACTTAACAATACGACTAAATAATACAGGAATTCATGATAATATATAAAATGCATACAATGCTATAATCATTTAACTACTATAAAACAAACAAAACATAATTAACGCCAACCTATATTACAAAACAAAGAAAGATACTGCCATACGGCAGTAACAATTGTAGGGAATCTAGGAACTGAGAACAAAGGAATCAGATGTTCTAGGGTGCTTATAAACGAATACAAGGAAACTCATTACACAGAGACTGAAAGACAGACAGAAAGATCAGCTTCCCTGTGGCGCTGACCTATTAATTGAAAAATATGACCTGCTACAAAAAATATCCTTTGAAATGCTGTTTGTATGGATCCATGCAACTACCATAAACGAAAATTGATTTTGTTCTCGTCCGGTCTAATGTTGTGAGTGAAATAAACAAATGCTTTAGAGATAAGAAATAGGTTAGTGCTACTTATATGTTTTTGAAACTCAAAAAATACCTACTTATGTATACTGTACTATTTATGTACTATTTATAATGTTTCTGTTGACAGGAAAAATCTTTGTTTTGTTCTTTTTCTTAGAATCTTCTTTTTAATCAGAAAAAATTATTTTTGCATAAAATTGTTGTTGTTTTTGTTGTATCGTAACTTATTCTCTTCAACATCCTTAATGTGCGTTTTTAGCATTTTGGGTGCTATTGGGTGTGTGACTCATTCGTGGAACATGTACAAACAATTTTGATCTTCTGAATTCTATAAGTCTATAGTCTATATTATATAGTTTTTTTAGGAAGGAAGACTGCAAAGTTTGTTTTATTTGATAAAGATTTCTTTGGTACAATCCAATGTGATAAGAAAGGATTTACAGGGTTTTCTTAACAGCCCCGTAAGAAAAAATTATCTCTATCTTTTCCGTTTATTCAAAAATCACCAAAAAATAATACCTAAAATACTAAACATTATCTGCTGTAGTGTTGATAAGAAAAACGTGTTTTGGAAAGAATTGACAGTGTTTTGTAAATAAAGATGAATTAACATTTTGGAGACCAAACAACGTGCTAATCTGAAAGGTTTTTCATTCTAGATTCTGTGCAGGATTAAAATGGTCCAACAATAAACAAATCGAAGGTTTTCAAATTTAACAGGAGAAACTGCCCCTTAGTAGAACAGGTAAATAGTTTTCTATGATATCAGTGTTTCTAGGCAAGGTCAGGTTAGTGAACGACGTCTTCAATGTTGTCAATGATAAAAATCTTTTTCATTTACAACTTTCAGCCTGAACTATTTGAATTTTAATTTTTAATAAGTTGGCATTAAATAAAATGTCATATTATTTCATTCTTTCTCATAAATCTGGAAGAAAAATTCTGTTTTTAGTAGGAATTGTGTTTATTTTGGTGCTTTCACAAATCTTTGTTATGTACCTTAAACTCAGTTTGAGATAAAAATTTTGAAAATAAACTTTTATGAAGGTTAAGGAGATAAAGAAAAATGATGGAAGGATTAGATTTGGAATTTATTTTGAAACTTTTTTTATGGTTTTTGTGATAAGTAAATTTTTAATTTACTGTCTGAGTTTATTTCAACTCTGTTTTTAAGTGTGTCACGAAAGGGATAGACACATATATCGTGGCGGAGAGTATAACTAAAGAACGCCAGTTGTGTAATGTGTTAAATAATTCCAATGAAAACATTTTCAATGGTCATAAGATCATAGCAATTCTTCATGCTGAAAATCTGTCATTCCTGTTTAGAATGGCTTCTCTTTCCAGTGTTGTTTAGTTGAGTTGTTGTTTAATATGATGTCACAAGACATCCACTACATCCACTAGTATTTATAATGAATAACTTAGCAGCTTAAACAGTATTATAAATACACCATTGTTCTATATCTTTGTCAGGAACGAATAGGAACTAATACTAAAATCTGATTGGTTTATTTTCTTCTCCTTCTTGAACTCATTTCAACTTTCCACAGACAGGAATGGAAATGAACAAAAGAATAATTAGGATAAAAACCAATCACACTCTTTCTCTGGCATTCAATTCTATCTTCTATTTCTGTGTGTGGAAAATTTCCCAGTAGTGTAAAGTTGCTTTTAATAATATCAGTAATGGGTTCCTTGTTGAACATTTCAGTTTTGGAGCATGTTTTTTGGCAATTCTATAAAAATAAATGACATGGTATACATTTGTATCGAGGAAGAAACATTGACAGCTGAAACAGTACGAAACATTATTCAAAATAAAAAATTAATGTGATATGTGAAAGTAAAAATGAACTGTTCCAAGAATGTTACCATTTTTTTTCCGTTCATATCATAGTATAACAGATAATGGTTGAGCTTGTCACCATTACATGTGGTGATTTATAATCATAACACTTTGTCTGCCTGTCTGTCTGACATGCAAAGTCTTATTTTGCATTCCTACTCTACACCATTTTTGACAATATCACGGTAGCAGTAGGTCCTTTAGAGGAAGGATGCTATACCTTTTTTAGATAAGCGTTCCAACCTTTATCAGGTGACATAGCTTTCACATAGTTTTTCTTAAATTTTACTTTCGTTGTGGGATGTGGGTGAACAGGCAATACGAAAATTGTTCACAGTTGGAGAATGCCACTGTCTTGGCACCTAGATTGAAATCAATAGTGTTTTCCAAAATTTTCATTTTGCTGGCGAAGTAGAGTTGATAATACTTGTTGTTTGGTTTAGTTTGATGGATAGTGATTAGGGCGGCCATTACCTTATGAAAATTGCTGAAAAACATTTTTAGCGAAGCTAAAGTTGTGTCGCTGAATAAGAAAAAAGTGAATATATCAGTGTATACCCAGGGGATAAATTTGTTAACAATCCAATGTAGAGGAGTACAGCTTCATAGAAATACACACAGTATTTCAATGAAACCATTCTTTATCGCAGTGACTTTTTGTTGGTTTTGTGCAATGGGTAGTGGTTCAAAAGCTTTTTGACATTCCTCAAAATATTTTAAAGTTAGGTTCATGTTGAATGTAATTTTTTTTTTTTTTTTTTTTTTGCAAAATTATCATTCATCATTCAATGCAATGTTTTCCCATCTGCTAATAATCCTCATCAGTATTCAAGTTTGAATTACCCAAAAAGCGAGATTAAAGCAAAACATCATTTTCAAATAAATTTTATTTGTTGGCTTTGTTTTGTTAGGTTTGTTTGAAAATGCTTGAGACAATGTAATAGTCAGAAAATACAAATTTTGCAAATTAAAATATTCTAAACTTTTTCTTGAAATTCCTTTACGAACATTGAAAATGTTATGGGGGATGTGTAGCCAAGACAGTACATCTTATTGTGTTGACGATTCGTCCATGTGATTCTTCTGTTCCTTATCTTTCCTCAACTACTCCAAATAACTAACAATGAACCTGAGTGGCCTTGTGTTGAATGAATTTTTCAATCCTATTTTGTTGCATCAAGTTTATATGGAATTTTTTATTTTAGTAAAACAATTGTTAGAGAACCTGCAGGTTAATTCAGTTGAATTTGCAAGTCCAATATCAAAACACTTTTGCATTTATTTGTCAACCTCTCAAATACTTGTTTATGATTCTTTGAAAAGACTTTGAACAGTAGTAGGACAGCATGTGAAACTTGATCCTGTCCTGGTATCTGCAAAGGAATTTTTTTCAGAATAGATTGTGTTTTCATTGAAATGCGACCTCAGTAAATGTAAATCTGTTGGTTAGACATATTGCAGTCGTGTATGTTTTCATGTAAATATTATTGAAATATGCAGCCTGACTTCATTGCAAATACATCAACACAAATTATCACCTGTCGCTAATTATTAAAATTATATTAGAAGCTTTCTCGAAAAATAACTTTTGCTTTCAAAGAAAAAAAATTAAGGATATCTCTCATCATCATGTTTAATTCCACTGGGATTATTTTATAATTGTAAGTTCTAAGATTTCTAAGAATCTCCAAATCCTGATTATGGTAGGTAAAATCTATTGCTTTAATTTTTTTTGTTGTTGTTGGTAAGTAGAACATCTAGAGCCTTTAAGCTGATTAACTTTATTGTGAGACTTTTAAATGTGAGAACAAATTCAAACAGAACCAAAACAAAACAAAAAGCAACGACATGAACCTCGAAGAAAGATGATTGAACTATGTCTCTCACATAATAAACACAAAAAACTAACTGTCAAAAGTGTTGACGTGAAAGATGTGTTGTTTTTTATGAAAAATACATAGAAGATATTTTTTTATAATGTCCATTGAGTTGTTTCTAACCATTTGTTTGAACTTCTGCAGAAGATCTGAAGTGTTATTGTGCTGGAGGCACTATAAGGTTTCAATGTGTATACAACTTAAATTCATAGGAATGGTAATTACCATGAATGAAGAACCTTGACAGAACAGTTACACACACTTTATGAAACCTTACACTTTGTAATTTTACACTTTTCCACAGGAAATCTTCACGAGATTTGCAGAATTCTCACAAAAATATGACATTATAGATAAATCAAATATTTTGTGTTTTTGCTGTGTTTTCTTTAAGGCTGTCTACTGTTAAAGTGAAGAAAGGAGGTAATCCTTTCAAGACTTATAAATCTATCATTGCAATTGATGTGGATAGTTAATTGATTACGATAGAATTAGTATTAATCTGTTTGCAATTATGTAGCTTGTTTCACCTAAACAGACTTTCTTGCAAAACCAACATGTTTGCAAGATGCTTTGACTGCAATGTGGATTAGAATAATCGGCTTAATAGATAATACTGTTCAAGACCTCCTGATATGTCAAAATTCTAGAGCTTGTATAGGCTATTATGTTTTTCATTCACATAGTTGATAAGATCTAATCCTCTACTTTTATAATTTGTATACCCATTCATAAACTATATATTTTCACACCCACTGATTTGTTGATACTAGAATTCACGTGAGATTACTTAAATGATTTTCGTTGTGTGAGTTAGTATCACCATTTCACGTGTTTTGTTTAGGAGAATGAATTCTAGTAAATTATACTTGCAAGGGTTAAAAATGAGAAAACGTTATTTGTCACATCCCATTTGCAATGATCTCGTGAGTGTTCATCTGTCTTTGTCGGTGTCTGACCACGTTTTATCACGTGTAACCAGAAACCAAAGTTATCTAGTACACCGTATAGAAGGTATGATGTTCAAGAAAAAAAAAAATAATTTTGTTAAATTGAGCTAATTTCTATTTTTAGTATCGCAACTTGGACGATACCATGGTAACCAGTCCCGATTTTGAAGAAATGGAAGCTACTAGCGAAGAAATGTCCGATTCTGTTCGGATCAAAGTTGGAATTTGTGCAATGAATAAGAAGGTATTGATGTCATCTCATCTTTTTTTCTTTTTGTAAGTCGTTCTGTAAGAACTTGAGTAAAGGAATTGTTAATGAAACGATCCAAACCTTCTGAATCAGTTATGAACTTTTACCCTGACGGTCTGGCTTTATCGATATGGAATTCTTTATTCTTCTTGGCTCCTCAACAACAGAATTTATTTCATCGTCATCTTTTCATAGTCAATATCTGTCTTGAGTACTGGGCACGACTTGTGTTGTATCCCCTTTTTTCGTACTTCTATAAAGTGAAAAAAATTTTTTCGGCACTGTAATAATACACATGTTTGTGATTTTGCTTGTTTAGACGTATTCCCGACCGATGAAAGAAATCTTGAAAAGACTAAAACGTTTTATTCTGCTAGAGTTTGAAATATTTCCTGATGAAATAGTACTAAACGAACCTGTTGAGAACTGGCCTATCGTCGACTGCCTTATATCGTTCTATTCGAAAGGCTTTCCACTAGACAAGGCTATTTCTTATGCAAAACTCCGAAAACCGTTAGTAATAAATGACCTGGAGATGCAGTACCAACTGCAGGACAGGTAAGTGGGATAACCACCACGTTTAAAATATTTTATCATCTTCTCTTCATGCCTACTGTTCAAGTAATTATGTCTCAATTTCTACAGGAGAGAAGTTTATCGAATTTTAGAGGAGGAAGGGCTGGAAGTACCACGCTACGCTGTCTTTAATCGAGACGCCCAGGGAAATCCCATCTCACCTGAAGACATTGAAGAATCAGACGATACAATTATTGTGAACGGGAAAACATTTACCAAACCGTTTGTTGAAAAGCCTGTAAACGCTGAGGATCATAACATCTACATATATTACCCGTCTGCTGCGGGTGGTGGATGTCAAATATTGTTCCGCAAAATCGGTAGCCGTAGTAGTGTCTATTCATCGGAGAGTCGAATTAGAAGAACTGGCTCGTATATTTACGAAGATTTTATGCCCACAGATGGAACGGATGTAAAGGTTGGTCCTCGTTAATCGCTAAGCACCTGAATCTATACAACACCCAAACGAATGATAGAGTGAAAGCGAAAATATCAAGAGTGTATTCAATTGATTTTTTTTCATCGTGTTTTCACTTCCACTTTTGCGTGCTTTTTTCACTTTGAGAACTTGTACTTGTTACAGTTCTAATTATCTCTCTACGGGAGAGAGGTTTATCGAATTTTAGACACAGTTTTAATACCTTGTAACAGGAAATTAACCAATCATCATTAAGCGGTTTGCCCCCCAACCGTGTTGTGTTAATTTCATGAACGTTACGTTTGTGTAAAAAGTGTAGAAAAAGTTAAAGTTTTTAACAAGGAAAAGAGTGTTTAAAAATGTATTTAAGAACAAAACTGATTAATCATCTAGTTCTACATGTTACTCTCCTCGCTCTCCCTCACTGTAGTTTTGACGATTTCTTTTAGAGTTTCCGTTGAGTCGTCTGAACTGAAGTGGTGAAGTGATTGATTGATTGATTGATTGATTGATTGATTGATTGATTGATTTCAATCCTTTTATTTAAAAATAACAGTAACTGAACAAGAAATACTTGATTTTTTTCTTTTTCTTTTTGACTGCGTTTGTTTCATGTAACGAAAAGGTTATTCTTTGGAAAACCGCGTTAATCTTATGCTCCAGAAATGTATATTTTCGACAAATCGCGTTAATTTTCTGAGTTGTTAATGAAGTGATACGTTAATTTCCTGTAATAAGGTATCTCTCAAAATGACTACGCACATTTATGAAGCGTTCTATCATCATTAGGTTTATACAGTGAGTGAGGAGTATGCTCATGCGGAGGCGAGAAAATCACCAGTGTTAGATGGTAAAGTGGAACGAGACAGTGGCGGAAAGGAGTTGCGATATCCTGTTATTTTAAGTGCTCGAGAAAAGCTGATTGCAAAGAGGGTTTGCAAAACATTTAAGGTACTTGCCGATGTTACTATGATGTTATGATGTACTTGAAGGTCATGAAAGCACTTAGAAGCTGGATTTCCGTTTTGCTAGATCAGGCTGGATTGGAATCAATTAGAACCAGATCCATTCCGTTGTTGATGAAAAATAGATTTCCACTCCGACAGGATTGCAGCGTGTAAAGGTTTTGTGGCTGCTATTTGGAGAATGTAATTTACTTGTTCAAGATATGACACTGTTTCGAATGCTGCCTTAAACAAATAACTGGTTGTTCATCTTGAGCTATTTTTACTCTACATTAGACTAGACACTAGACTAGATTCTACACTAGATCTTCATTTTGTTTTTGGCGCTACAGTGTCTGCCCTAATGTAAAGTCACCTGATCAGCACTCGTTATTCGTTGGTTTAAAAACCGATCCAAACTGATCGAAAAGTTTTGAATCGCTTCTGACCGACTAAGTTCACGAAAAGTGCAATTACTGCACATGCGTGGATTACAATGCCAATTCATTCCAGTCCTGTCAGTTGGAATCCGGCTTTAGGCTCTTGCCAGTTATCTGAAGTCTCGATGTTTTTGAATAAAAATGATCATTGCATTCTTGTTTTTTCCTAGCAAACTGTCTGTGGATTTGACTTGCTGCGAGCAAATGGCAAATCACTTGTATGCGATGTGAACGGATTTAGTTTTGTGAAGACCTCGCAGAAGTATTATGACGACTGTTCACAGCTCTTAGCGGACATCATTCTGCAAAATTTAGCTCCACAACTGTGGATTCCCCCACAAATAGACTTTCTTTCGGCCAAACAGTCAGATACGGAAACGCCAGTACCAGCTACTGTGTCTGGCAATGTTATGGAGCTGCGTTGCGTCATCGCCATCATTCGCCATGGAGATAGAACTCCAAAACAAAAAATGAAGATGGTGGTCACTCATAAACTGTGAGTTGTTTGCTAAATTTCAACAATCAATAAGGAACGAAGTATTGGCTAATGTACGAAGTGATTAACCACCCAATGAGCAAAATCGTCAAAAAGTCACTGCGATGAAGTGCATTTTTATTGAAATAGTGTGCATATTTCTATAGAAATGTACTCCTTCGTTGTGGTTTTTCAGAAAATTTGCACACCAGCCAAGTTTCTTTTAATCGAAGATTTTCCTCGATTTTCTTTCAGGTTTATCGAGTTATTCAACAAATACGGAGGGCCCGATGAGGGCCGTTTGAAGTTGAAGAAACCGAAGCAACTACAGGAGATCCTTGACATTACGAGGACGCTACTTGAACCACAAGATGATGGTGGACACCAACCCGTCCATGAGAACAGACTGAAGCTGGGCCAGATGAAAAGTGTTCTTGAAATGTATATAGCGCTCAATTTTTTCTTTTCACCAATTGTTGAGAAGAAGTTTCCCTGTGGGTAAAATCGTCAAAAAGTCACTACTACGAAAAGCATTTTCATTAAAACTGCGTGAATATTTCTATAGAAGTGCACTCCTTCGCAGTGATTTTTTAGAGCATCCTTGAAATAATATGAAATATTTTTTTTAGGTATGGTCATTTCTCAGGCATTAATAGAAAGGTGCAATTAAAGGCAATGGATGATAAACGAAACTATGACATGTTGGCCAAGTTTACTGGTCGAAATAAAAAATCACAGACATCTGTGGGAAATTCACAGTCACTCTTGTTGATTTTGAAATGGGGAGGGGAATTGACTCCTATGGGTAAAAAACAAGCTGAAGGGCTTGGTAAAGCTTTTCGTTGTGTGTATCCAGGTGGTCAAGGTAACGGATTTGTTCAAACGTCCACCACCATTAAACCAGTCCAATGTTTGCATCCAACATTTTTCTCGTGTCGAATGAAATTTTGAACTGATGTTGGGTGAAATATTTTTTCAACGAATTGACGCTGGACCAGCCAACATTTTTAAACTTATTGGACCAGCTAACATTTTTAAACTTGATTACTCAAAATGTTCGTTTCATGAAAATTCCATATCCGTTTTAATTCTACTACAACTTGAAGGCGAAGAAAGAAGATAAAAGAATTATGAACAAACGAAACTGAAAGAGAAAGAATAGCAATGAACAGATTCCATCCAAATGATTCAACACAATTTCAACACAAAATCGTCATAGTACCACTGCGACGAAGAGTATTTTCATTGGAATAGTGTGTATATTTCAATAAAAATGTACTCCTCCTTCGCAGTTGTTTTTAATTAACGTTTTCATTAAATTTCCCCTTCCGAACTAATCGATCCGACCAATGCTCCAGTACTCGACTGTTTACCATCATGCTCATGCTCAGCGCATGCTCAGTGAGCATAGCAGTGTGACTCGGTCATCTTAAGAACAAGATTGAAGTAACACTGTAATGAATTTTAAGTGCTCCAAGACCTCTATCGCAGGCAGCTTCGTTCGATTAGAACTGAAGACGTTGAAGTTGGTACTGCAAATATAAATAAATAAATAAATTTCATCCTACATGTGAAAAACTCGATGTTGGATATAGATATAGGATCGGGCGCTAACAATTTATATTTTATGCTGATTTTATTCGAAGGGCGTTCTATCGTATTTTTCCAGGTGAGTATGGGCGTGTTCCTGGTTTTGGCTTTCTTCGTTTACATAGCACATACCGACATGACTTGAAAATTTATGCATCTGATGAAGGGCGTGTTCAGATGACTGCAGCTGCATTTGCGAAGGTACCACTACTCAAATTACCTTTTTGCGAAGAAGTGTTTCTGAAACCATCCCTTTACTGTTCCACTTGATGTGTAGGGGTTGCTTGCTCTCGAAGGTGAGCTGACACCAGTTCTTGTGAGTTTGGTGAACAGCGACAAACATGCAACTGGAATGTTAGATACACCAATTGACGTCAACCGAACTATGCAAAGGTAAACGCCCATTTCATTTGTAGACACTTATCATGTATTGTTGTAATAGAGTTCGTTGTCTTTCAAAATGAAATATTTTGGGTTACAGAGTAAAATCCCGTCTTCACGATCATCTCCATTCAACGAGTGATTTTACTCCAGAAGATGAAAGAAATGTAAGTCGTTTTCCTTTCTAAGTGACGGAATAGTAAATATTCAACTCAGTTGCTCTAGAGAATGTGTCCATGGAAACATTTTGAGTATAACGTTTCTCTTATAGTTGTCCTTATCAGAAGATTCGTCAATTTTGAAAGCCATGAGGGAGGTAAAGAATCCTCACGAATTGTGTTCCAAAGTACATGTTCTTATCCAGGAACTTGTTCGATTGATCAACAGAAAATGTGAGGATCCGGAGTTGAATCCTAATAAATGTAATTTGTATCACGAGGAAAGCCTCAGCCTGATGAAACATCGTTGGGAGAAGATTGAAAAAGATTTTTGGAGTGGTGATAAATTTGACATCAGTTTGATTCCCGATATTTATGACTGTGTCAAGTATGATTATCTCCATAACAGGTCTGAACTTGCTTTCCTCGTTATGTTTGAATCTTTCAAAACTCCACTTCATTACACGTCATTACACATTAATTGCGTTTCCTCTCTCTATAGAGCTATCGGTTTGTGTCACCTACCAGAGCTTTATATGTACATCAAATCACTTGCTGATATTGTCATGCCTCTGGTATGTATTACTCTGCAGCTGTCGCTAACGTTGTATTTTCATCTTGAATAGGATTGACGTTTTGTTTTTGTCGTGTTTAGGAATATGGAATCACCAGAGATGACAAATTAACTATTTCGAAACAAATCTGCAGTCGCTTGTTGCTGAAGATACAAGCAGATTTACAATATAATGTCCATCAACTAGAAGAAACCGTTCATAGACTAAACCCACTGTAAGTCTGTTCAACCTAGACTAAAAGCGCTCTATTTTCTATTTTATTTTCTCAACACCATTGTTTTTGTCAACACCTTTGTTTTTGTCAATTCAATGCCTCGAAAAAGAGGACTTTTGTGAAGATTGGTTACCGTAATATATCGAGTAGACGCCCGGAGCATTTATTAGCATTTCGGAGATATGTATTAGGGAGATAACTGAGTTATGGGAAATGTGTATTAGAGAGATAACTGAGTTAATAGGAAATGTGTATTAGGGAGATAACCGAATTATAGGAAATGTGTATTAGGGAGATGACTGAATTGGGCAATTTCGGAAGTTTTCGACATTTTGAAAATTTAATTTCAGTTCTTAGTTTTGGTCGATTTTTTTCAACCAACTTTGCTACAATCTTGGAGTAGCAACATCAACCCCTCCCCCCACAACAAAGATGTTAGAGGCTTGACTGTGCCCGGAATTGACTGAAACTGCACTGAAACAATTATTGGGGAGAGGGGGAGGGATGTTGACTTCCCGTAGGTAAAAATTCCAATAGTTTTATCCAGCATTGTGGAATGCAATATTTAACCAATATGAAGCTGAGGTTGTTATCAGCTGTTTGCTCGTTGTTGTTGTTTTTGGTGTTTTGAATATCCGGCAGGTTTATTTTAAAATCCGAAAAATCAGGTATTTGAATCATTGCGTCATTATGTCCGTTGAATAACGTGTTTCTTCAAGGTGATAAAAATCTCGAAGATCTTTTGGCCAGTCTATAAAAGAATACCTTATCGGGGATAATTTCGTCGGGGAAATGTTTTGGCAAAATTTTACTAATAAATTTCACTTTTTCAAACTTTTAGTCGGGGAAAATTTTCGTCACGAAGGAAAAGTTTCGTCACTTTTCCCCGACAAAATTATCCCAGTAAGGTAGCCTGTGAAGACTCCCTTCTTTTATTTAGACAATCACGTGATATCGCAACTCCTCACCGTCATGTTCGTACGCGTTTATACATCACAAGTGAAAGTCACGTGCATTCTGTCGCGCATGCGTTTCGATATGGTACTTTATTTAAGGTAAACTTTTGAAGTAAATACCGAAATGTAATTTTCAACGTTTATTTGGAAATGGTTTGTTTTTATTACGTTATGTATGTGTTTCAAGGATACAGACGATCCACAAGTAAAACAGGCCTTAGATTATTTTGACGAAGTAGCCGAATTTAATTACCTGACGCAAATTATCTTGATGCAGTACGAGGATCCGACGGTGGATCCATTATCTGAAGATCGATTCCATATCGAAATCTACTTCAGGTAGGAATGTAAAATCCTTCCTTGGATGAAACATGCACTCGCATTTCCTGCTGTTGTTGTCTGAAAAGTGAAATGTTTAATTACGAAGACCTGAAGATGATCAGAACTACCTAGAGGATCAAGTGTGTTTTCTCTGAACAATAATTACGTCACGTTGCTCCCCTATGTTACGTCAGAATTATTCTCGTAAAATCTCAGTTCTATGACAGGAGCGGCGGTCATGCAATTCATAAGAAGCAAGCATTTGAACTGACCAATGTTACTTAGTTTTGATCGATATTACTATAGTTTTGTCGATGTTAATGTAGATTTATCGATATTACTGTAATTTTATTTCTTGTAGTCCTGGTGTAAAAACACCCACTATCGAAGATCTTGCTGGGCAGCTCAATGTAGATTCTAACGATACGACCAATGTATCCATGGAAACGAAAGAATCACTCACAGAAACTCGAATGCCAAGACTGAAGAGAGCTAAGTCTGAAGGTTGCCGCAGTAAGTATTTATGGAAAGTGTGAACAAGGAAACATCTAAATATGAAGTAACTATATTTCACCTATATTTTATGTCATAGTCGAACCGAACGTGCTGTCAACATCTCCAAGTAAGCTTATTACATCGAAACACTCTATTCATTATCTTCCCAGTATGTGAATTAAATGGAGATTTTTTGCAAAAGCTCTATTCCCCTCAAGCTAATCCCTTGACATACATTAGGTATTAAAAAAATGAATCTGTTCGTCATGTAACCCATAGTAGTTTCGCTTGTTGGCCAAATTTACTTTAATTCATTCAGAGCATTCTTCATCCACCCCGATTCGTATGTCGTTGCAACCGATGGTAGAACGTGTGGCCACGCAAGTTATCGATCATAATAAGCAGAACGGGATCATTGGATCGTCTCCAATAAAGACTGTTGAAGAATCTGTCAGCATACAAGGTAAAGGATTCTTCCCAGTCACTGCGACGAAGAGCATTTTTATTGATATAGTGTGTAAGTTCTATGGAAAGGAACTCCTTCGCAGAGATGTTTCAACAAATTTTCCCACTGGGTCGAGTGACCAGAAAAATTCTTTGGTCTTACAACCAATGTTCACAAGGCTAGAATAATAGCTTGTGTACAAGTATCTTTGGAATGGCTATATGTTGTACTTCCGTAAGATGAAACAATTGTTTTCTGAATTTTAGGAGCTGATGTAATCGAAACGTTACCATCCCTTCATCCGCTAGTTAGACTAAGTTCTGTCAGCCAGAGACAGATGGATGATTTTTTGAATGATCTGACTGATGACTTCAAAATTAGTTCAGCCCCAACAGAAAATAATCACGTGGAAATCAAACGTAGCTTTGATTCGTTTCGAGGACTTCATAAGTGAGTGTGCTGAGTTGTTCGGTAAACTACACTAATCCAACGAATTGTTGTGGTCCGTCATTAGGAAGTGACGTCATAAGGAGACGATGTGTTAGACGATCAGATTTATCTGATTGAATTAATCTGATGAAGCAAAAAAATTTAGCATCTTATCAGTGGGCGAAATCGTCCAAAAAACACTGCGATGAAAGGCAATTTATTGTGATAGTGTGTATATTTCTATACACTCCTGTTTTGAGCGATTTCAGATTCATTTGATCGGATTAATCTGATCTCCGTCGCGTTTTGTTTTTTTGTTCTTGTTTGTTTTGGGGTTTTGTTTTTCGTCTTTCTACACAGTAGCGGTCAATTCAGGGTTGAGGTGTAGTTCCACATATTAATCATAGTGGATAATGATGGACTGACGGTTTTGGTAGACTTTGTGCGGAACAGATTGTGTGGATACACCATGTATATATGGAATGACTTTTCATGTGTAATATAACCGTTACTGTGTGCACTTTACAAAAGACAAGTATGCGTTAACAGTTGTTATGTGGAGAAATTGATTAAGTGCGAATCTCCTTGTGTGAATCTACTGTACTGTGTGGTTCAACTGTTCTGTGTGTTTCAACTGTACTGTGTGATTCAACTGTACTGTGTACTGTGATTGAATGGTTGGTGAGCATATTAAACAGCTGAGATCTGACGTTCCGTTTAAAACCATTAACAAATACAAAGTAACTAAGACTTTCTCTTCTCAGCATGTTAAATATAGTTTTGTACGAAAATTATTTGACAAATAAAGTGTTGTGATAATTGTCAAAAAGTCGCTGCGACAAAGAGCATTTTTATTGAAATAGTCTGTATATTTCTAAAGAAACGCACTCCGTCGCAGCGATTTTCAAAAAGATTGTCCACTGGGTACCGATTTTGTTTCATTTAAAGGGGATGATGTCGGCAAGTATAAAGACCTTTCTGGAAATTACGTCAGCCGAGTTGTCGACGCTTCAAGGGGAAATTTTTCCCAACGTTTTTTATTCAGAAGTGCGTAAGTTACTTAAAAAATTCGAAATGCGGCTGTGACGTACTTGCCAAAAGGGTTTGTTGTTTGCACAGTAAGTACAAACCATGTTCAGTCATCATACCCTCTAATTTAAACCATGTTGACACGTCAGACGTTACTCTTGAAATTACTGCGTGTCTTCAAGCGATGACAAAACTGCTCTGTCACACGTGACGGGTGACATCCACAGTAAGTTCGATTGAAGAGATCACGTGATGATTTAATATAGCTTCTTTTATAACATTTAAAATATTTACAAGGATAATAATGAAGATATGTAAATAAGAAGTTTGATGTACGTATTTTCACGAGATTAAATTATGATATTATACAGATATAATAGAAATCAGAAATCCTGAGAGTTTTGCCTGAAACTGCCTGACAACACAATTGGGCGAAATCGTCAAAAAGTCACTGCGAGGAAGAGCATTATTATTGAAATTGTGTGTATATTTCTAAAGCAGAGATTCTCTCCTTTGCAGAGATTTTTTAACAGATGTGCCGGCTGGGCAAGCTTTATCATCAGTTCTAGCTACAAGCAACCACAGCGTATTCTGTTCCATTAAGCAACTGCTCAGCATCGATGGCCTTTCTTATAAACATGGCTTTTTACAAGTGTTTGGTTACAATTGCTGGAAACACAAGAGGAAGGCGTTTATATGAGGAAATATAGTATTTTCTACCAGGATAAGTATGACGATAAACAGCTTTCAAGTTGTCACGAGAAGTTGCTGTTAACAATGTGAAACAACCTGAAGAACTTTTAATGTTTTTGATTTCGAACTTCGAAACTTCTCTTTGTTAAGACATCCAACCAAAACAGAGGAATCGATGTAGACATAGATCTTTTGTCGTCAGATTTCACGTCTTCATAGACGTCTTGACAGTTCATCCTTGTCGACTGTAACAAGCTAGGCGAATGCACCATCTGGATATTTCCCATCAGTTCCGCCATTGCTTGTTTTTCTTGAAGCCAGTTTTCCACTTGACGTAAAATTTCGTTCGAAGAGTCCGCGTGAAAGTTGGATTAAGTGCAACTTTTCCTACGTGGAATATTCCGCAAGACAATCAAATCAGGCAAGAGGGTAAACAGAGGAGCTGGTCTTGGCTTCGAGATATCTGTATTACGGAGACAGTAGAGTCATAGAATGGTTTCAAAAAAGTCATCAATGCATTAATGTGAAAGTAGGCATATGTGCCACATAAATACAAGTAATTTATTTATGGTGTCTTTTAATTTCTCCCAAAGAATGATGTGTCCGCTAGAGAGAGGGGTGATTTTCATAGGAAATGTTAACACGGTCCCGAACATTTGCGTCCGCTATAAAATGTCTGCTATGTAGAGGTGTTTCTATGAGACTTTGACCATGATTCAACCGGTTTCTGGAAAAAGTGTCCGTTATAACAAAGTGTGTTATGGCATGTCCGCTATAGCCAGATTGGACTGTACAACGAACACAATTATAATAGGAATTCTCTATAAATATTTTATGTTCCATCATATATTAAAACACGTTCTATCAAACAGAATTTGAAGTCTTGTCAATCCTTCCAAGTCCAAATTGTGGAAAAATGCAAAAAAAAACAATGATGTCAAATGGAACTTTAAGTCATGACTACCATCAATCAACATGATATCGCGAAGAAGCACATACGGTTTTCGTAAGTTTTTCTTCGCTTAAATAACTTTCATCACTTCTATCTGAACACTGCATCAAGTCAAACATTTCAGAAATAGGGGATTTCCAAAGATAATTCTTCTTGAGTTCGGATCATTGCTAAACAAAACACCTTCTTTTAACAACTGTTCCAGAAGTTGCCACTCCTTCGCACTCCTAAAATAACAAAGAACGAAAACATTGCATTGCAACTGAAATCGTCACTCTCGTAAATGCGGAAACGGAAAATCTTGATGAAATAACTTTGAAGCGAGTTTACACAAATATTTTTCGATTTCTTAAAGATATACAATCAAGATTGGTTAACCGTGGATGTTTTAAATTTTTACAGAGTCAATTTCGTTAGAATCTTGTTACTTATTAATTTGGAAATTCGTAATCGTCACAATTGAAGATAAATTTTACCGTGATTTATTGGCTTAAAAACGCAACGATCAACTAACTAAATACTGCAGGGGATCGAGGAGTAGGAGTAGATTGGGCTCTGATTGGTCCTGCATATTTAGAAAAATGTCAGAAGATCAAACGACGCCATCTTCCCACAAAAACAACGGCAGATTTAACGATCAAAATAACTTGCAATGTATCGACTGTACACGTATATTTAGAAGCTTGTCTGGTCTAAAAAATCATTAGAGAGCATGTAAATCTAGAGATAACAACATCTATACTATAAACAAAGAACCCAGGCGAAATGTATTTCAACTTCCTAAAGGAAGCATCGGAAAAAAGTTCATTAACGAACTTACTCAAACTATAGAATTATGGAATAATGACTCCCCATAGATGTTTCACTCAAGATGTTCATGTTGATGCCGAGTCTGTTACTACAACGAACAAGTCCAAAAACAACAACACTCGAGAACAAAAAGACTTTAGAAAGAAGATTAGAATTATGGCGGCAGAAAGAGATTTCTAGCTTACTCGCTGAATGTCTTGTTATACAAAGTCGCTTAGAAAAGGTTTGTCGCCAGACAGAAAAAGGAATTTGGGTGATGAATTTCAAAAAAGGATGATCAAAGGAAACATCAACGGTGCTTTAAGATTGCTAACGTCAGATCAATGCAATGGCATCTTACCACTGAATGACGACACGATGAATGAACTCCACCTAAAACATCCTGACGCAAGCCCAATACAAAAAGACCTTCTTCTCCAGGGTCCAATCGCTAATGTTAATGACATAATATACGAAAGTATAGACGACACTTGCGAGCTTGTCTCAAAAGTAAAGGTGCTGCAGGAGTTTCTGGATGGGATGCAGATGAATGGCGCAGAGTCCTGGGCAGCAGCATTTTTGGGACGGCTGCAAATGATTTAAGAAAATCACTAGCGAGATTCACAAGAATTCTGTGTACAAAGCGTGTGTCCGATCCAGAAAGCTTGGAAGCTCTATTAGCTTGTCGATTAATCCCTTTAGACAAAAACCCAGGGTTGAGACCCATTGGGATTGGAGAGGTATTGCGACGCATCATTGGAAAAACAGTCATCATGTGCGTAAGAAAAGACATAATCAATGCGAATGGAAACTTGCAGCTATGTGATTGCAGTTCACGCATCAGCTGATGAAGAAAATCACGGCTTATTGCAGATCGATGCGTCAAATGCATTTAACTCAATAAACAGAGCAGTGACGTTACATAACATGGATATACTTTGTCCAGAATTTTCAACATACATTTTCAACTGTTATCAAACACCCGCCCGCCTTTTCATATCCGGAGGGAAAGAAATTCGATCAAATGAAGGTACTACTCAGGGTGATCCTGTCGCTATGGGTATGTACGCCATTGGTATTCTTCCGTTACTTCAACTGCGTGAAAATTATAGTAGTAACGAGATTCCAAAACGCGTTGCCTACGCTGATGACTTTACTGGCATAGGAAAACTAACAGAGCTTCGATCATGGTGGGAAAGTGTAGTAACACATGGTCCAAATATCGGCTATCATTCAAAAGCTAGAGAATTGGTTAATTGAACAATACCTCACTGAAGCAGTCGCATTATTTAATGGTACTGGTGTTCAAATTACCACAGACGGTAACCGCCATTTGGGAGCCATTGTTGGTAGTATTGAATGTAAAAAGAATTATGTCTCAAAACTTGTGCGACAATTGGTGAAAGAAGTCGAAACCTTATCACAAGTAGCCGAAGCATATCCCCACGCCGCCTACACATCTTTTGTTTTTGGTTATCAACATAAATTCACGTACCTTTTTAGAACTGTATCTGATATCTCCACTGATTTGCAGCCTCTAGAGGATGCTATTAGAGGCAGTTTCCTGAAAGCACTCCTTAACGGTTACGTGTGCAACGATGAAGAAAGAAAATTATTCTCGCTTCCCGTGAAATATGGTGGGTTAGCTGTTTATAATCCATGTGAACGTTGCGATATTGAATACCATAATTCGAGATCAGTGACAAGCTTAATGGTTAAAAAAGTAAAAAATCAAGTTGAAATATACGACGAAGCAGTGGAAACTGACCAAAAGAAGCAACAGAGTACCTTAAAAACAGAGAAATCGAAAAGAAATGAAGGCTTGCTGCAAGAAATAAAATCAAAAATAACTGACAAAGTTAGCATTAGAACCCTTGAAGCCAGCTTGGAAGTTGGGGCATCAAACTGGCTTACAACATTGCCCGCCAAAAAATATGGTTTTCTGTCAGATAAACAGTTATTTTGGGACAGTATTTATATTCGCTACAACATACAGTTAAAGCGTCTCCCTTCAACTTGTGTTTGTGGCGCTCCTTTTAAATTGGAACACGCTCTTTCGTGTCATAAAAGTGGCTTCATATCGATTCGTCACAATGAGGTTAGAGATTTCACAGCGGAGTTACTGTCAGAATGCTGTAAAGATGTATCAACAGAACCAGTATTACAAGAACTAACTGGCGAAGGTTTACCACCGTCAACTATCCAAACAAATGATGCTCGTGTCGATGTTGCTGCACGCGGATTCTGGGTTAAGGGGCAAGTAGCGTACTTTGATGTTAAGGTTTTCAGCCCTACAGCTAAAAGCTACTTAACCCAGTCTGCATCACACAAAAGCAATGAACAATCAAAAAAAAGGAGCTATAACCAAAGGGTAAACCGTATTGACCAAGGAAGCTTCACACCACTAGTCTTAACTTGCTTTGGCGGTATGTCGCGAGAATGCTCGACCTTTTTCAACAGACTAGCAGAGATGATTGCGGATAAAAGAAACGAACCGATCCACATCATTAAAAATTGGATAAGATGTAGAATAAACTTTAGCCTTCTCAGATGCCAACTGCTATGTCTCAGAGGATCTAGAGGATCGAAGAGGCTGTTTGCTGAACAAGATGACGTAAATTTGATCACCACCGAATGTCAATTACAACCCTGAATCATAACGTTTTTAATTTCTATTTCTATTTCTTATAATGTTATTGTTTATGCTGTGATTGGGAAGAAGTCATTTTTGTGTAATGTTTTTCCATTGAATGTTGTAATAAAATTTTCATTATTGTTAAAATTCGGAAAAAAAAAAAAAAAAATTGCAACTGAAAAACAACTCCATCAACAAAATCTCGTCCCGGCAAGACGTGGTAATTGTGATCATATGGAGAAAAAAAACACCTCGCTTAAGCGAGATTGCGGTAAAAATAAGCAATTCCATTGTTTAACACATTTGGATGTCTAAAAGAAGAATATTATGCCATCCTAAATCTATAGAACTACAGATAACTTATATGGTATAGTCAAGAGAAAAAAACACTGACGACAAATCAACACAATGTTGACAACACAATCCAATGCCATTCGATGTAAAACCATCACCAAAGTCAAAATAATGCGGACACAAACAACTGCATCTTGTCAATAACTGTAAACTTAGAAAGTCATTCCCGATTAACCTCACTCGAAAATGGCCATTAGTTCCAAGTGACTGTTACGTGTTTATTCTCTACTGACCAAAACCACACAAGCTCAATTAAACCACACAAGCTCAATTAAACCACACAAGCTCAATTAAACAACACAAGAAATTTGCAAAACAAGATGAGAATCAATAATAAAGCAACACACTGATAATTAAATACTCATTCATTCGAGTTATACAAAAGACCGAAGAAGAAGAAGAAAGAAAATGAAAAAAAACAGGAAATAGAGATTTTTTTCCTACTCATATTTGAGTATACATAATCTATAAAACGACCACCGCATTGCCATTTCATATAAAATCTTTTATTTTAGAATCCCAGCCGGCACATTTGTTAAAAAACCTATGTGAAGAAGTGCACTTCTATAGAAATATACACACAATTTCAATAAAAATGCTCTTCGTCGCAGTGACTTTTGACGATTTTGCCCACTGGGATTGAGAATGTGGTTACAGAATCAGTTCAGGACATAATAAGCCGTTACTATGAAGATAACTGCTTGACCTTCATAATCAGTCCTTAGTACTGCAGCAATATTCAACCCTCAATTCCAAATAACTGGAATGTGACTTGGTTTCATTATCTGGTAAGAAAGAAAAACAACAGAACAACACATGCTGCGGTATGGTGAATTGTTGATAACAAAATTTAATGCATCAACGAGGAAAAACAATTTAGAAAAAACATTTAGTCCATTGGAATTTCATAATCGATACGTGCACAACAGAAAAGAAAAAGCTGAACGAGCTACAGAAATCATCACGAAAAGAATTATTAGGTTCTTCATATCACAACAGCAAACAAACGCAAAGCTTTCACCTTTTTTCTATTAAATTATATTATATCTGTTATATTATATAAACCATGATACCTGAGCTCAATCCATGGTAAATATTCGGGATGCAATATCATTTACCATCCAGTCTACCCCTTCAATTAAATTGGATCCTGTTACAGCACTACAACCCAAAATCTGCCAATGATGTGTTTTTATCTGATCTAACTCTAGAATCTAAACGTTAGTTAATTTTACAGTATTATCAGACATCATTGGACGTTCAAAAAAAAAAACATTTTCCCAGTGGGCAAATTTGTTGAAAAACCACTACGAAGGAGTGCATTTCTATAAACATACACACAATTTCAATAAAAATGCTCTTCGTCGCAGTGACTTTGTGACGATTTCGCCCACTAGTTTAAATACCTCTTTAATTTCTTCAGCATTTAAGGCACCTGGTAAATCTTGCTTATTAGCAAACACTAGCAAAGTTGCACCAGCCAACCTCTATGAAAACGGCAGTGCTTTACAAATATTACAACTTGAAATTTTTGAATAAAATACAAAGCAAACCTAACCTCTTCAACTAATAATGTTTTCAGTTCTTTTTTACAGTCTTCCAATCTCCATTTATCAGCACTGTCAATAACCCATATAAGGCCGTCCGTTTCTTCAAAATAATTTCTCCAATATGATCGAAGTGACTTTTGGCCACCAACATCCCAAATATGCAATTTGAACCTATAAAATTGCCCCCATAGCAGGTACTGGATTGCATTCTCTCTTTAATATTTAAAGTAATATACAAAGTTGTCATTTTAAGTCATTACAAAAGCCCTTACAAAAAATTTCTTCATTTCATTATTTTGATTTTATTTTCACACAAATTTCAAATTTTTTTATTATTCAAATTCACCCCTCCTAAAGCCCGACTTTCTATTATAACTGGCCGATAGGCACTGTGAGGAGAGAGGTTACTTCCAGCCCTATTGACCCCGAAACATCCGAAGACTTCACAGGGGCAGACTTCACAGCCAGAAGAATTTGTGTTTGTCCAGAGGTAGAATTGAACCCAGAAACTCTGGTCTGCCAGCCAAACACCCTACCATTACTCATATTGTTGATTTAAATCTTCAACAACGAAACCTACTGTGCATGTTCTAATGTTTTGATATTGAATCCCAATGTCGGTGAAATTGTATCAATATCTTCACCATTAAACTTCTTTACAATGGTTGTCTTTCCTGCATTATCTAATCCTCTAAATAAGCATCATTAAGGAATCCACAAAAAAGCAGACATTTTTGAAGCATACAACAGTTTGAGGATGAAATAATGAAAAGGATACAACATCAATATTCTCATTTCTTTTTCTTTCTGCTTCATCTTCTTCAATATTGTTAGTAATCCCATTATTAATTTTTCTACAGATACCATACAGAACAGATTACATAAGAGAGAGATAATGTAAACAACTTATATATATATGTAGCTACCAGTGTTCTAGGCAACTCTGAAGGTCAGTTATACTGACAAAGTGCATCAGGCAAAATTAGTTCTATTAGATTTAAAAATAATTTTTTGAAATTCGTTTTGCTTTTGCCCAGACATGACTACTTAAACTATTTGAATATGTAATCAATCACAATCTAAGGAGAATCAAACAGATTATCAAACATAAGGCAACAAATTGTCAGGTCGCTTTTGTTTTTGTTTAAATGTAAAATAAGCCATGGAAAATGAAAGATCTTAGTATTGTATATACACCAGAATATCAGAGGTTCAAAAGGAAAGATGGAGTTATTGGAAAATTTTTTACATGAACACCAACATTATGGGTATTATAAAAACATTTTTGAACGAAAGAATTCTTTCATCTTTTTTCAATATTGATGGTTACAGTTTTGAAAGAAAAAAACAGAGATTCAACTAAGAGGCGACGTAGGAATGTTTATAAAAAATGGCACTGCTCAAGAATGGATTTTGAATCAACAGACTTAGAGTTTATTTGTTTGGAAATTTTCCTAACGCAAAGAAAATCATTTTTTGCTTGCTTCATAATATATATCACTCCCCTGATTTAAAAAACTTTGTATGAAATATATACAGTATACTGTCTATGTGCCAAATTACAGACAGCCTTCGTTATTACGGACATCAAAATGTAAACAAAGATTCTTGTCACAAAAATAGACATGCACTCTAGCCAAGTTCACCACGTATAACTGAATAAAATGTTTTATGAAACAGAGAAATGGAGAGCAATTAGCAGCAACACTTGAAGAATAATGGACTGTGAAGAATCATAATGGCCCATATTTCAATAATCAGTAAGAAGTGTCCTCCCCCACTGTGATTGAAGTAAAAAAAACTTTACTTATTTGACTTATTTTATGATAATTAACTTTCTAAAAGCATGACCTAAAATCATTTTCATTCCTCAACTCATTTTTAAACATAAATTTTTGACCTGTCAAAGCCCTTTGTTCTGTACGATGACATTTCATGACGGAGGTGGCCATTTTTATTTTTTATCCATTGTATACACGGAGCTCATAAAAATACGCATGATTCAGCAGAGCAGTCTATTTTAAAAGAAATCTTTAAAGTTTAGAAAAATAAATTCTAAACGGCATATTGGTAATTTTCTGACGTTCAAATAAATTTAATTATCTCTGAAGTTTGTTTTATTACAGTTTGGTTGACAGTACAGGATGTGCCGTGTTTTTAATTTACAGACGGTTGGAATTATGTCTTGATCGATGTCCGTGTAATTACGAAGGCTGTCCGTAATTAGGAACATAGACAGTACAAAAAAATAAACCAAGAAACGATTATCCACAGAGATATGAACTGTGGATAGCAATAAACTGCTGAAAGAACTTCTGTTGTTACAGGGCTATCATCAATGCATTGATCAGCTACAAGGGTTACTGAATCAAAATCAGAATCGTTAACTGACGTGGTGATACTATCAACAAAACCTGAACACTTACCGTGAGTTGGGGCGAGATTCAACTCTGTGGGGCGAGATTCAACAGCACTGTTATCCAGACCACAACATTCAACAAAATAATTCAAAATTTCAAAACAACAACATCACATATCTGAACCAAGATGTAATCTATACTACACTCCACAATAAATTTTTTTTTACATTTTAACAATAGCCGAATGTATGCCTTTGAGCTCTTCAAATCCCAACACGAGTTAAAGACTTCGTACAGCCGCGCACGTTTATTTTTAAAATACCAATTAGGATTTCTCAAAGACGGTTTCCATGAAGTGATGTCCACCCTCCACCCAGCCACCTTTTGGCTCTTTCAAGCGTGTTTACCTTATTACACTAATGCGCCCGAGGGTCGTATTTTGGGGTGCATGGGCGGAAGCTATGTAGTGAAACAAACTGAAAGAGATGATAGATCATTGTGCAAAATTTATTTCCCAAAGACGGTTTTCACTAAGTAATATCATCCCCTAAAACACCTTTCCATCCAACCCAGCACACCTACAAAGCTTACCACCGGTTGGGTCTTACCGTGCATGTGTCGCCGTGAGCTGAGATGTAAAGAACACAATGATGGAAAGAATTGATGACTGTGCAATTACTGTGTAAAGGGTTTTGTGCAAAGATATAAAAGTGCACACCGTATACACTCCATCAATTCCTATTGCTACTCAGTTGAAAAGATTCACCACTGGACAATGAATTCGAGAGAAAATCTTCTTCAGTGGCCCCCGTTAATGAAACAAAAATAAGTTCTTTTGGAGTATTTTTCATGTTTTCTACAGGGGATAAAATACGGCGAAGGAGAGACAACACAAAAATTTGAAAATTTTATATAATGCAATCTACAACATTTTTCGCAAGATTTGAAATCTCTGACTATGACTAGACTATCTCATCTTAGCCAATTTGCAATGTAGAAACCAGGCATTCACTTTCATTTTCAAGCAGCCCCGTGTTGTTGTGATTCGCACAAAAAAAACCACTGACCATTTATGAAATACTATACTAACCTGATGTCAAAACCTAAAATTTTAAACTATTTCTTATAACAACTTTTACCTTAAACCGTATATCAAAATCTAACGAACCGACATGAAATTCATGAAAACATTTTTCTCACAGAGAAACTAAAACAACATTCCCATTGGAAAACACGTTTTGTTCAGCGCGGTTATTTTAACGTCAAAAAATTTGAAGCCCATTACATAACGAGATTAGATTGAATGGATCGTGACATTTTAATAGCCAGAGTCTCTCTAAATGGTGGTAATCATTCATTAATGTTTTCTTACTATGATTTTTGGATTCCTCACCTTCAAAAATGGTCAGGTACCAATTTTCAGGTCAATACCTCCAGTAGAACAAATTTAATTGCTAAAAGACTGACGTCCAGTAACCAGAAAATTATGCAGCGCTGAGAAAATAAGCTGAAAAAGGGCCTGGGACTGAGTGTCTATATCTCTGGAACCGCTGGAGGTATTGAGCTGAAATTTGGTACAGGAGTTTCTCTCATTAATACAAGCTCACATACCAAAAATGAGCAAATTCTGAAGGGGTGGGTGACATGGCCTTTCTCATTTGACATGGAATGACCCTTACTTCGTTTAGTTTTAAAAATGTAAATGTATTTAAATTATTGACCAGATGCAGCTTGATTTTGGCATGTTGAATCTCACCCCACAGAGTTGAATCTCGCCCCAACTACTCACGGTATATAATGTAATGCTGTTAAGGTAATCTCAACAACATCATGGCGATCATCATGCTAATGTCTCTACTGAATGTGTAAGAAAATTCTACAATCGTAAAATAGCATCTGAGACAGTTAATGCAGAAATTGTGTAAATTATGAACCAAATGATTTGCAGAGTGATTTAACGTGTATAACGACTAGAAATCTGAATACTGCTTGACTGTAACAACGTTTTATTGCGAAATATAAACAACCATGCCCCTATAATCACAAAGAGGGTTATATAAAGGGAAAAATCACCCTGGTTTATGAAATAGACTCAAATTGAAAAGGGATAAACACAACACGGTCTTAAAGAGATTACTGCATCCAAAATGATATTTCAGGGGATAATAGAACTAGTAAAGTTGTTTAAGATCTCTTTTTACAGTTTCTGGAAATTCTGTTTCCTTGACCTTGGGCAGATATTTCAATTTAAAAATCACCAAATTATGCAATGCATAAGATAGTAAGTAAGTAATCATTTATTTACCATGGTGAAATAATACAATACAATCTTATTAGATCATAAAAACAATAAAACATGGAAGGAGACCACACCAATAGACAAGCTAATCGAGGGGACTAAAACCAAGTTAGCCGCACATTCGCAGCGACACATTCGGCATCCACACATTCCAGCGACACATTCAGATTTTTCCAGCGACACATTCGCAATCTTTGCCAAATAGCAACGTCAGCAAAAATGCAAAGAAGATAAAAGTCTTATTCCCCTAAACTACTAAATCTAGGCAACACATACCACATCACTATTTGCTTCTATCAATTCCAAATTTCCTGGAAAAAGTCGAAATATGACGGAATAAGAGATCACAGCAAAACACAAGTTGAACTTTGAAGAGGTCTGAAAACTATATTGCAGGTGCTTTCACCAAATTTAATTCTTATTCCCCTAATGTCCATGTCATGGCTAACACAAAACAATAACAAGTTACTTGCAGTGACATTTCAACTTCCTGGAAAAATTCGAAATGTGACGAAACAAGAGGTCACAGTTAAACGCGACTTGAAGATTCAAGAGGTTTGGAAACTAAATTGTAAGTGTTTTCACCAATTTTAATTCTTATTCCCCTAATGTCCATGTCATGGCCAACACAAAACAATAACAAGTTACTTGCAGTGACATTTCAACTTCCTGGAAAAATTCGAAATGTGACGAAACAAGAGGTCACAGTTAAACGCGACTTGAAGATTCAAGAGGTTTGGAAACTAAATTGCAAGTGTTTTCACCAATTTTAATTCTTATTCCCCTAATGCCCATGTCATGGCCAACACAAAACAATAACAAGTTACTTCCAGTAACATTTCAACTTTCTGGAAAAATTCGAAATGTGACGAAAGAAGAGGTCACAGTTAAACGCGAGTTGAAGATTCAAGAGGTTTGGAAACTAAATTGCAAGTGTTTTCACCAATTTTAATTCTTATTCCCCTAATGCCCATGTCATGGCCAACACAAAACAATAACAAGTTACTTGCAGTGACATTTCAACTTCCTGGAAAAATTCGAAATGTGACGAAACAAGAGGTCACAGTTAAACGCGACTTGAAGATTCAAGAGGTTTGGAAACTAAATTGCAAGTGTTTTCACCAATTTTAATTCTTATTCCCCTAATGCCCATGTCATGGCCAACACAAAACAATAACAAGTTACTTGCAGTGACATTTCAACTTCCTGGAAAAAGTCGAAATGTGACGAAACAAGAGGTCACAGTTAAACGCGACTTGAAGATTCAAGAGGTTTGGAAACTAAATTGGAAATACTTTCACCAAGTTGTAAATTTTGGAGATGCACAACGTGGAGGCAAAAATGAGTTTTGACTACTGTGTGAGCTTTTTTTTGGCCATTAATTTGGCAGATCTGCTCGAAACGTTTCGAAAGTTTTCCAATTTTCATAAGAATTTGCACTCAGCAGCATTGGATGGTGGTGATTTTGAAATTGGCAGTCGTTTTTCAGAATTTATAAAAATTGATGTAGGGCTTTTCGAAATCATATTTTATCTTGAAAATTTACGAGTATTGTTGAAGATGGATATGCAAACGTCATGAAGCCTTGTTTTTAATTACTTAGCTTTTTCAGAAATAAATTCAATTGATATCGAGCAGCAGGTAGATACGTTTTTATTATAACACTGTTGTTTACTCAGATCGTGATATCAAATAGAACGTACATGGTGTGGTACGTTTCACGTGGTTAGGTTGCAATTCAGTTTTCTATCCATTGCCTGTGTATGATCTTATATTTTATTTTTATTCGATCGATTCGCACGTGGAACTAAAAGGTAAGGATACAATTTTTACTTTTCTGATATAGCATTTAATTCCAATTACTGATTCAGGTTGCAAAAGCTATTGATCGTTGTGGTGGTATCAACATCAATCGTGAAAATGCTGATTATGTCGCTAAAAATGGTACAATTAGCGTTGGTAACGTAATACCAGCTAGTCCAGGCGATCTGAACTGCTATATCACTTATTGCATGCCGTTGGTAAGACTATAATCGCTTGTATGTTTCATTGAAAAGCAGTCTGAGCTTTACTACATCATAAATCTTTAGGGCCACGCTGGGGCATTGATAAACCGGAAGAAGATCTTCTCTTCAATGTGGTCTCTGCAACCTTGAATTTGGCCGAAAATTTGAAGTGTGCATCAATTGCATTACCTGCAATTAGTTGCGGGATATTTTCTGGCAACAATACTTTGCGCAAAAGCGCAACGACCATCAAAGCTGCAATATTTAAGACATTAATGACAAAAGAATTTCACCACCTGCGAGTCATTCGGTTAGTTTCTAATGACCAAAACGTATTGAAGCAATTTTACAATATTGACAAATATAACAAAGACATACTGAAAAAAACAAAAAACTAACCTCATTGCGACATCCTGTAAATATGTTTAATTTAGTTATGACTACTGTTACTGTACAATATAACTTAAACGTTGCAATTATACCAAGACTTCTGTTTAATTCTTTTTTTTTTTCTTTTTCACGGTTACATCTTCGACATCTCTACATGAAGAGCATTACGACCTACTATTATCAAATAAAAGGCTTTTGAAAATAAATGAAGTTATTTTGGTTTGAGTGCAACGAATTACAGAATAAAATCATAAAACAATAAAAAATGGAACTTTTCTCTTGATGGTGATCCCTTATTTGGTGAAAACACTTGCAGTACAGTTCCCAAACCTCTTGAATCTTCAATGCACGTTTAACTATGACCTCTTGTTCCGTCACGTATCGACTTTTTCCAGGAAGTTCAAATGTCACTGCAAGTAACTTGTTATTGTTTTGTGTTGGCCATGACATGGGCATTAGGGGAATAAGAATTAAAATTGGTGAAAACACTTGCAATTTAGTTTCCAAACCTCTTGAATCTTCAAGTCGCGTTTAACTGTGACCTCTTGTTTCGTCATATTTCGACTTTTTCCAGGAAGTTGAAATGTCACTGCAAGTTACGTATTATTGTTTTGTGTTGGCCATGACATGGGCATTAGGGGAATAAGAATGAAAATTGGTGAAAACACTTGCAATTTAGTTTCCAAACCTCTTGAATCTTCAAGTCGCGTTTAACTGTGACCTCTTCTTTCGTCACATTTCGAATTTTTCCAGGAAGTTGAAATGTCGCTGCAAGTAACTTGTTATTGTTTTGTGTTGGCCATGACATGGACATTAGGGGAATAAGAATTAAAATTGGTGAAAACACTTGCAATATAGTTCCCAAACCTCTTGAATCTTCAAGTCGCGTTTAACTGTGACCTCTTGTTTCGTCACATTTCGAATTTTTCCAGGAAGTTGAAATGTCGCTGCAAGTAACTTGTTATTGTTTTGTGTTGGCCATGACATGGGCATTAGGGGAATAAGAATTAAAATTGGTGAAAACACTTGCAATTTAGTTTCCAAACCTCTTGAATCTTCAAGTCGCATTTAACTGTGACCTCTTCTTTCGTCACATTTCGAATTTTTCCAGGAAGTTGAAATGTCACTGCAAGTAACTTGTTATTGTTTTGTGTTAGCCATGACATGGACATTAGGGGAATAAGAATTAAAATTGGTGAAAACACTTGCAATTTAGTTTCCAAACCTCTTGAATCTTCAAGTCGCGTTTAACTGTGACCTCTTCTTTCGTCACATTTCGAATTTTTCCAGGAAGTTGAAATGTCACTGCAAGTAACTTGTTATTGTTTTGTGTTGGCCATGACATGGACATTAGGGGAATAAGAATTAAAATTGGTGAAAACACTTGCAATTTAGTTTCCAAACCTCTTGAATCTTCAAGTCGCGTTTAACTGTGACCTCTTCTTTCGTCACATTTCGAATTTTTCCAGGAAGTTGAAATGTCACTGCAAGTAACTTGTTATTGTTTTGTGTTGGCCATGACATGGGCATTAGGGGAATAAGAATTAAAATTGGTGAAAACACTTGCAATTTAGTTTCCAAACCTCTTGAATCTTCAAGTCGCGTTTAACTGTGACCTCTGCTTTCGTCACATTTCGAATTTTTCCAGGAAGTTGAAATGTCACTGCAAGTAACTTGTTATTGTTTTGTGTTGGCCATGACATGGGCATTAGGGGAATAAGAATTAAAATTGGTGAAAACACTTACAATTTAGTTTCCAAACCTCTTGAATCTTCAAGTCGCGTTTAACTGTGACCTCTTGTTTCGTCACATTTCGAATTTTTCCAGGAAGTTGAAATGTCACTGCAAGTAACTTGTTATTGTTTTGTGTTAGCCATGACATGGACATTAGGGGAATAAGAATTAAATTTGGTGAAAGCACCTGCAATATAGTTTTCAGACCTCTTCAAAGTTCAACTTGTGTTTTGCTGTGACCTCTTGTTTCGTCACATTTCGAATTTTTCCAGGAAATTTGGCATTGATAGAAGCAAATAGTGATGTGGTAGGTGTTGCCTAGATTTAGTAGTTTAGGGGAATAAGACTTTTATCTTCTTTGCATTTTTGCTGACGTTGCTATTTGGCAAAGATTGCGAATGTGTCGCTGGAAAAATCTGAATGTGTCGCTGGAATGTGTGGATGCCGAATGTGTCGCTGCGAATGTGCGGCTAACTTGGTTTTAGTATCGAGGGGGGAGGCCACCAGGTCGAGGGGGGGGGGGGGGGGGGAGCCACTAACTTTTGAATTAGTGAATACTATGACTTCATCCTTCTATCAATCAACTCAGAGTGGAAGCCCTTACTCCATAATAGTAACTTACAAAGATGTAATAATAATGAGAGAAGTGTTAGCTACTATTTTATTACATCATAAATATGTATAAGATTTTAAAAATGAAATATCTCAAAAACTATAAATAATAGTGAAATACTGAAAAGGGACTTGCTAAACAACTTTTTGAGCTCTATCATATTGGTAAATATCATTTTGGACGCAGGAATCCCTTTAAGCTCAATACGCCATCTTTACAACTTAATCAAAACAAAACAGTCAAACTACCGGCCGGTACATCAATCCTCGATATGACAAGTGGTTCGGTTTTTGCGTTTACGAATCCACTAACAACCCACTTGGCTCGACCAGTACGATAATCCCTGATCCACACTATGAAGTTAGATCGACGCCAAAATCTCGTTTATCAAGTCGTCGAGTCGTTTTAGATGTTAACGCGGTTCACAATAAGTCGATATTCAAGTCATCAAGTCGTTTTAGATGAACACTCGCTTTTCAAATGAAGGCGTTTTAGAAGTTTGTTTGTTTCAGATGATGGCGCGTTGTTCAAAATTTGTCGGTCTTTCATATCAAAAACTACTACAATTTCATGATCTGTTTATTCAAAATGACACTATTCGTGAGCCCCTTTCTTGAAATCAGACGATAAAGGTGTTCCACACTAACTGAACATGAACATATTAATGTGAGGTACATATTTCATTATAAAGATAAAGAGAAGGGATCTTTCAGAATTCTACTAACAAACAATCAAATGCATCTGAAAGAAAAGGGAATCCTTCACAGTTTGGTCATTTTTTCATTCATAACCATGCAATGGCCCATGCTTCATGCAACTACTAGAAGACATGACGGCCAGCATCATGACTTATGCAAATATGACACAAAAATCTGTTTTTGTGTAAAAGCCAACACTGACTTAGAGAAACTGGTAATCAGGTTGCACCGCCTCATTTTCTGAACCGACTAAACATCTAAAACGGCTAATCTTCCGAAGCGCCTCAATTACACAGCATCTAGCGACCCCAATTTCTAAGACGCCTCAAATTGAAAAACGAGTGTTCATCTAAAACGATTCGACGACTTGTATGTCGCCTTATTGTGAACCGCGTTAACTTCTAAAACGATTAATGACGTCACGAGTCAACATCTAAAACGACTCGACGACTTGACAAACGAGATTTTGGCGCCGAATTAACTTTATACCACACAGGGTCTCCAATAATAAAAGAGCGGAGTTTTTTCTTACCGTCCGCGTACATAACATTCCGTCTTTTCTGGCCAGGTTGGGCTTCAGCAATGAAAGTTTTGTTGCAAGGCGCCGGTTCATCAACAATTCTGCAGGGAAATGACCAGTCGTGGTTTGGGGCGTAGTACGATATGCAAACAGGAACCTCTGGAGCCGAGTGTGAAGGGATTCCGACGAGTCACTACTCTCAAGCTTCTTCATCGCTTTCTTGAAAGTTGGAAATGCTCTCTCCACGCAACCGTTTGTTGTTGCGGGATGGTAGAGGGTGCGCTGGTTGTCACTCGTAGCAAATGCGTAGCAAATGTCTCTCGAAGACACTCTATCGTCACCCGCGATCCGTAGTTTGTTGTGCTCAAAGGATACGCCTCAATCCATTTCGAATACGAATCGACGATTGGCAAAAATACTTTTCCTAGAAATGGACCAGCAACAATATCAATGCCCACCGTTGTATACGTGCAGCGGCCATGATGGGAATTCCTTTCCGTTCGCCAAATTTACCTAATAATGGCTTGTGATCGGTGAATATGCTGAACTCCTTGCCGTACAAATATTGGTGAAACTTTTTCATGGCATAGACTACCGCCAGTATATGTGCATAATTCCTCTCCGCTACTGACAATGTTTGTGAAGCGTACGCAATTGGTTTCTCGGAACTGTCAGGTAAGACATGGGAAAGCGCCGCTCCCACGCCATATGGAGATGCGTCACATGATACTACTATCGGTTTTTCTGGATCATAATGCACCAATAATGCCGGTGCACACAACAATTCCTTCGCCTTTCTAAAAGCCGAATCTTGAGATTCACCCTATCTCCAAGCCACTCCTTGGCGCAGCAATCGATGTAGTGGCTCCAGTAGATCTGCCAATTTAGGCAAGTGTCGATGGTAATAATTCAGCATTCCCAGGAAGGATTTAAGTTGCGAAACATTGGTAGGTTTAGCTAAATCCGGTATCGGTTTGACTTTCGCATCCACCGGCTGTACACCCTCACTGTTGACCAGGAATCCGTGGTAAACAATCTCCTGTGTCATAAACGTGCACTTCCTCTCCCGCAACCGTAATCCACAGCCTTGAATAACCTTCAGTATTTGCTTCAAATTCCGTAATAACTCCCTTATTCCTCCCTGAGAGCAGAATATCATCCAATCGCAATACCAGTTGAGGAATGTGGCACAATCGCTTCTCCATCTCTCTTTGGAAAATCCCTAGTGCCGAATGTACACCATACTGGCAGCGCGTGGGCTGGAATAAACTTTTGTGTGTATTGATCGTCAAAACTTCTTTTGATGCTTCATCTTAAAGCAATTGCTGATAGGCGTTGCTCAAAGCAAATATTTACCACCACTTAATGTGGCCAGCAGATCCTCCGTCTTAGGAATGGGGTAATTGTCCAAATTCGCTGCTTGATTTACAGTGAGGTTACAATCTCCGCAGATGCGTACCGTCCCATCGTCTTTTGGAATCGTAACAATAGGTGAAGCCCACTTGGAGTATTGCACTGCTCGGTAAACACCAGATTCCACCAATCGGTGTAATTGTTGTTCGATCTTGTCTTTCAAAGCATATGGCACTGACCGGGCTTTAAAAAGCTAATTAATTTCAATATCCTTTAATATACCCAGTTCTGGTGAAAATACGTCTTTAAATTCGTCTAATACTGCCTGTAGCGCAACAGTGTTAGTTAATTGGTGTACATTTGCATCGGGCATGATCGGCTTTTTGAACAATGTTCCCCAATCTAGAGAAATCTGACTCAGCCAGTTTCTTCCCATCAGCGTGGGTCCCTTGTTTGGTGTGATCACTAGGGGCAAGACACACTTCTGATCGTGGTATCGTACTTCAACTTCCACAGCCCCAACTGGCTTCACAATTTCACCTCCGTAGGACTTTAATTGTGCCTCAACTGGTTCCATTTTCATCTTATGCCCAAATTTAGACTCAAAGATATCTTTGCTCATCACTGAAACCGTCCCCCCTTACCATTTCCATGACCAGTTTCTGTTTGTTCACCTGCACCTTGACCATGATTGGGCATCGCGTTGTAACCCGATATTGTACAGGTGATAAAACGGATAATCTTCCGCTTCATCTCCCCTCACTTCATGTTCGCTTTCCACCTCTAACGATCTGACATGTCCATCCGTTTTGGGGTTTTCTCTCGCCTTTTTGCGGCATTTCTTAGCAGTGTGTCCCCGAGCGTGACAATAAAACACTCTTTATTCTTAAACATGCAGAATTTTGGATGATGGCCATTTCCGCGACTATAGCAGCCTCCCTTGCTTTTCTCCGAACTCGTTGCAGTGGTGTTGACGGCATCCGATGTACCGGTCGATGCGCCGGACGTTCCGGTTGCTCCGGCGTTCTGCTGATTTTGGATTTCGGCCGCTTGCAAAATGTATGGATTCCATCGACTGCGCTACACGAATCGCCTTGTCTAGTGTTAAGCTTGCCCCTTCAGAGAGGAGGTTTTGCTGGATTCTGTCATGCCTAACTCCACATACTAATCGATCTCGTAACATATCTGACAACACAGCTCCATAGTCACAGTACTCAGTCAATCTTCGCAATTCTGCCATGTAGGTTGCGATAGACTCGTCAGGTAAACGATTTCTTGAGTTGAACTAAAAACGTTCTGCGATTGGATTTGTTTTGGGGTGTTGATGGTTTTTCATTAACGTCACCAACTCTGCATACGTCTTTTCACCTGGCTTTGCAGGCTGAACTAAACCACGGAATAGTTTATAACACGAGGCTGCACAAGAGCTAAGTAGAATAGCTCTTTTCTGATTTGCACTGACAATGTTGTTTGCCTCAAAGAAAAAATCAAGGCGCTCCACATAACTTTGCCAATCTTCTTTAGATTGTTCGAACTCGGATAGTTTACCATATGTGGCCATTTTTTACCTCGTCGCTAATTGTAATAGACATAATGTAATAGACATTGCATCAAAATCAAGAAGGTTTATTCATTGAAAAACAGTCTAAAACAGTCTATTCGAAAACTTACAATTGCTTTCGTTTCAAAGACCTTACTGTTGCTGAGGTGTTTAAGTTGCTGAAAAAACTGTTGAGACAGAAAAAAAGCATGCCAAACTGTCAAGCTACCGCCACTAAAACCAAGTTAGCCCGCACATTCTCAGCCAGACACATTCGCCATCCACACATTTCAGCAACACATTCGGATTTTTCCAGCATCACATTTGGAATCTTTGACAAATAGCAACGTCAGCAACTATCTTAAGAAGGTAAAAGTCTTATTCCCCTAAACTACTAAATGTAGGCAACACATAACCACATCACCATTTGTTTCCATCAACTCCAAATTTCCTGGAAAAAGTAGAAATAAGACAGAATAAAAGATCACTGTGAAATGGAAATTGAAGATTCAAAAGGTTTGGAAACTATATTGCAAGTGTTTTCACCAAATTTAATTCTTATTCCCCTAATGCACATGTCATGGCCAACACAAACCAAGAATAAGATACTTGCAGTGATATTTCAACTATTCCAAATGTGTCGCTTGCAAATGTCCGGCTAACTTGGTCTTAGTCCCACCACCATGAAAGATGTTGCCCTATAAATGCAGTAGAATTAGGTAAAAAGTCACCAAAACCCAAGAAAAATTAATATATATATAAAGATGAAATTTGGCACAATGGCCCAGAAATATGTCAGGAATGACATGAAAAAAGCCCAATTAATAGGACCTTTGGAAAATCTCAAATTAATAATGGCGGATATAAGGATATAATACGGAAAAATGTTTCTCATCATAATCTTGAAGTATTATACGAGATATGGGAAATCAGGATATATAAATGTTGATCACCATCTTTCGCTTCTAATAGAAGGCTTCATCTCTAAATAACAAGTTTAGGTCAAGGTAGGGAATAATATTGAAGAGCATACAGTGTTTAGCCATCCTTAATTCAGAAATCTTTCGGAACATCTTGCTACCAGTGACACACTGATACTTTTGATCAATAATTTGGCAAAAAATTGTCATTTGTGATAAAAGCGTTCTAATCAAAAAAGCTAATCTTGATCAATTTTGCATTTTCATCAATGGTCTATAGTAACATATCAGTTCGTGTCATTTTAGAAAAAGCAGAAATAAGAGCAGGACAATAAAAACATTAACGAAGTAAATCATTCCACATTGGGATAAGGGATTGTTCACAAATGACGTCAACCATTTTTTCAAGATTTTTGACCCCCCCCTCCTCTGTCAACCTGCGTCAACTTTGCGTTGCCCCCTCCCCCTCAGTTGACGTTTGATGCCCCCCGCATTTTTTACGCATTTTTAATTAGACGTGAAAATATTTGAAATGATCTTCGTGTAATTTTTCTCTGATCAAACTCCATCTGTGCTTATTGTTTTACGTTCGTGCATCACGGACCACATCAAGATCACATTCAGTGTTAACATTTTCATAAGAAACTTTTACTTAATTAGAAAAATCAAGGTTCTGCAAAATTGTGTGGGTTGACGTCAACTAGTATCACATCCCCTCCCCCCCCTCCCCCGTCAACCAGCGTCAACTTTAATATAACCCCCCTCCCCCATGTCATGTCGTTTGTTAAACTGTTATCTAAATCCATTTTAATTGTTAGATCTGAGACCTGTATTGAGAAGGCGACTTTATCTTCAATAATGTCAACAGATAGAAAAACAAATTACACGAGCATGTATGATATGAGCAACTTAAAAAAAAAATGTTCTTTTGAAACATGACACAGCACGTATAAGCCACGTAAGACCCATATTTAGGTGGCACCACGTGAAATAATAATTTGTTGCACAAAGGGAAAAGTCAAATATCATACGATTATCTATTTGTGTCACCTTACCATTGGTTCTTTTGTCATTCATGGCTTCTTTAACAGGTTTCCAATCATTAAGACTGGTTTCGTCACCTCTCCTCAAAGGACAGTGTCTTTTTGAGTTAAAGGAACATACTAAACATAAAAGAAAGAGTCAGTTTAAATCACTTGTTCAACACTTATTTAAAGCATAAGTTTTTTTAACTACTAAGTAAATAAAACATTAAACAAATAAAAATAAATAATACAAATAAATAAGAATGGATGAATGTAAATCCGAATGGTTCTGTTTTAAGCTTAAGTAATGGAAATAAAATTGAACTGTTAAATTGAAATAATCGTTTTTGATATTTTGTTTCAACTATAAAAAGAAAAGGTATCCTCACCATCTCTTAGTGTTGATGCCACCATTGATAAAAGCAGGAATGCAACGATAGTCTTCATGGTTGTAGCAATATGAGAAAGGTCCCATTTGGAAGAGCAAAAACCTTGTGAAAACCTTGTTAAATTTGCTTGGGTCAGTGAGCATAAAATTACGTCATGCCTCGTTCTTTCAAACATTTTTATAAGACTTTCCTGCAAAGAGTTTGATGAATTCCAAATGGGACCTTTCCTACCCTCGTAGTTCAAAAACTGTCACTGCCAACGAAGTTAGATATCAACTGCAGTGACTAGCAGTAATGATGTTTATTTATCAGACTAATTCCGCTCTAATTACCATATATTGTTTTTTGATGAACCGCACACGGTCTTTCTTTTACTTTACTGCTGCTGATTACTGCTGAACAAGAAATATTATTACTCTAATTACCGTTATAGTTTTTTTTTCCTTTTATTCAGCGGCTTTAGCCAGTCGTGATCGTCGTCTATATGATTTTCCAATTTTTCGCTATTTTCGGATTTGGAATTCTTTTCGGATTTCGGATTGTTTGTTTATTTAGAATAGAACAGACCTGAAACTCAGGTAAATACAATCGAAGTTAACTTGTGTCACCGAGTAATTATACAGATTTAAATTTGATTGTCCAGAGGGAGCCAATTTAATGAAGCAATTGAAGTGGAGCTAGCGGTGATAATTCAAGAATAAACCGTATTTTGCAGTCATTGCAAATTCGAATTCTATGCAGGTGCATCTTAAAATGGATCAAGGCGTAAATGAACCCAGAATAATACAATCTCCTGTATTTTTTTATTCTCCTGTTTATAAAAGCGCTAGAAGACAGTGATATCATATAGCCGTTGTTAACGCATAATTGGTTAAATGGAATTCACTGCAATGAAAAGGTAGCTAACAGCAAAAGTAGAATGAATTTACCAAAAGTCAACAGGAATGCCTTGTTGGAAATTACGTGGGTTCATCGCAAATTTAACTTAACGGCACATCCAACACGAAAACAAGCTGTCGCGCACATTAGCGCAAAGTTTTACCAATATGGATGATGAAGAAGCTGTTTTCTTGAAAACTTGTTTAAAGAAAAGCTGAAAGAAAACTAAAAAAGAGATCAATTTGGGTGAGAGAAATTTACAAACATAGAGAAGAATGTGGAATAGAGAAGAATGTGGAATAGAGAAGAGACGAATATATCGCACTTTAGTACAAGAAATGACTTAAGGAGATCGAGAGTCCTATTTCAAGTGAGTAGTTCTTATGGACTTGTTTGAGTGATAAAGTGAAGAAATTGTCTTAATTTCAACAAAAATCATTTTCCCTACAAAAAATCTTAAAGGAAGCCATTCACGAAGGTGTATTCTCGTTGTGTAAAAGAGTGTGTTCTTTATTTTTTTACTTTCTTGAGTGCTGATACAAAATTTTCAAATCAGCTCATTTTTTTATCCAGGAAAAATAATTTTTTCTTTCTTTTCTTTCACTTATTTCATTTCTTTCATTAAAAAAATGGAAAAAGACTTCTTGCGCATCTTGTGCTTGTGTTCACATTACAAGAAAGATGACGCATGGGTGCAGTAAGGGAGATGCAACGACGCAAGATATCAAAAGGTTTTGATATTCTTGCGTCGTTGCGTCACTCTGGCTGCATTCTTTTATCATCTTATTTCATCCATGTTCACACAGCGCGCAAGAACGACGCAATGCAGCGCAACAGAGATGAACCTGCCTTTACAATTCTGGAACCCGATAAGAAGCATGGGAGAAAGGTTGCTGTTGGAAGTAATTGCTGACTTCGTTAAAATAAACTGCCAACGTTTACAGAGATACTGTTTATCTGCTTAAAAGGAAATGTAAATATTACATTTTACCATAAGATTTACGCACTTTTGTATCATTTTCAATCTCAATTTCAATTTCAATTTCAATTTCTAAACTGAATGTGCTGATCAGTAGCGTATAAAAATCGTTCGAAAGTTTTTGTTCGAACGTAAAATAATAATCATGACATTAGTGGAAGACTGCTGAATGAATACAAATGTTTGTACTTCAAATTTAAAATGTATAAGTACGTAAGGTACGAAATTTATCCCTCGTTCCCAGCAGGTTCCTCCCCCCCCCCCCCCCCCCCCCCCCTCTAATCCCTATTCAGTCAACCCCAGAGGTGCTGGAAGGAAGGAAGGAAAATTTGCCAACAATTGTTTTGACCGTTATTTCCTCTCAATGCAAGCAACAGACCAAACAAAACAAACAGACCAAACAAACGGCAAAACCGAAACGGAGAAGAGAACTTGTTGGAAGTGCCAACGAATAATTAGAAGTAGAGTTTTGTGATGAACATAGAGGAAATTTATTTTTATTGCTGTGACAAAGTGTGGCAAAAAGGATTACCTAATATTTCCATAGTCTTATGAGTATGACAAGGAAATTTATTAAGTAAAATCTTTTGAAAAATTGGTTCAGAATGGAACAACAGAGGCGGACACAGCAAAAAAATTAAGTGGGTCGCGAAGCGACGAAAATTTATTGCGGAGCGCAGCGACGCAAAAAATTTTGGCTAAACAGCTGGGGGTGTTGGGGGGTGCTGTAAACCCCCCAACTGGGGTCGGGGCGAAGCCCCGGAAAAATTCAGTTTTCGAGGGATCTGGGGAGCACTGACACTTCAATTTGAAATAGGATTTATCCAACCTTTTAGCGTTTGTTGTTGTGGAGTTTTTAACAAATGGGGAATAGTCTTGCAGTGGCATGACGACTTCAACAAAAATAAAAGTAAAGAATACAATTTATCTTATATTTTTCTTAAACACTTTACTTTTTGTGAACAGCTTTGATTTTGTGAATGTGAAAGGGAGACAGAAAAGAGAAGGAAAAACAAAACACTTCATGATCAATATTTCTCGTTCTTATATGCATAAGTTCTTAAAAAAATAGGCTCTTCAGAAGCACTAGGAAGTCAAACCAACAATAAATACATAACAGGGATCTTCCAAACTTTGCCAAATATGTTCAAGTAAATTAACCTAGACATAATGATCAACATTCAGTTTTATGTTACAACTTTAAACATTTCTTGAATCAGTCACATGTTCCTTTCAAATGATTGATCACTGAAGAAATCTTTGAATGAATGTTTTCTGATATTATTGGTTGATAACATGGCGGGAAATGCCCAATAACTTCACATCGACATTGGTTACTCCCATCTTGGTCCAGCAGTTCCATTCTTTCAAGTATACTACATATTCCACGACTATAACTTTTCGTGTCAATTCATATTTTGATATTGATCACTCTTGATAATGCCTTATACACCTGAAATAGTAAAACAAAACAGAGAAATTAATAACTGCATTGACTTCCCCCAATAAGACACATCTCATGGTGATCATCAATATTATCCCTCAGACTTTAAGGCATTATTGAGATTGTCTGAAGCTTGTAAGAGTCTTGTGACAGGCAAAAACTTGTTTAAAATGTGCTGTGTAACAAGATCACAAATGAAATTGAATGAAGTGATGAGAGCCAAAAAAGCAGTAACCTTAATTGTCCCTGTTAAATTGTTTATTTTCATTTGCACCCATGTCTTCAAGGCAGGATAAAATAATACAAAATCATTTAAGCCAAATAATATTAGAAGCAACAGTCCCACGTTTATGTACATTTGCATGCGCACAAAACAGCAGAGGAACATAGTGATTATGCCTAAATGTTCGGTTTGCAGAAGTACCCTCATGGCAAAATAAAATATGTATGTATACGTCTGAAACTGGAGAACGACACGTAATTTCATTATGAAAAACCAGTTTTAGTTTCAGGTCCAGTGCAGGGGTAGTAACGTTTCGATTTATATACAAAACATTGCTTAAGCCCAAAATACAAAGAAAGCCACTCCAAATGATATCACAGCAAATATGTATGGCCTCTTCTTTAACAAGGTCAGCTCCTGCGAGTAAGACCAGTGTCAAGAGAAGAGTGTGACACATTCCCAATACACGTAAAAAAAGGTTAAGAAGACAGCAGTTTTAAAAAAAAGAGGGTGTTCAGCATAGAATGGGGCATGTATCACTAATTCAACGGTTGTTAAAATTCTTAATTAAGTAACTAAAGAATTATCACTTACCAATCTAATGGATACAGAACTATAAACAATTTCCATCAGCTGCAGACACCTATAGAATTGAAAAAGAGAAAGGCAACATAACTGGGGCTGCATTCACTGATTCAATGTCATACAAATACACCATTTTTAATGTTTACTTTCTCAAAATAAAGGCATGGAAGTCATGTAAGTTATCACAGAAAACACAGAATAAACATGATCAGATTTCTGAGAAAACATGTTATTAAAACTTATTATGTAAGCCACTTAATTTAAATTTCTTTAAAAAGTAACCTTTCATTTCACTTTCGATACAAAAAACATTCGAGATATAATTAAAAATCAATAAAAACTAACCACAGGCAATGCATGCTTGACCTTTGTCTTCCTTCAAATTACTGGGAAAATAAAGACGCGGAGTCAAAAGGTTTCTTTTTATTTGACCAGAAACATTTCTGATACAAACGTGCCGAAGAAAGGATGTCTTTCTCACTAATCTTCTTAGACAAATACCTTTGCCAACAATGTAAGGATTCCAAATCACTTTTTTGCAAACTGTAGTATCATACTTCTGTCATTGATTCATACATAAAGTGAGAGCAGCTTTTGCACCGTTCTGTCTAGTGGTTTATACTAATGCCGGTCTTGTTTAGCGTACAAAGTTGAATGAAGTCAGACAGCAGGAACAGGAGATGTTAGAAACCCAATCCATACCATTACGTAATTATTTGATGAAACACGTGATGCCAACGTTAACCCAGGGTTTGATTGAATGTACGAAAGTTCGACCGGATGATCCGATTGATTTCTTGGTAAGCGAAGAGCATCAATGGTTGCTAATTTTGGTCTTTATGATTTTTGTCAATTTTATATGTTTCTGTTTTTCTTCTCAGGCGGAATTTTTGTTTGAACAAAATCCACAAATCAACATGTGATGGGTTCATCGCTTGATTCGAACATTGAGTGGGTGTTCGTGTATTGAAGGAGCAGATGACGACATCGGACGGATGGGATAGATTCTTAAGATATGTACATATAACGATAAATTATTATTTCTTGTCATCTGATATGCGTTTTTCTTAAATTTGTTGAAAATACATTTTATGAATAGCAGTTATGTTTACTTAACCGGACAAAGCGATTTCCATCAGGTCTGTGCTTCAACTTGACTTGTAACACTTAACTTTGTACAGACCCCTTAGTAATACTTACAATGTAAAACTCGTGCCAGCTTTGATAATAGTATGACACTGCTTTATAATATTATTAATATTTGTTTTTAATCGTCGTAATCGTCAGGTCTGAACCAGGCTTTATTGATATTGTAAAGTAAACAAATCATTGCAGCGCAATCCTCAATTAGAATGTCAACGATTTTATCTGATTTTATTTGATGTGTTTCTTCGATGATGGGGTTGGTAAAGAACTAGTGGTCAGGTTGTAGCGTTTGCATTAAAAGTTTGTAAACACTACACTTATTCAGTTGTTAATTCTAATACCTTATTGTTTTATTGAAAAGATTGTCAGATCAGATTATAAAAAATGAAGGGAAGTTTTTTTCTTTGCGAATGACTTCAAGTCCCTCCTTTTCAACCTCAACCATTACGTCGTTGGTCATGAAAGAAAATCGAACTTGCGTCATTGAGTAATTGCAAGTTTAAATTTGATTGTCCAGAATGTTCTGTTCACAAGTACTTTTAATGAAGCAATTGAAGTGGAATTTAGCAGTGATGAATAAACATGTATTTGCGGTCATTGCAAATTTGAATTCTATGCTAGTGCATCTTGGAATGGATCAATGCATATATGGATCATATATCCTATATATCCATATATCCTATATGCCATTGTTAGTTGGTTAAAACAAATTCACTGCAATGAAAGGGTAGCTAGCAGAAATGCGTGAATTACTCTCACTTTCCACGAATGCTGTATGTACAATCTGTGTCAATGTCGTATTCATTAAGGCCCCTAGAAGCATTAAAGTGTTTTAAAATTTTAAAAGCCCGTCTTTTTGCATAGCATTCTTCTACAATGGAGTAAGTGCAGTTATACTTCGAACAGGGAGAAACCGGAATAAGGCATTATTCTGAAAGGATTTGGCTATTAAACACAAAGGATTGTTGTTAATATTTTTCACATGTAGTACAATGTTTTTGTCGTGAGGATATTTATTCGTCAAATAATGTTGGATTACATATTCACTCATCAGATCTTTTCAGCAGTGCATAATAAGATAGGTGTACATAACTATTAGGATGGCAGTGGCGGATACAGCGTAGGTCAACCTTGTCCGTCCGACCTACTTGATTTTTGTCAAAAGTATGTTTTTTTTTATTCAAGCAAGCAAACAGAGAGTTTGACTCTTCTCCTCGGCTGTCTTGTTTTGTGCTCACTTTAATCTAATTTCATACGGGAGTCAATATTTAATTCGATACGGTACATTAAACCACGCTCTAGCGCCGTCAAACCCCCTAACAATAGTTTGCACATTCAGTATTGTTCTTGAGACCTACTTTCGATTTAGATCTCACGGGGGTAAGAAAATAAAATATTCCAGTTAAAACAAAACAAAGAACGCAGTTATTTACCCCCACGGGAAAAGTTAACGTATACCGAGCGTATGTCAAGATTTTATTTTCTGGGCGACCAGAATAGGTGCATTTTTTTTGGCGACCGTAAAATCAGTCATTAAGTGGGTCCAACTATGTCTGAAAAAACATGGGGGTATTGACTTTTTCAGAAAAAGAAACACTAACGATACGAATACCTTTAATCCATGACTTTTTAGTAGAAGTTAACTTGGTTTGTATCAGTTGGTTGTAATATTGATAAAATGTTTTTAAAAAGTATTTTTATTCTTCGATCTCATCTCGATTTCATATGATTTCATCTCGAAACATAACGAGCTTGCCTCCTTACTGAACTTTAGTCAGAAATGTTAGGGGGTAAAGCCAACCCAGTCGTAAGCTTTAAAACTAGTGCTTATTGACTGGAAAATAATAATAATAAAAACTTAAATTTACCCCCTGTGAGAATCCACGAATTCGAGCTCGTGTGTGAACGAGCATGCTTCCCCATTCTTTCTTTCTTCAGTCATGGAGTTGTTTGGATTTATTGGAAATGTTTGCAAAAAAGTGATTTGGAATCCTTACATTGTTGGCAAAGGTATTTGTCTAAGAAGATTAGTGAGAAAGACATCCTTTCTTCGGCACGTTTGTATCAGAAATGTTTCTGGTCAAATAAAAAGAAACCTTTTGACTCCGCGTCTTTATTTTCCCAGTAATTTGAAGGAAGACAAAGGTCAAGCATGCATTGCCTGTGGTTAGTTTTTATTGATTTTTAATTATATCTCGAATGTTTTTGTATCGAAAGTGAAATGAAAGGTTACTTTTTAAAGAAATTTAAATTAAGTGGCTTACATAATAAGTTTTAATAACATGTTTTCTCAGAAATCTGATCATGTTTATTCTGTGTTTTCTGTGATAACTTACATGACTTCCATGCCTTTATTTTGAGAAAGTAAACATTAAAAATGGTGTATTTGTATGACATTGAATCAGTGAATGCAGCCCCAGTTATGTTGCCTTTCTCTTTTTCAATTCTATAGGTGTCTGCAGCTGATGGAAATTGTTTATAGTTCTGTATCCATTAGATTGGTAAGTGATAATTCTTTAGTTACTTAATTAAGAATTTTAACAACCGTTGGATTAGTGATACATGCCCCATTCTATGCTGAACACCTTCTTTTTTTTAAAACTGCTGTCTTCTTAACCTTTTTTTACGTGTATTGGGAATGTGTCACACTCTTCTCTTGACACTGGTCTTACTTGCAGGAGCTGACCTTGTTAAAGAAGAGGCCATACATATTTGCTGTGATATCATTTGGAGTGGCTTTCTTTGTATTTTGGGCTTAAGCAATGTTTTGTATATAAATCGAAACGTTACTACCCCTGCACTGGACCTGAAACTAAAACTGGTTTTTCATAATGAAATTACGTGTCGTTCTCCAGTTTCAGACGTATACATACATATTTTATTTTGCCATGAGGGTACTTCTGCAAACCGAACATTTAGGCATAATCACTATGTTCCTCTGCTGTTTTGTGCGCATGCAAATGTACATAAACGTGGGACTGTTGCTTCTAATATTATTTGGCTTAAATGATTTTGTATTATTTTATCCTGCCTTGAAGACATGGGTGCAAATGAAAATAAACAATTTAACAGGGACAATTAAGGTTACTGCTTTTTTGGCTCTCATCACTTCATTCAATTTCATTTGTGATCTTGTTACACAGCACATTTTAAACAAGTTTTTGCCTGTCACAAGACTCTTACAAGCTTCAGACAATCTCAATAATGCCTTAAAGTCTGAGGGATAATATTGATGATCACCATGAGATGTGTCTTATTGGGGGAAGTCAATGCAGTTATTAATTTCTCTGTTTTGTTTTACTATTTCAGGTGTATAAGGCATTATCAAGAGTGATCAATATCAAAATATGAATTGACACGAAAAGTTATAGTCGTGGAATATGTAGTATACTTGAAAGAATGGAACTGCTGGACCAAGATGGGAGTAACCAATGTCGATGTGAAGTTATTGGGCATTTCCCGCCATGTTATCAACCAATAATATCAGAAAACATTCATTCAAAGATTTCTTCAGTGATCAATCATTTGAAAGGAACATGTGACTGATTCAAGAAATGTTTAAAGTTGTAACATAAAACTGAATGTTGATCATTATGTCTAGGTTAATTTACTTGAACATATTTGGCAAAGTTTGGAAGATCCCTGTTATGTATTTATTGTTGGTTTGACTTCCTAGTGCTTCTGAAGAGCCTATTTTTTTAAGAACTTATGCATATAAGAACGAGAAATATTGATCATGAAGTGTTTTGTTTTTCCTTCTCTTTTCTGTCTCCCTTTCACATTCACAAAATCAAAGCTGTTCACAAAAAGTAAAGTGTTTAAGAAAAATATAAGATAAATTGTATTCTTTACTTTTATTTTTGTTGAAGTCGTCATGCCACTGCAAGACTATTCCCCATTTGTGAAAAACTCCACAACAACAAACGCTAAAAGGTTGGATAAATCCTATTTCAAATTGAAGTGTCAGTGCTCCCCAGATCCCTCGAAAACTGAATTTTTCCGGGGCTTCGCCCCGACCCCAGTTGGGGGGTTTACAGCACCCCCCAACACCCCCAGCTGTTTAGCCAAAATTTTTTGCGTCGCTGCGCTCCGCAATAAATTTTCGTCGCTTCGCGACCCACTTAATTTTTTTGCTGTGTCCGCCTCTGTTCAGGGTAATCAAACACTCACGATATGAAACTCTTTCAAATGGAATCACTTCTGTATGAGATAAATGCATGGAAAACAACCCTCCTTGAACATTTGCCACCTAAAAATTACATTTACATGTGTACACAGTACGATAAAAGACGTTCGGTATCGATACTCAGTAACTCAATACAGAAGTTTAGACAGCATCAACGATATTATGAAAACTTTCTACAGACGTAGAAAAATATTTACGATCAAACTATTTGTCTAACTTCAAAGATCAGTCCGCAAGTTTTCACACCATAGCTTCTATGGCTAGGTTACTGATCTTAAGCCTGGTTCCAACTACATTGATGATTGCTATCACCCCAAAGTGGAAACAATTGAGCAAGCGTTTTGATTTGATCTGTTTTCGTTCTCTAATATTGTAAAAAGTCTAAAAACTTTCCTTAAAATTTCTTCTCTGTTATCTTATTTCTGGCACAATGTCAAATAAGTCTCAAAAAGACGTTGATGGTGCGGTGGGTTCACAAACAGGATTCGTGTTTTCTTTTTTCGAAAGTGTTGAATTAGTGTTTTGCTCTAAAATATAATTTTGTGGATGAATTCTATTTCATTATTTTGGGAAATTTCCTTTGCCATAATAATGATTTATCCCATATTTATGGCTTTAAAAAAAGCCGTTGTTTTCTTTAAGCAAGTTACTTGGAACTTGTGTATTTGGTGACAGCTTTCGTTCCTTCGCTAACAGCATGCTTAGCAAGTTCACCAGGAAGCAAAAGACGAACTGCAGTTTGAATTTCACGAGATGAAATTGTAGATCGTTTGTTTTGTTGGGCAAGTCTGGATGCTTCCCCAGCAATCTTTCCAAAAATGTCATTTACAAACGAATTCATGATATTGATCGCTTTGTTTGATACACCAACATCAGGGTGAACTTGTTTTAAAACTTTATAAATATACATTCGATATGTTTCTGAACGTTTTCTTTTTCGACTACCAGGTTTGGTTGCTGTCCTAGTTTTACCAGTGATGGAACTTTCGTTTCGTTTTTTTGTTTTCGATTTCTTTGAGCCTGATTCCATTTTAGGGCTGTTTTGTCCCGTCATTTTTACATTAAAATTCACTATCTTCGAGATAATGTGTACAGTGTATACAGATTCGAAAACAGGATCCAAAATTCCCGCGCTGAAAAAAATTTGCAACAAAATCGAATGCCAGGCGTTCGATAATTTATAGCGCGGGAATTTTCGATCCAACTTAATTTGTTCGATTATTTTGGCGGGAATTTTCGATCCTTGCTTTTTTCTATAAATACAGATCAGATCGAGATGTCGATCATTCTGAAATCAGAACTGTATGATAACTAATTATGGCTGGGAGTCCAAGAAAAGCAAGTCCGACAAGAAAAGCAAGTCCTAGGAAGGGCAGTCCTAAGAAGCCTTCTTCAAGAGCTGCTAGTCCAAAGAAAGGAAAAGTTGCTTCTAAGAAAGGCGTGCAAAAATCAGTAAAGAAAAATCAAAAGAAAACGCGAGGAAGAAGACGAAAAGAGAGTTATGGAATCTACATCTACAAGGTGCTGAAACAAGTTCATCCTGATGTTGGTATCTCCAGTAAAGCAATGAACATCATGAATTCGTTTGTCAACGACATTTTCGAAAGACTTGCTGGAGAAGCTTCAAGATTATCTCATCAAAACAAACGATCAACGATTTCATCTCGTGAAATTCAAACTTCAGTTCGTCTTTTGCTTCCTGGTGAACTTGCTAAGCATGCTGTTAGTGAAGGAACGAAAGCTGTTACCAAATACACAAGTTCCAAATAAATCCATTTGGATTACATCATAAAAGGCTTTTTTTAAAGCCACAAATTTAAACAAAAAGCGTTTTTAATGGCAAACATTCTTTCTTTCTCAGTCCTTCGACAAAACTCAAAACTCCCTGGTAGTTGAAATATTTAAACAGTGTGTCCTAATAAGAAGGAGCACTGCGGGAAAGTAAAAAGTGATCGAGAAATGTTAAACGCAGCATTCTTCATTTTTATTTTGAGCGAAGAGAATTTACAATAGTAGTAATCATGGTAAAAAAGACGTTCATAAGTGGGTGATAGGGTCAAATTGATTTTTCCGTGTCTTATAACTCGAAGTCCAAGTTCTTCGACTCGTTTTCTTCGATACATTACACATTTTTGTATTCTGAGTGACTTTTCTTTCCATGTTAGTTTGTTATTGAATTACAAATCTTCAATTTCTTGAAATTCGTTGTTCTTGTAAAAAAAGCTTTACTCAGGAAGGAAATTCGGACCGACACGAAGCAACTCAACATTCGAAAGTGGCGGGAAAATTCGATCCTAATTCATTCGATTATTTTGGCGGGATTTTTCGATCCTGAAAGCCATATATAAATAGGGTCGAACATACAACGTACAGTAGTTGTTCGCACTGTATCGTGACGAAGTATAAAGCAATCAGTAATGGCTGGAAGTCCGAAGAAAACAAGTCCAAGAAAAGGAAGCCCCAAAAAGGCAAGTCCGAAAAAACCATCATCAAGAGCTGCAAGCCCAAAACGAGGAAAGAAAGCTGTTCCTTCCAAGAAAGGTGCAAAAAAGCAAATCAGTAAAAATCAAAAGAAAACACGGGGAAGAAGACGTTTTAGTTTCAGGTCCAGTGCAGGGGTAGTAACGTTTCGATTTATATACAAAACATTGCTTAAGCCCAAAATACAAAGAAAGCCACTCCAAATGATATCACAGCAAATATGTATGGCCTCTTCTTTAACAAGGTCAGCTCCTGCGAGTAAGACCAGTGTCAAGAGAAGAGTGTGACACATTCCCAATACACGTAAAAAAAGGTTAAGAAGACAGCAGTTTTAAAAAAAAGAGGGTGTTCAGCATAGAATGGGGCATGTATCACTAATTCAACGGTTGTTAAAATTCTTAATTAAGTAACTAAAGAATTATCACTTACCAATCTAATGGATACAGAACTATAAACAATTTCCATCAGCTGCAGACACCTATAGAATTGAAAAAGAGAAAGGCAACATAACTGGGGCTGCATTCACTGATTCAATGTCATACAAATACACCATTTTTAATGTTTACTTTCTCAAAATAAAGGCATGGAAGTCATGTAAGTTATCACAGAAAACACAGAATAAACATGATCAGATTTCTGAGAAAACATGTTATTAAAACTTATTATGTAAGCCACTTAATTTAAATTTCTTTAAAAAGTAACCTTTCATTTCACTTTCGATACAAAAACATTCGAGATATAATTAAAAATCAATAAAAACTAACCACAGGCAATGCATGCTTGACCTTTGTCTTCCTTCAAATTACTGGGAAAATAAAGACGCGGAGTCAAAAGGTTTCTTTTTATTTGACCAGAAACATTTCTGATACAAACGTGCCGAAGAAAGGATGTCTTTCTCACTAATCTTCTTAGACAAATACCTTTGCCAACAATGTAAGGATTCCAAATCACTTTTTTGCAAACATTTCCAATAAATCCAAACAACTCCATGACTGAAGAAAGAAAGAATGGGGAAGCATGCTCGTTCACACACGAGCTCGAATTCGTGGATTCTCACAGGGGGTAAATTTAAGTTTTTATTATTATTATTTTCCAGTCAATAAGCACTAGTTTTAAAGCTTACGACTGGGTTGGCTTTACCCCCTAACATTTCTGACTAAAGTTCAGTAAGGAGGCAAGCTCGTTATGTTTCGAGATGAAATCATATGAAATCGAGATGAGATCGAAGAATAAAAATACTTTTTAAAAACATTTTATCAATATTACAACCAACTGATACAAACCAAGTTAACTTCTACTAAAAAGTCATGGATTAAAGGTATTCGTATCGTTAGTGTTTCTTTTTCTGAAAAAGTCAATACCCCCATGTTTTTTCAGACATAGTTGGACCCACTTAATGACTGATTTTACGGTCGCCAAAAAAAATGCACCTATTCTGGTCGCCCAGAAAATAAAATCTTGACATACGCTCGGTATACGTTAACTTTTCCCGTGGGGGTAAATAACTGCGTTCTTTGTTTTGTTTTAACTGGAATATTTTATTTTCTTACCCCCGTGAGATCTAAATCGAAAGTAGGTCTCAAGAACAATACTGAATGTGCAAACTATTGTTAGGGGGTTTGACGGCGCTAGAGCGTGGTTTAATGTACCGTATCGAATTAAATATTGACTCCCGTATGAAATTAGATTAAAGTGAGCACAAAACAAGACAGCCGAGGAGAAGAGTCAAACTCTCTGTTTGCTTGCTTGAATAAAAAAAAACATACTTTTGACAAAAATCAAGTAGGTCGGACGGACAAGGTTGACCTACGCTGTATCCGCCACTGCCATCCTAATAGTTATGTACACCTATCTTATTATGCACTGCTGAAAAGATCTGATGAGTGAATATGTAATCCAACATTATTTGACGAATAAATATCCTCACGACAAAAACATTGTACTACATGTGAAAAATATTAACAACAATCCTTTGTGTTTAATAGCCAAATCCTTTCAGAATAATGCCTTATTCCGGTTTCTCCCTGTTCGAAGTATAACTGCACTTACTCCATTGTAGAAGAATGCTATGCAAAAAGACGGGCTTTTAAAATTTTAAAACACTTTAATGCTTCTAGGGGCCTTAATGAATACGACATTGACACAGATTGTACATACAGCATTCGTGGAAAGTGAGAGTAATTCACGCATTTCTGTTAGCTACCCTTTCATTGCAGTGAATTTGTTTTAACCAACTAACAATGGCATATAGGATATATGGATATATAGGATATATGATCCATATACCCATTGATCCATTCCAAGATGCACTAGCATAGAATTCAAATTTGCAATGACTGCAAATACATGTTTATTCATCACTGCTAAATTCCACTTCAATTGCTTCATTAAAAGTACTTGTGAACAGAACATTCTGGACAATCAAATTTAAACTTATAATTACTCAATGACGCAAGTTCGATTTTCTTTCATGACTGACGTCGTAATGGTCGAGGTTGAAAAGGAGGGACTTGAAGTCATTCGCAAAGAAAAAAACTTCCCTTGATTTTTTATAATCTGATCTGACAATCTTTTCAATAAAACAATAAGGTATTAGAATCAACAACTGAATAAGTGTAGTGTTTACAAACTTTTAATGCAAACGCTACAACCTGACCACTAGTTCTTTACCAACCCCATCATCGAAGAAACACATCAAATAAAATCAGATAAAACCGTTGACATTCTAATTGAGGATTGCGCTGCAATGATTTGTTTACTTTACAATATCAATAAAGCCTGGTTCAGACCTGACGATTACGACGATTAAAAACAAATATTAATAATATTATAAAGCAGTGTCATACTATTATCAAAGCTGGCACGAGTTTTATATTGTAAGTATTACTAAGGGGCCTGTACAAAGTTAAGTGTTACAAGTCAAGTTGAAGCACAGACTTGATGGAAATCGCTTTGTCCGGTTAAGTAAACATAACTGCTATTCATAAAATGTATTTTCAACAAATTTAAGAAAAACGCATATCAGATGACAAGAAATAATAATTTATCGTTATATGTACATATCTTAAGAATCTATCCCATCCGTCCGATGTCGTCATCTGCTCCTTCAATACACGAACACCACTCAATGTTCGAATCAAGCGATGAACCCATCACATGTTGATTTGTGGATTTTGTTCAAACAAAAATTCCGCCTGAGAAGAAAAACAGAAACATATAAAATTGACAAAAATCATAAAGACCAAAATTAGCAACCATTGATGCTCTTCGCTTACCAAGAAATCAATCGGATCATCCGGTCGAACTTTCGTACATTCAATCAAACCCTGGGTTAACGTTGGCATCACGTGTTTCATCAAATAATTACGTAATGGTATGGATTGGGTTTCTAACATCTCCTGTTCCTGCTGTCTGACTTCATTCAACTTTGTACGCTAAACAAGACCGGCATTAGTATAAACCACTAGACAGAACGGTGCAAAAGCTGCTCTCACTTTATGTATGAATCAACGACAGAAGTATGATACTACACAGGTTTACCCATGCTTCGAGTTTCTTCGCCCTTTCTCTTGCTTCTTCAGCTTCCAATTTTTCTTTCTCCTCTTGTTGACGTTTCTTCCGATCATTCTTTATAGTTGAAATAAAAAAAATTGCATATTCGTAACGAGGGTTATATATATTGCAAATGGTAGATAAAGGATGGAAAAATTTCAAATAGTTAATGAGTACCTCTATCATGATACCTTGTCTCTCCATTTCAGCAAGCTCTTCTGGAGTTGGGCCTGGTAAAAGAAGATAAATCAGAAAATGATGTTTGTATATATTGGAAACTTGGAGGTAAAAATGGAAAATGGAAAGAAATTGACTGCTAGCTACTCGGAAAACACCATTGACAGGATATTACCATAATTTCGTTCTTTTCCCATGATTTTAATTATTTTGTCAACAGTTTGTCGCATGCTGGGAGTATGGTCTTGCGTTGCGTCTGAAACGAAAGAATGAAATATTTTTTTAGCCACAATGAATGAAAGTAAATCACATATCACTAGAAAGCATCTTTCATAAGTTATCTTATAATATCGATTACATTCGCAAATTTAGTACCAGTGAAGATATAGAAGACTTTGAAAATTAACACCTCGTCTTCGTCTCGCATCTCCGCCCCGCGTTCGTTTTTTGATTTTTTGATATATAAAGCGTCCTCTCTTGGTCATACAGTATGATCTGACATTATTCTTATTAAAATGTTTGAAAGATCTAAGGTATTCTAGCCTTGCGTTTTCACCAAAAAGCAAAGTGAAGAGATAGGGTCAGCTAAATTGTACGATTACACAGGAAGGTTCAATTCATACTAAACTATTACCGATGTATTCTGGATGAATTTCAAGTTCGTCAAAGTAATTGAGTACTGTCTCGTCATCTGTGTTTAACAACCGATATTCAGCTAGACGTCTCTGCAGTCCCTCTTCGGTATTATGTGTGCCCGTTACTTGATTCTCTGGCAGGTTCATGATACGATTACGTAAGAAATCGTCAGAAGAATTTAGTGAAATGATAAACTCTGAAAAGAAGAATTCAGTGAAATGATAAACTCTGAAAAGAACAATTCAGTGAAGTGATAAACTTTGAAAAGAACAATTCAGTGAAGTGATAAACTTTGAAAAGAAGAATTCAGTGAAATGATAAACTCTGAAAAACAAATTCTTACGAAATACTCACTTGCACTTTTCACAACAAACTATTATGAACACAGATATTTAAACCAACACTAAAACAAACCAACAAATATGCATCAACTAACCAGGCATCATAGCTTCGTCATATTCCGTTTCTTTTTCTTGCTCTTCCATATCATCATCGTCTTCTTCATCTTTAAAACGAAAACCAAATTATCATCAAAAAATTGACCTCTCCATCACAAACATATAAGATAAAGAAACAACCAGGGCTAGCCGACTTACGCGCAAATAACTGTTTTGCTTGTTCGGTGGTTTTTGGGAATCCGTCTAAAATAAATCCCTAGAACCAGTTCAAAGAACCGATAATAAAACATGTTTTTGAGAAACACCTTCATCGTGGATCTTCAAGTAACAACACACATACCTGATTCTGACATGGCATTGATCGAAGTTTTTCTCTGTAAAACTGAATGATAAACTCGTCATCTAGTCGACCTAAAAAGAATTCCCACTGTTAGGTCCAGTCCCTTTGCAAGAACATTATACCTTGTTATCACATTGTCGAGACAGGTAAAAAAGAGGTTGGGGTTCAATTCCCCTTGGCGGCGATTCACCATGCGTGAGTGAATGTATCACAGCGCTAGGTCGACTCATGCCATGTGAGGGAAATTGAGCAGACGATGCATCGGAAGATGCTGGAGGTCATCCAAGAGAGCATAGACCCATCGTTGGGTTCGTGCCACTCTCATGAGTATCAAATTTTTCGGAGCTCCAACCTAAGCCGTGGCCCCTACCGGAAAACAGATGCAATAGCAACTGAGTGTGGTCAGCCACGGAAAACAATACCTAATCAGTCTTCTCCTTTTGACGAGTGCGATCGGACACACACGCACTGTCACACGCGTCAAAAGTCCCAGGCGTACATTTAATCGCACGGGCCAATTTGTCATCAGCGTGTGAAAAAAATTCTTCGTGGGCATAATAGCGTATGATTTTAATGAGTCAACAAATGCCATTTTAATCGCACGCGTAGGAGATTTTACAAGTGCGTTTTACCGCACGCATGGCATTTTCAAAAGGAGAAGACTGCCTAATAATGATAACAATTAAACTTTAGAGGAAAAAATGTATAAAACCTTTCCGTCCCTCATTTATGCCAACCCTAAATCTTGTTGATTTTTAATAAACTTTTATGAATCCATTTTAAAGATACTGAGTATCAAACAATTGATAGAAAACGAAGCTGTAGAAGAAGAAAAAAGAAAAATTGACAGATAACGACCAATTAGACATAAAATTTTTACGACTTTTTAAAGACGGTATTACTTAAGAATCCCCTAGACAACTTTTATTAGACAATTTTATACTTGTAGTATGGTTTTAATTTTATTGTAACATATACCTGAAGATGTTCGAGAGAACAAAAAGCTTCGTATAATTTTGTAAAATATTTTTAACTTTTGTTTCTGAAAATATATAAGTATCGAAAAGTTCTACGAAATATATCAAACCATTATTTTTCTCCTTTGATTCATTGATATCGTCAAGCATTTTTTGGTTCTCTTGGGCTTTCATGTCATCCTCTTCATCTTCAAGTTCATCAGCTCGAGCAATTCCAGTTTTCTGTAATAGTAGGGAAAAGTTTGATGAAAACATTTTTCTAAACAAGTATACTTCACACACGACTGAAAACGAGATGCTAAAAAAATCTGTTCATATACATTTTGTTTGAAAATCTGCTGAATTCAATAATCTTGTAACAACTGAGGGTCTAATATTCACAGTCTGAACCAAAAAAAAAGTGATGAATTACCAAATTATCGATGGCTTCTTCTATCACATCCTGCATTTTGATGTGGTGGATCTTGTAATGTTCACACAACTGGGCAATCACAGTGGTTTTGCCGACAGCAGGTGGACCAACTATGCAGGCACGCAATGGCTGAAAATACAACTCAAAATCCTTACTACTCATTTAACTTTTTAATAATAAATCCTTGTTAGAACAGTCCTCATTTTTGTCACTCTCAAGGAGTTTATTTTTTATATATCATTGCTGTTAGCTATCTTGTGCTTTGTGTATAAATACTTCAGATCATCTGAACAATGCAACTTTAATGCAATAATACAATTGTTAGTGGATTCACTCTGTAAATCATTCACAATTTCTTTAAAAAAAATACTTAATAAGGTGAACTTACCAGTAAGTTTCTTGTCTGTTTAAACTCACCAATAACTTTGATTATGTTATCAGGTAAGCCAGTCTTAAAAGAAATCAAGGTTCCAACAAAGCTGCTCACCTAACCAAAATACTGACATGAATAACCTAAATAGTTACCTCTGACACCCAATTGATATTCAGGCCTTCTTTCAGCAATGTTGCATCCATTCTCAAGTTTATCAATAACATATCAAAATCAGTTTGCTGAAAATAAAATCATCAATTGAGAAACGCCATTTGAGAGGAGCTGTTTAAAAATGATATGACGTGATGGCTTACTGCAATCTCTTTGTCTAGTAGAGCATCATCTTTGCTGACAAACTTTACCTTGCCATTACCAAGATTTTTGCTGACAGACTAAATGAAAGTTTAACAGAATATATTGCATAAAAGACCACCAAATGTTGAATGAGACATTTTACATTAAGATCTGACACAAAACATATTTACCCTAACTATATCTTCTAGTGTAGTTTTTCCTTCATCGACAGCCAGTATATATCGAACTTTTGGTTTCTGGTCACAAACATTGACCACAGCAGAAGCTAGATCTCTTATATGTATTAAAGGCAAGACATTCTGCCCATTGCCATAAATTAAAAGCTCCTGTGAGCTTCCCAACCAAGCCGACTTGAAAAGGAAATGAAAAAGGTGTTCACCTTCTCCATATGTTAAACCTGAAGCAATCACATAAGTCATTAATTTAGTTTTGTTCGTTTTGCCAAGCTTTATTGTGAGTTTTTCACAACTCAAGTGGGACTTGAAATTTGGATGGGCTTTACGTTTACGATAATCCTCTTCAGTAAATGGCATTTCTGGATCATCCTGCAAGAAAACCATAATTTACTTGTGTAACAGTTTGTTATTAAATTGAAAAATCTATACCCTAATATGTGTTGTGCATGGCCTTTTATTTTAAGAACTTACTGTCAAATTTTACTTATTCCACTACTGCACCATTGCATTAAAAACAATGATTTTTTTGGGGAAATATATTGAGAACCAGCTGACGTTTTTAATGGTCCACAATATTGATAATGGGGTGATGAAGAAGTTTAGGTCTAAACATTTGGGGGACAGTACTGCTACATCATAAACATTTGCTTTATTAGTTCTTTGTGTAACCTGGATACATTTTCCATTCACCATTTCTTGATTTCATATTTTGTCACCTACTCCTTGACTTGGAAGCCATGCATGAAGGTGAGAGGGATTTGACTCATACTTTTCCAAATTAGACGTGGTAAAAAAAATTAACTGGGATACTAATGATAGATAATATATTCAACAGTTGTTGACGTAACATTGACGTAACATACATGAACCCAAAAGCAAAAACTGTTATAGAAATTAGATTATATATGGCATCACAATGCTTTCATGTAAAATAAAATGAAAATAAATACTAACTGGATCCAGCAACTTTGACCTAGCCCAAGTTAGCACAGTTGAGATGCATATGAAAACCTTGGGTGAATTAAAGTTTCCAAGTTCCGCATTTAAAGCTACAGAGAACAAAAGAAGAAACAATTGACATAACATAACCCCAAACAAAAATCTTTCCCGAAAAAAGGTTAGAGACTGAAAATTATTCTACCAAAAGTCAGTGTTCAAATGCATTTGTACCTGATACAACCCAGGTAGCTTCTTCCACTTGATTTGAATCAGAAATAATGTCATAAATGATAATGTCGCAATTCAAAAGTGGTGCCAGCAAATCTTCCTTCTTATCGTACTAGAAAGTAAATCTTGCACATATCTGGTTTTGCTACTGATGAACATGTTTGTAATCCCAAATTTCCATCCCAAAAATGTAAGGATTGAAAACTTAGAATTTCCTTATTTGATTTAAAATAGTTTCCTTTAAAATAGTTAGTGATTGAAAGAAAGTGAAAAAACCACTGCAGGAATGGAATGAAATATTACATTAAATATCACATACCTCAAAAATTTCATTGGCCCATTCTGGCTTCTCTGAACTGCCATATTTTAGCGTTCCATAGACTTGATAGCAATCTTCTTTTACTAAAATGGATTCTGTATTGCTTACTTGAGAAGTGTTGTCATCTATATCACCAGATGTAGCCCCAACTACAGCTGTGGCAAGAACCTGAATCATAAAACTTATTTTGTAAATTTTAATAAAAACACGTATTTAGATTTATTTATATTTTAAATTATTTCGTTATTTCGTTAATGCAAGGCAGTTTTGTATTTGGGTATATCATTTCCTCTTGATGTTTTTATGATGGATACTGTAAATGAATGTTCATCTCATCTTGTTTCAATCATGTGAAAAAACAGACTCAAATTATATACTTGGATGAGATGGTGGTGAGCAATCTATTATGGAAAAAAGACTTTTCTTGTCACCAGGCATGATCAAAATGGCAGACAATGGTTGAGTTGGATAAGCAAACTGGCCAAAATAAACCTGAAGCAAGATGAATTCAGATGACTTTCCAACTGATCCAGAGAGTGTAAACAACTGAAATTCAGACAAGATGAATAATCCATCTGATCAACCAAATATAAATTTACACAAGGAGAAACTTTTGTTGTTGTTAACATGAAAAATATGTTTTTAAAATTAAATCCCCTGCAAAAAGCCAAAATAGACTGATCCATGAAAAGAAATCCTGTTTTTTGAGACCATGCAAATTTCTTCTTACTTACAATTTGTCCCAACAAACTACACAAATAGCCCCTAAGAGGTTCCATGAAACATCAGAGAATATATTTTAGTTATATTTTAGGGGGCAATTGCAAATTTTATTTACTGTTCGGATCAAAAACAGCCTTAATTAATCAGTCAGTCGGCGTCGAAAAATATCGGAACTTTAACACAGGCCACTCTATACTAGCCTTCATTCTCTATCGTTCCTTATTTGCAGGCTTTGTTGTTGTAAGTAATGACCATTAAATTGTAAATGTACAGAAAAACTAGTCTAAATCTACAAAACATAATGGCGGGTGAAAGAGAGGGGTAGGGATTCGGTCAGCATTTTTTAGATTTTTTTTTTAGTTTGTGTCAGTTTTTGCGTTTAATTACAAAGTACAAAATATTGATTTCTCAGAACTAAAGTTTTATGTTTGCGAGCTTTTCGCTAAATGCTTGGTCGATGACTTCCTCATTGTTCAGGAAAATTGAGCGACTTCCCCTAAGACAAATACGTACTGATTTCAGTTTGTCATCTCAACATACTTCATCGACACAAAACCTCCCTTTTTACACAAGAGGGCATGTTTCAGGTTGAAGGGTGAACCACATTCACATGATGCAGGCGTTCTTGGCAACGGCCACCCAAAGCGTATGCAAAGCAGATCTTGAAAACACTATTTGTAGGTAAAATCTTTCAGCATCAAGAGGCAGTGCTGTTAGCCAAGATGAAGTTCCACTTTCCTGGTTCAGATCAAGGAGGCGGAACCGGTTCGGGGATAATGTTTCTTTTAGATTAAGGATGATGGTGTTGATGTCTTCGAATTTACGCTTCCTTCCTAATGCTTCTTTGTTGTAATCTGTTCATCCTTGTCGTATTAGCAATTTTGACTTTTAATGGCGCCACAAAGGTGTGAAGTAATTTCCCTTTTTCCCTAATTCTCGTACTCAATTGGGCACTGCGTTTCAAAGATTGGAATGCCAAGTCCTTGGGTGGAAGTGAGAGGACAAGGCGTTCTTCTTCGTTGATCCTTAAGCCAACAGTCATGGCTGGGATAAACTCTGTCAGCAAAACTTCATCTATCACTTTCAATTGATCGAAAATCCCAGGTATAGTGCGTATTAGAAATGTCAGTTTGTGTTTGAAACCACTAGTGAAACAAGTGTAAGCAGCATGTGGTTTGATTTTTGTGATCTCAGACAAATAACGTAATTCTGCACAGCATTTTTTTTACTTTCTTGTTGACGAATACTTTTCAAAATGAGTCGGATCTGATGACAGCTCCCAGATGACGTTTTCCTTCGGTGGTTAGTTTTATTTTGGTGTCACCAAGCACTTTTTCAGCTTCGGAGAGGTGTTCCCTTTTCAATACCAACCAGCATTTACTTTCTTCGGGTAGTATCCAAAGAGTGGACCAAGTCTTGAAAGAGTGCTCCACCATACTTTGATGTTCTGTTAGTATCTTTCAGCAGAAAAACCTTCAGCAAATGCGTCGGCCTTGGTCTGTTTGTCAGGGAGATGGTCTGTTATTTCGAGAACCATCAATAGCATTGGAATTGCTGGGATCGCATAGACAGCCATTGCAATTAGATCTCCTTGGGTTGCATGGTCATATCCAGGGTATTTTCAAGACCTAGTTTGGGTACCCAAACTATGATGCCCAAAAAATAATTTCCATGTCCAATTTAATTATTTAGAAAAGGGATCTGAGGAACATTTCTGCTGTTCTTCACAGTCTGTAAATAAACTAAAAGTTTGCAATCAGTTTAAATTGAATTTTTTAAGCCCTATTCTAGCCTACAGTGACTTCAGCGCTTCGTTTTGAAAAGTTTGACATTGTGATCACAAATTCATTTCAGGTTCCGAGAAGATCAATAAAAGTAATACTTCGAAAACCACCACATGTCGAATTTCATGTGTGATGTTTATGAATGGTCTTGTTGCAATGTGTGCAACCAGCAGACAGAATCGAATTGTTATTTTAACCCACGCTCACAAGGGAGCTGGAAACTAAGATGCTTTTTAATTTCATTGATCAACACCAAAACGAGTCCTGCTGGTACCACTTATGTTTTCATAATTTTTTGTTAGGTGAACAATTGAATTCGTATAAGGAAGGAAAATTCAAAATTACCTTTTAGCAACGGCAGTCGTTCACTCTAGCAACAGCAAATTGGTGAATAATCACTTAATATATTTAAGTTATACTTCATTGTCAATTGAGTACAAAAACTAATATAATAAGTTTAGCATGTAGAGTATCTACTTGCGCAATTAAAAACTCTAGGAGCGTTAGCAAGAAATAGTGCGATCGCGCGCCTCATAATGGGGTTTGATGTAATGTGTACCGTGATTTATTACATCATTTCTGTGTCGTTACAAGAGTTCTTCAACCCCAACATTTAAACTAGAGGGCCAGTTGGGGATCATGATCAGGGGATCAAAAAACATCAAATTTTATACCATACAGTTTAAATTTATTTCCTCCGGTCTGCCCAAAAAAAACTGGATATGACCCTTCTTTAGATGTGATTTCGACACCACTGATGACAAACAAGCGCGTAGGGTTGAAATAGCAGTTAGTCACGAAAAATGAAAGTTCAGGGCAAATGACCTTGATGTTACAAAAGAAAACATTCCTCGTTAATTCTGTTAAAAGTGTTAGAAGCATCTATCAGTATAACAGCCTCTGTATCCTCCTCAGCAAAGATGTCTTTCATTGCGTGTATCGCAGCTTCGCATCCGGACTCATGTCCAGCACAAATTTGAAGAGATTCCACCGAATTTCTAATCTGTTCACATGTTGTCGAAACAATAGCCTTTCATATGATCCTCCTCAATACCTCTCCGACACCGATGGGTCGTAGACCTGGATTTTCATTGAGTGGTATCAGTCTGCAAGCAAGGAATGCTTCAATATCTGTATGGAAGCCATTTCCATCCATCAGCATCCATACTTGAAGGACCACCAGAGCCACCTTTGGTTTTCAACACTGCTATCTGAATAGTTTCAGCATTTATATTGTCAAAAAATACAGGGTGAACTTCTCTTGGATTATCTTGGAGAAGAATTTCTTTCGTAACGGGTTGAGCTTCGGGGTGTTTTTGCCTCAGTGTTTTTAGTGTGTCTTCATTTAGAGGAAGAATCCCATTCTTCATGTTGTCAGTCAGCAATTCATTGCACCATTAACATTGCCTTTCATCATAAATTTTGCAAATTTAAGAGATATTTTGCCGATGCTTTTTGGTGTTGTATAATCCAGAAGAAGTTTTTGTATGGTTTCGCCCTTCTTTGACAAGTTTAAATTTTGCCATCCTTCCAAAATAACGTTCTTCTTAAGAGCTCTGACATGATCTTTTGATTTAGATTTTTTGTTCGGCTTTTGCAGAATAACTGCCTTAAATGCTATATTATTGCTTTTAGAATTAGAAAATATCATTAATACTTCTCACAATATTTTCACAATTCCTCAACTTCTTCACTTCAGGAGAATTTCGAGATTTTCCAGGAGTAGTAGAACATTTACTTTAAAACAAAAATAATATTTAAGACTGCAAGAAAGCAAAAATGAGTGGTTGTTTGTGGGTGCATCATCATCATCCTATATTAAATCCATCATCATCAGCAGCATCATCATGTTACGTGTGTTTGTCGCCCCGTGGCGTGGCAGTATGTGAAAAAAACGCTATACTACAAACATGAAAATTTAGCAATTGGATGCATGATTTTTTAAATTACCTTGCTAATAATATTACCAGAGTAGGTATCAACATGATTAATGAAAACTTTAACAATTTCAGTGTGCTCTTCGTCAGCCATCTTGAGATCACAGATTTCTCTTGAAGATTGGCCTCACGTTTTAACACTTATTGAAAGTTCTATACCATCTCATGGTTGTTGGTGAAAAAACCACGCGTAAACAAACTGCATGGTGATCAACTGGAATAGCGTTCCGAAAATTACCACAATCGAATGTCCGATTTAATATTGTTGTGTATTTTCATTGTTAATTGAAACGAGACAAATTGCACATTTTCTGTGAATATAAAAAAGGCTGCAACGTGCCTTGATGCAAAGTTACCTGAGCGTCGGGTTCATAACAAGGACTTAATTAAGAATGGTAAGTTTTCTTTATTGGTTTCTCCAAAATTCAGAAATGAATTGTTCCTGCAGTGATAATTTATATTTTTGTCCTAAACTATTTTCCCAATATTTCCGCTGGCCTGACTGACTCCTTTTTTAACTTTATTCGTAAATAGAGGAATCCTTCGAATTATGCTCTGGCATTTTAACTTGAAGATCTGCTGGGAATATTTCTTTTGGATTACTTATGGTTTTTTTTGTTTTATTTGACCTATCATTACTATTTTGACATTTCTTTTTACACATCTATAGCATTGTTTATAGTTTTACAATTGAGTAAAGTGCAAACAAATAAAAGGTTGTGCAAACTGTACAACTGCACTAAACTAACTGTCCTTCAAAAAGTTCTGATGCTAAGATTTTGACCATTGTTTTAACAGCAGTTATACTTTTAACAGCATCAGAGATTGGATAATCATGTGAGGATTATTGAGAATGATTGTTTTTAAAGGTTTCTCTTAAATCTATATTTATGTAACCCTCTTATCTAATAATTTTTTATTTTATTCAGGCTATGGAACCTTTAAGGGTGTGTGTTACAGGAGCTGCTGGACAAATCGCTTACTCGTTACTGTACTCTATAAGTAATGGAGATGTTTTTGGTAAAAACCAGGTATTAATATTTTGTTATAAATTTTTCTGTTCTTATTATAAAATTTTGCTAGCTGAGTTGAAATAACTGATTTGATTCATTTGCCATTTAAAAAGATTAGATTTCTTTCGAAGAATTTTTATGAGGTTATCCAAAGTAATTCAAATTTTGATGTTCCATTGTAGCCAATCACATTGCTGCTTCTTGATATACCGCCAATGATGACTGCTTTGGATGGTGTCATCATGGAACTTCAGGACTGCTCTTTACCTCTTCTACATGGTAATTGAAAACAAATGGAATATTTTATATTCATTTGTATCTGTTTTATTTCAATTTATTTTCTCAAGGCTAATAAATTTCTGGGTGATGGAGAAGTAGTAAGGACTTTAAGATTTCACAACCAGAACGGGAACGGGAACACCGTTCCGTAGTTAGGTTCTCGTTCCGGTTATGTGTAATAACGGGGATTAAGAAAGTGCATGCGCAGTCAAACGATATTATGAAGTTCCCGCTCCCGTTTTCGAAATCTTAAAGTCCCTAGTATCTGATGTAACCCTCCATAAGGAACAAATGCTCCAGCTTTACAGAATAAACAAAAAAGTGGAAATTGTTACCTGTCAGATTGATAATTGGTTATGGTCCTAATTCAGGATCAATCAGGGAAAATCTAGAATGCTATACCACTTTTTTTTCGAACCATAACAACAATTCACTCGGTGCTAAGATAGCGGTTAGTCATGAAACAGCAGGTGCTTGTTTAATGATAGCATTAGGTGATATTGAAAAGAAATGTGGACAAACATCAGAATGGATAAAAAGACGAGAAAAAGATAGTATGTTTGTAAATCTTGTTGCTGAATTACTTGTCAAAGATACTAGAACATACATGATGAGGATGATGTACGAATCTTTTAAGGAAATATTGAGAGTTATAGAACCTCGAATATGTCATAAAACATTCGAATGCATCATAAAAAAATTCGAAAATTCAGTGTTAAAAGCGTGCAAAATCAAGACAACATGTTGGTGCCTATCACAATCTGAACTAACATTTTTAACGCATTTTTGTTTTCGGCAACATGTTGGCGCCTATCGCAAACGAGATCGACGTGTTGGCCAACATGCTTGCCAACATGTGGTTGAGCGATGTTGGCCAACATATGTTCCAGAATGGGACTAGCTTTATTATGCCATTTAAAAGTTTTTCTTCGAAACTTAGTCTCCATGGCGATGTGACATCACAATATTCAAGAAGAAATTGCTGATGTACAAATATGTATGAAATTTGCGATGCGCTGCTAGATTTTTGTATGTATAGTGGCGAACACCTGTACGTATCAAATCGCTAAATTCACTTGTTGCCTTGGCTTGTTTCCAGGTCTTTTTCAGGTCTTTTTTGCTTACAAACATACTAATGAAGATCTGCTCAAGTAAGGGAAATGAAATTTTATAAACTGGAACAGTTTTCACTGGACAGTTTAAAGCATAAATCACTATCAACAGTGCTGGGTTCTGATTTATAGGCTTCTCAACAAAAAGTGATAGAGACCTGGAACCAAGCTAACTATAGTTATTAGCCACAATTATCATTAAGGCATCCTGAGTTATTCACATAGTTGTACATCAGCAAAATCTTTTTTAACATTGTGATGTCATGTTGCTATGGAGACCAAGTTTTGGGGGAAAAACATTAAAATGATTTTTCTAAAATTCAACAACTAACTTTTAACTCATTTTTAAACCTGTTTCAAATAGCATAATAAAACAACTTGTGATTTTCTGAGTTTAGTTCCCCTTTTAACTCAGGGAAAGTCGGTGAATGCCAGCGATTTTTTAAAAAGTCAGGAAAAGACCTTAGTTCTGATTCTAGCTTGCTTTTGGTCCCAGTTCAGTCCCACTAAATTAAATATAATTTTCCTTCAAGAAATTGTGGGTACATCTGATCCTGCTGTTGCTTTTAATGAAGTTGATGCTGCAATTCTTGTTGGAGCCATGCCGAGAAAGGAAGGAATGGAAAGAAAAGACCTTTTAAAAGCAAATGCAAAAATATTCCAAGTACAAGGAAAGGCACTAGACCAGTATGCCAAGAAAACTGTCAAGGTTTGCACTGACATTTCATATGAAATAAAAGAAATCTGACAGTGCATGATTGAAATCTTCAGATCAATATTCATTTAGGTTCTCGTTGTTGGGAATCCTGCAAATACCAACTGTCTTATCACTTCAAAATGCGCTCCTAGTATACCAAAACAAAATTTCTCCAGCTTAACTAAACTTGATCAAAATCGAGCTGTTTCACAGGTATTGAATTTTGTCGATTCCGTTTTTTTCAATGGAAACTGTGTGGTATTGTTAGTTGGGTTGGGTGTGGCAAGGTGTAAGGCAATTAATTATTGTTGAACTCAATTTACCTTATTTTATTTTATTTTATTATTAGATTGCCATGCGTCTTGGTGTTAAAACCACTTCAGTCAAAAATGTTATTATATGGGGTAATCATTCATCTACTCAATATCCTGATGTGCAGCATGCAACTGTTGAGTTGAATGGTCAGATTGTCTCTGTGCGAGAAGCAATCAAGGATGATAATTGGATTCAAGGGGAATTTCTTAAGGTAAAGATTATTTATAATGAACTACAAATGGAATATTTAACAAATATAGTACTTTTGGATATTCGACTGGTTCTACTGGTGTAATTTTTCCATTCTTAAAATAATTCATCTTGTCTAGGTCGTGCAGTCCCGTGGAGCAGCCATTATCAAAGCACGCAAACTTTCCAGTGCTATGTCTGCAGCAAAAGCAATATGTGATCACATGCGGACATGGTGGTTTGGCACACCTGTTGACGATGTTGTCAGCATGGGAGTGATTTCTGACGGCTCGTATGATATTCCAGAAGGGATCGTCTACTCCTTTCCGCTCAAAATCGATGGCTCAAGGGTGTACTCAATCGTTAAAAACCTGGATATCAATGAATTCTCTCGTTCAAAAATGAATGCCACGGCTAAAGAATTGACAGACGAACGTGATGTAGCATTTAGCTTTCTGCAGGAATGACTAGTATCATGTCTCTGAAGTACTTATAATCCCATATTTTTGTTACAACAAAATGTTTTGATGAATCAAATTCATGAAATTCTTGGTGGTGCCCCACTCCATGTTTCTTCGATAATGGAATTCTTTTATTCGTTGTATGTTTGTATGTCTTAAGTTTTTCTGTTATTTGTATAATTGGGTGGTAAACAATTATTACTATTTGTATTCGAATATGAAAATGGCATATATACTTCGTACTTAGTTCATATAGTACACGAAACAGTGACATTAAACATGATGTAATGTACACTTGTATTTTTATTATTATCTACTCACGCTTGTTGCTGATGTAGTTTCAGTTAACCGCCCTCCACAAATTTTGACTGATCTCTATCACAGTGATTAATATGACGCATTCTCTGACTGGGGTATTAATCATGAGATTAAAAGACCACTTCTGAAATGTCTGCTTGTTTCACCTATTTCACTCTGAAGATCCCTACAGGTTTGTGTAGCAAGATACGCTCGTTATATATAGAAGAAAAATATGAGGTTTAACAAATTCACGATGGATAACGGTATTAACGATCGTTGACCAATATAGATTCCCCAAGGGAAGAAATTTTGACGGAAAGAAATTTTGGCGGATTGTCTCAATTCCGACGCAATTTGGCGGATCGAGAAAAAAAATAAATTTTGCGGGAATTTATTTTGGTGGTTCAGGGAAACTTTTACCGGGAATTAATTTTGGTGGATGCCCCCCAAATAATCAATCTTCAATTAAGCGGTTTGATAGAAAAAAGAGACAAAATATTTAGATGAGAAGAGGAAAGTCCATCATATGGATCGTTTTTCATAAAACAAAAACATTGCAGGTTTTTACATTAATTTACGAATCAAGTTCATCATCTATAATGAAATCGAAAGCGTTTCGTTCAAAGTCAATGTTATCATATTCCCACTCTCTCTTGTCGTCATCGTGTTGCACTTTGACAAAACCACCTAAAAAAACCTGATCCCGACAAGAAAAGAAACGAAAAGAAACTGAAATTAAAGACAGAACCGTTCAGAGAGAGCCAGCAAAAAAAGAAAAGGGTCAGAAGAGACTAGCAATCGTTAGTATTGATTGATTTCAAATGATGATGAGCAATGCTGAAATTTAGCATATTACTTCGGTTAATTCCTTTCGAAAAAATATTGGCGGTTTAAGAAAATAATCAAATTTGGCGGAATTGATTTTATTAACGTTTTATTAAAGAAGGGGCACTCTAAACTCAAAAAATCAAAATTGATTTTTTATACCATTTGGAGGAATTTCAAAAATGATGAAAATCGGTTTTTGAATTTTCAAAAAATCATTTTTCGATCCCGAGATATTGCCATAAGTTTTGCTCAAAACTTGATCTCCATGGCAACGTGACATCATACTGTTCAAAAAGAAATTGCTGACAAACAAATATGTAAATAACTGAAGAAATATTAGTGATACACTGCTAGAATTTTGTATGTGTAGTGGAAAACACCTACTTTAATCGGAGAAACTTTCGCGGGAGAAACTTTCACGAGGTCAAAAATTCGCGAAATGTTTTGGATAAACTTTCGCGAATTGGAAAAGTCGCAAAATTTCGCGAGATAAACTTTCGCGAATGAAGGAATTTTTAGAAATAATTTAGGGAAGCTTTTAGAAAACAAAGGAATTTTCCATGCAGAAAATTAACAAAATGCATGCATTCGAATTTGTATTTTTCGTTCACTACAAATAAAAATGAAGATAAAATTAGTTCAAAAACTACAAAGATTGTTCGTCGTCAAGTTCGTTGAAAACGTCATCAAAAACATTTCTAGTACCTTCTGGTCCCCACTCCTTATCGTCGCCGCCATTGTCATAGTCATACTAAAAGAAACCGCGAATCGGAGATAATATACTGCAGGGAAAGGAATCAACTGATATTGTCATTATCGACGACTGAAAAACATTTTTTACATAAATAATATTTGACACAGTCTGTGTATCAAAATATGACTGATTTGTTACAAGAAAAAAAAAAATGTTTTCAAGAAGATCAAATTGGCAAATCTTTCCCTCCCTTATGCTTAGGTCAAACGTGTCCAACATTTCATCCAACACTTTCATCATCGTGTTGGACGTTTGTTGGATGGAAGTTGGATGAAAATTTCGTGACGGTCAAACGGTCATGCAACATTTCATCGAACATCTATGTTCATTCATTCTCTCCTTCTATAAAAAAACAAAACATGTTCATTCATTCTCTCAAACTCAAGATGGGTGTTATTTTATCGGAACGTTTGAATTCTCTGACGACGAAAAGCCATGCCGGGGAAAAACCAGAGAATGGATGAAAAGAAGGAGCGAGTTGGGAGCAACTTTTTCCCTTTCGTGTTTTGGTATGTTTTGAAGGCTTTCCCTTTAACAGAATTGACGCTGTCAACTGAGCTATCGCTCATCGTGGCTTCTTCTTTGTTGCTCATCTTTGCACTGAAATTCGTGATGTGATTTGACATACAAAAATGCGGTCTTGTTTATTAAAATTCGAACGTTTTAACATTCGAAATGACATTCATTTGTGCCATAGAATGACTTCATTTTCACATAGTGTTGGATGAAAAAGTGGTCAAACGCATCCAACACGAAAAATGTGTTCGATGAAGCTGTAAATGTTGGATGAAAAGTTTGATCGTGATCAAACTTTTATCCAACACATTTTTGCTTCATCCAACACATTTTTTTCTTCTTTTGCAAATTTTGCTCTTGGTCAAACGTGTCCAACATTTCATCCAACACCGAAAATTTTCGATGTTGGATGAAATGTTGGACACGTTTGACCTAAGCTTTATATACATAGGTTTTGAAATAGATCTCCGACATTTTGGTAGCTAAAAAATTTTAAAAATTGCAAATCGAAATTTTACTGGATAAACTTTCGCGAATTGGAAATAAGAGCAAAATTTCGCTAGATAAACTTTCGCGAATGAGCGATTTTAAATTTTTCGCGGGATAAACTTTCGCGAAAAAGGCTCGAATTCGCGAAATTCGTGAAAGTTTCTCTCGCGAAAGTTTTTCCGATTAAATGGCTTATTTCCAGGTCTCTTCTGCATCTTTTGGAAAAAACCTTGAACGGCAATATCTCAACAAGAACGAAAAATGATTTTTTGAGAATTTAAAAACTGACTTTCAGCATTCTCAAAGCTGTATCAAATAGTGCAAAAAAAAGTGAACTTCCGATTTTTTTAGTTTAGTTCTCCCTTAAATAGTTTCACTTTTCAGGGGGCATTTATTCGTAGCACTACGTATCGGAACTGCTGCAAAAATGCAAAAATGAAACAAACACAAAAATTCCGTTTTTAAAAAATGTATTCACTACGGAATGGTGTTAAGAAAGATCTCAGAATCATCTTCAAATGAAGTTTAAGGGAAAAACTACAATCCTAACAAAATTAGCAGTATTTTCTTTCTTTCAACGTATTAAAATTCTCGACAGTTAACATTAACAGAAAAGAAAGTCTTGTGCAGCAGCGACTTCAGTTATGCTTGAAAGCTGAATAGCTAGCGAATGTTTGCACCAGTATGCACATCCAGACACCATATGTGTGACTAAAACATCAGATTATCGGTTGTATGAACCAATTTAATCTACTTCTTCCATTCTAGCTTTATCTTCATCTGCTTCAGGAGTTTCACCTTCTAGTGGAGGCATGTCATCAGTATCAATATCTTCAGGAGCTGAAAAAACAAAGAAATGTTTATTTTACTGATATGAAACAACAAAATAGAGAGGCAAATCTAATTAATTAGTGATTTTCTCTAACCTTCAGCATCTTCATCTACTCCAAGACCAAGCTTAATCATTCTATGTATTCTAGATGCATGGCTTTGTGGTTCTTCCAATGTGAAGCCAGATGAAAGCAGAGAGGTTTCATACAACAAGACAATTAAGTCTTTGATTGATTTATCATTCTTGTCAGCATCAACTTTTTTTTTTAATGCAATCATTATTTGGTGATCCGGGTTGATTTCAAGATGTTTCTTTGCAGCCATGTATCCCATAGTGCTAGTGTCTCGTAGAGCTTGTGCTTTCATGATACGTTCCATGTTTGCAGACCAACCATATGTGCTTGTAACAATACAACATGGTGATTCAACAAGACGATTTGAAACAACAACTTTCTCAACTTTCTTGTCTAATATCTCTTTAATTACCTGAAATCAATAAAAAAAAAAATAAGTATTAAGTACTAAGAATTGAAAATCATTACATCACTTGGTGCAGATTAATATGCTTACCTTGCACAATTCTTCAAATTCCGCTTTCTTCTCTTCTTGTCGTTTCTTTTCTTCCTCGTCTTCAGGTAATTCCAAGCCCTCCTTGGTAACGCAGACCAATTTCTTGCCGTCATATTCCTTTAATTGCTGAACAGCATATTCATCAATGGGGTCAACCAGGTAAAGAACTTCAAATCCCTTCTTTTTGACACGCTCAACAAAAGCTGATGCTCCTACAATTTCTTTGCTTTCACCAGTGATGTAATAAATGTCCTTTTGATTTTCCTTCATTCGAGATACGTATTCCTTAAATGATGTCAAGTCATCTCCAGATGCTGATGATGAATATCTGAGAAGTTCAGCAACTTTATTGCGATTTTGAGTGTCTTCATGGATACCTAATTTGATATTTTTACTGAATTGCTCATAAAACTTTTTGTAATTATCCTTATCTTCGGAGATCTCTGCAAACAGCTCTAAGCATTTCTTGACTAAGTTTTTACGGATTACTTTGAGAATTTTGCTTTGTTGCAACATTTCTCTGGAAATATTCAGTGGTAAATCTTCTGAATCAACAACACCTAAATTTATCCAAAAGAAAGAAAAAAATATCAATGTTGGCCTACACACAAATCAAACTGCTATAATGACAGAATAATCAGAAGAAGAGATAATCATATACATCATAAATTAAGCCTCTTCAGTTCATCATTTTCCATTAAATTCATTCGATCAAATCAATGATCTCATTACCTTTGACAAAATTTAACCATTCAGGCATGACTTCCTCACAATTCTCCATGATGAAAACACGACGGACATACAGTTTTATAGCATTTTTTTGTTTCTTGTTTTCAAACAAGTCAAATGGAGCTCGTTTGGGAACAAACAGTATAGCACGGAATTCCAGTTGACCTTCAACTGAAAAATGTTTGACTGCAAGATGTTCTTCCCAGTCATTGGTAAGACTTTTATAAAATTCAGCATACTCCTCAGAGCTGATGTCATCAGGATTTCTCGTCCAAAGTGGTTTTGTTTTGTTAATTTGCTCCATTTCATAATATGTTTCCTGTAATAAATAGAATGAAAATCAAGGATAAGATATTATTATTTATTTTTAAACATTATCTTTGCACCAAGTTAAAGAAAGTCATTAGTCATTTACCTTGATCTTCTTCTTCTTTTTTTCCTTAGTTGCTTCTTCCTCATCTTTTACATCTTCAATTTTAGGACCATCATCACCTTCTTCTTTTTCCTCATCCTTCGTCTCTTCTTCTTTCTTGTCGTCATCATCCTCAGCTTCATCATCACTGACCTAAAATATGATAGATTGAAATTAGAACACTATTTAGTTGTAACTAAGTACGTAGTTTTGAAATTATATAATCATCAGACATCTAAGGAAGGACGTTTAGACATCATAAAAATGAAACATCTCATCAGTGGAAACTGCGAATATAGATAAATTTCATCATTTGACTTCAAGAAAAGAAGTGGATACTAAGAAAAATACAAACCTCCTTGTCCCTAGTTTTCTTGGTTTGTAAACTGATTGGATAGCCAATGAATTGACTGTGTTTCTTAATAATGTCCTGTAATTTCTTTTCTTCAGAAAAATCTAATTGATCTTCTTTCATGTACAAGATTATTTTTGTACCACGTCCCAGGGGTTCATTCACAGTGTCCCTAATAACTGTAAAAGATCCACCAGCTGCAGATGACCAAATGTATTGTTCATCATCATTGTTCTAAAAACAATTAAATATTAATAATAGACACTGTTATAAACAATGTTAGGAAATTTTTCCCTGACTTAAAGGGTAAAAAAACTTTTTTCCCCTGCAATTCCAGAAACTTCCCGTCAAACATAGTTCTTTCCATGATTTCCCAGACACTGGAAAGTTATTTTGATGAACTAGGAAAAGGTTTCGCACTGAAATATCTTTTTAACATTGAAAACTTTAATAAAGCATGATATTTATAACACTACTGAAGAAACATGTACACATTTTACTAATGTAAGGTGTATTTGCAAAAATTGACAAGTTTCCTATAAAAATGACAAATTTTAGACAATATTTACCTTTGTAATAACTTCAACTTTGTCAGCAACTAAATATGCTGAGTAGAAACCAACACCAAACTGACCGATCATAGAGATATCAGCACCGGCTTGCAGAGCCTCCATGAAAGCTTTGGTACCAGATTTTGCAATGGTACCCAAGTTATTTACCAAATCAGCTTTAGTCATACCAATACCAGTGTCCAAAATTGTGATAGTTTTCTCATCTTTGTTTGGAATGATGTCAATTTTCAATTCTTTGCAACTATCTAACACTGACGAATCTGTTAATGATTGGTATCTGATTTTGTCGAGGGCCTATATGAAATAAACACCATCAATACAACAGTCATAAATGAAATAAATGAAATAGTCTTAGAAAACTTACGTCTGAACAGTTGGAAACCAATTCACGCAAGAAAATTTCCTTGTTCGAGTAAAAAGTATTGATGATCAAACTCATCAGTTGAGCAATTTCAGCTTGAAATGCAAAAGTTTCTGCTTCTTCATTTTCACCCATTTTTGTTAGATTTGTATGACTTAAAGTTGAGTCAAAAGTGAAAGTTTCTTCTCGCACAATTTATGCCGCGTGCACTAGCCAGTTACTAGTGTTGTAGGAAAAGAGAACTTATATTGGTATAACCCAGCAAATGTAGAATGTTCCATGCATTACTTCGAATTCAAGCTAAAAGGCGATTGGTTAATTTGAATATTGATGAATTCTGATTGGTTGCAGTACCATTTCTAGAATTTTCGGTGGAAAGCATGCGATATTTCTTGAAATTCCATATCCCAAAACCCTGAATGTGATGCCATGGGAAATGACTATTATACTAATGTGTGTGAATATAGTGAACTGGAGTTCTCTAGAATGTTCTGCAAGAAAACAAACGCAGATTAGTTCGAAAGTCGTAATTTTAAAAAAGAGAAATTATTAGATCCAATTTTAACCATTTTATAATCACTATGAACGACATATAATGAGTATTAAAGTCAATAGAAAATCATTTTACACTATTCCTTTTCCAACACTACCTAGTCTGTAAAATATTAACTGCCGTTCGTAGCTTTCTTCACGTGGTGTAATCATCCGGGTACTTTTCTTCGCCGAAATTAAAACTTCGCGAAGTAAGACCCAGGCTCTTTTTGATTAATGGCTGTGTGAGAAGCGGAGGTTGTTCAAGCATGCCTGTATGTAGTTATGAATATAATTCTGGTGTTAATATTTTCCATTTACCATTATCTATGAAAAGTTACATATTAGTGCGTGTTAAAATTGTTTCAAGGGTGCTGGCGGAATATGGAAATTATACGGGGGCTTAGGGATGTTTTATAGGCCCTGTTCAATATAAAATTTAGAATTATTGGAAAAAGGAGACAGAAGTAATAATAACTATACAGCTTTGTTTTTATGGAAACTCAAATATTTTTCCCTGAGAGGCAGCTCAGATTGTAATTTCATATCTGGGTGACAAAAAGCAGGGTGACTTCGATCAATTTTGTCACTATTTAGCATTTATGGATTCATTGTATGTTCTAAATGTTCTTACGCATATTTGACAATTCTTTTGTGACTTATCATCATAGAAAAAGGATACTTATTAAAATCCCCATGAGAAACGACGAAAAACTTGCCAACATGTGATTAATTGCCAATATAAAACATTTGGGTTTTTAGGGATTTTATAAACATGATATATTATCGATAAAGGAACAAAACAGACTATGACTGCCAAAAACAGAATTTTTATGAGACATGCATAATTTTCTTTACATTCAGCCTCTACTTCACATGTGAACCAAAAATGTCCAGGCTCGACTCTTGAATAAGTTGCAGGATGATTATTATTATTATTATTTATGAATGTTTACCCAGGATAGTCTCTTCAGGGCTTCAAGGTAATGTTATCAATGAGGGTCCTGCGAAGGAGGTCCTAGAGCATTTAAAGCCCACATTTGGGCTACGGAAGCTGTAGTGACAGAAACCGCTCAAACAGACAACCACCCTAGACATCATTCCTACTCTCTTGCTGAGTGATAAGCAGAGAGTAGTGATTCACAATGTTATAGTCGCCGGCATGACTCAGTCGGGGATTGAACCTGGGACCTCCCGAACAGGAAGTGAGCACTCTACCACAAGACTACAAATCTGAGCAATGTAATTTTAATGTTTTTTGTTGTTAATTTCGGAAGAAATTGATCATTCCACTTAAAGATGATTCTGATGATATTTCACAATAGGAATCTAAATGAAAATATTAAAAAATGTGAAAAATGCACTTTAATTTTAACAGTTTATTTTCACTGATCGAAGTCATCCTTTTTTTTACGGTAGTCTGTTTTAAATGTTGATAACATAAAACACTTTGAATTTCTCCCTAAACTAAATATAAACAGAAGAAATGGAGTAACATTATCTTATTCTTCATGTTGAATATGGACGACATGAACAAAAATAATTTAATAACTAGTGAATATAAGAAACACTATTCAATTGATAAGTTCATAACAACCAGAATGATAGGTTAGAAGAAAAACGGTGGATATTGATTTGATTGCAGAAGCTTTTTTGCCTTAGTTAAATAACGTAATTATATAAAAAATTTGCCTATGATGTATGTTAGTTTGTCTTTCTAAACAAATTCTACATTGAAAACGAATCTTTGTTGAAATCGGTCTTCGAAGCCTTTGTAGATGCTTAAGCTCCCTATTATCTTTCAAGAAAACTGCTAACACACTTTTGACAAGGGGTAATACAGGCCAAAAACCAAAGCGCCATGCGCTATTGGGCATCGAAATCTTTGCGCCCAAATTCAAACCTTACTTCTTCATGTTTGAACTTTTGTTAAGTCAATGAATAATGGATATAACAGCCTTCAGTACGAAAATAAATGCGTGCGAACAACACTCAAATTGTTACACGTACGTATAACAAGAGGAAAAATAGAAGCATAACGTTACCGTAAGATTTGAGCAATTTTAGGCCATATATAGGGCCCCAATTCTAAAATTTACAGCGCCCACCACCCAGACCCTCCTACCCCCTCTGCCATGGTTTGTGTCACTAGTGCCCCCCAAATTCAAATCCTGTATTACCCCTTGTTTGATGACTTGAACTCACAAGTGCTTAACAGAAAAGTGATTTGGTCAGTTAATTGGGCAGAAAAAGTGAAAACATCTATTTATTAAAAATGACAAATGTAGATACACAAACTGTTTAGGGCATGTCCTTTTCCAATGCAATTTTTGGAATACATTGTTTCCAGTTTCATTTGATTAGGATACTTTCCCAAGCCATAACAAAGTAGAGTTGGTTAGGTGATGGGTGATAAACTGTCAATTTAAAGTTTGAATAGTGCACATGATATTTAGAGGACAAATTTGCAATGAAAATAATGGATGTTTTACTTGTTTCATCTTTGTATTTGGCTATGTTTTTCTCTTTTCCAGCTCTTTAAAGACTTGCTCCACCCTACCCTTGAAGATGAAAGGAGGAAACATAAATTTAGTAGGCTAGTGCCATCACCGAATTCTTATTTCATGGATGTCAAATGTCCAGGTATTGCTTGAGTTATTGTGTTGCGTGTAAATGTTCTTAATTTCTTTGTACATGTAAATGTCAACATTATGCATAAAATTATGTTTTTATTGATCAGGTTCTTTGGAAATACTAAAAAGTAATCTTGTTGTGGTTATGTTTTATGCTAGATCTAGTGTTTTTTCATGATTTAACTTGTTTGTTCAGCTTGCAAAAAATAAATTACTTCTTATATTTCTACAGATATCTCTTTGGGAAAAATAAACATGCTCCAATGATGTTCATTTCAGCTTTGTCTTAGTTTAAACGATGAGGAAAATTTTAGCTGAGGGGCAATTTATAAGAATTTCCTTTAGCCTGTTGATTTTGTCTGTATTTAAAACCATATAATGTAGCTGTATAATAAATAAGAAACAATTTATGCTTTCACACACCTGGTGATGAACATATATGTATGAAAAGCTTCGTGTTATTTCTAATAAATTATGGTAAAAATGAATTGTTTCTTATTTCTTTTATAGATTTATCTTTAGATGTTTTATATGATTAAAGAACTTGACAATGCTTTATTTATCAACTTAATTTATTATTACATACTTCTTTAAAGGATGTTATAAAATCACAACAGTATTCAGCCATGCACAGACAGTTGTGCTCTGTGTTAGTTGTTCTACAGTTCTTTGTCAACCAACTGGTGGAAGAGCTAGACTCACAGAAGGTATACATAATTTTATCTTAAGTAATGTTTATTTGTTGCTACAAAAAGTACTGGAAAGAGTACAGGAAGTTCTGTAATTCAAACTGCCAAGGGAGGCTCAACTTAGAGATTTAACTGTGAAAGTGTTTTTGTTGTGATACTGTTTCTATTTTAGGTTGTTCTTTCCGAAAGAAACAGCAGTAGACAACAACATATAGCAGTAATTTGAATGGTAGCAGCACTAGCTATTGAAAGTTATGTTCCTGATTCGCCAACTTATGTACTATATTGATGAAGTAATGAAGAAACACTTGATTTGTGAAGGTTCAAATTTTGGATTGTAACTTAAATGCAAAGAACTTACTTTTTTATACTCTTGTATGTATTTTGGAGGGGTTTCAAAGAAGATAAATTCATTAACTAGTGTTAGTTATCTTTCACAAAATTTGTATTCTTCTTGTGATTTCTTGAGTGGTAATAGTGATAGTTATGCCGCCCTAAATAGTTTCCTAGTAGCACTGCAGATGTGTTATTTGAACAACCGAACTTTTGCCTGGGCCTTTACCTCACATTTCAACTTAAAAATCCAATGTGCCGACAAATTCGGGTCTTCTCGGTACAAAATACTTTGGCTTATCGCATAAATTCAGACCACCTTGGCAATTGGAATTTTTCGTGAAAATATTTTTTTTTTCAGGTGGAAAACTTCTTGTGATATTCGTTTTGCGGAAGACCAAAATAACAACTATTGCTCTGGGAAGATGAATAATATCTTGCTATTCCTTTATCATCTTCCTTTTTAGTCGTCGTAGTCGCCAGGTCTGAACTAGGCTTAAAAGAGTCAATGTTCTTTTTTAGCTCTCAATTTTATTTTCACTTCTCCGTTTCTTCTAATTTTTTCCGCATGTGATGGCGGATGAGATGAATGATGAAATAAAATTCATGAATTGGTATTACCTTTGAATAAGTAGTCTCGACTTTAGTCATTAGGAGAAGGAAAGAAACTACCAAGCCTTCACTCAAAGTTTATGATTATGGTACCGTAGCCACAATTTCTTTTATTTTCTATAAATGATAAAGGCGTTTTTACGAGTTTATGCTTCATAAGCTGTAGATGTGGTAGAGATAATAACATTTTGATATGTTTTTTTATTTCACTAAGAACCGTAAAGGCCGGTTTCCAGTTCATTCGCTTTGGTCGCACGCGAATGAGCGATCTGATTTTTTATTGGGGCTGACGCAATCTCATTCGCCTGGTAGTTCAAATCATTTAAACTACTGAGCGAATGAAAAAGCTGTTCGCCCTGTCCGTGCGATCGCAGCGATTGAACTAAAAATATTCTAAGGGGTTAATATTTTGTTCTACCACATATCTCAGCCATCTTGTTTTGATCATCGTGTAAAAAGAAAAATAATAGAGAAGAAGGAGTGAAAAAGGAAGGGAAAAATAAGTAGATAAAAATGCTCTTCATCGCAGTAAAGCTTTGACAGTTTTGCTCACTGGAAAGGAGTTATACGTGTTGTCTGATTTATTTAGAAAAAACGTGAAAGAAGTGTGGAATGAAGAGAATAGCTTCTTAGTTAGGTATGTCAACAGGTTCCTATTGTTTCAATAGTAAAAACAAACTAAAAATTATTCGTGAGAAGTAAAAAAAATTCGTACAACTGTATCTTGCGGTCGCTGAAATTCTTGTACCATTATTCAGTTACGTATTATGCTGTATTGTACTCATTGCCAATCATCGTTGTTTTCCTGTTGACGTCAAAACAAGTATAATAGAAAATTTGTACTCGATGTTTTCATGCGTGCTTCTCAAATATGAAGATAAAAAGAACTACAGTTGACGTTCGATGATAAGTGGAACTTTCACAAGAGACTGAAAAAAATTGTTCCACTTAGCCAGAGCAGGTGGATATATTCTCCGTCCGTATATCGAAAACGCAAGAAACCCTAGGTACGAGATTGAAGTGACTTGATTGAAGAGATTGAAACAAGCGTCCATTCACGATTTTTTCTAGAGAGACTAAAAGTTGTGAAGTTTCTATATAAAGTGACTACAGTTGACGCGCGATAAGTGGAACCCTGGATAAGTGGAACTTTCACTTAGTGGAACCGATTTTTCTGGTCCCTTGGATTTGCTATATCAAATCCCTATTGTTTTAGTCGGATAACTGGAACCCTCGATAAGTGGAACATTCGTTAAGTGGAACCGATTTCTTCGGTCCCGTGGGATCAATTTAGTCGCGTAAGTGGAACTTCTCTCAAAAAAATTCGAAAAGAACCTTTGAAAACAGTCGAACAAAAGAAAATATTCGAACGAATAGAATTCGAATTGAAAAGAAAACTGCCTGTGCGTTTTTTCTCTCATTTGCAAAATGGCATCGGTGCAAGCAGCAAAACGAAAGCTGGCCACTGTCAGTCTTCTGAATAAGTACAAGGCATTAAAAGAAATTGACAGTGGTCAAACATGTGTTGCTACAGCAAGGAAGTATGGTGCTGCTAAGAACACCATTTCTCACTGGGTGAAGAAGAAAAAAGAAATATTCGGAAGCTGTCGAGCAAAATAACGTATCGAAAAGAAGAAAAAGGATAAAGGGAGCGACACACGAGGATCTGGATACTGCTATGTATAAGTGGTTGAAAACGGCACGACACAATAATATCCCTATCAATGGAAGCATTTTTAAAGAAAAAGCTCTAGAATTTGCAAAGTCGTTGGAAATAAAAGATTTCCACGCTTCTGATGGATGGTTGGGACGATGGAAAAAGCGCTTCAATGTTAGCTTCAAAACAGTTTCAGGTAACTAAATATATTTACAATGTCTTTGGAAGTTGTTGTTTTAAAATACTTAAAAAGTTATCCTCAGCCAAAAAATTTGTCTTCTTTGTTTTTTGGCTCAACAACCGCTTTTAACATTTCACTCTTCACAGGTGTCCAACGATCTTTATATACATGAAACCCCATAACATGCGAGGTGAACTCAAAAGTTTTAAGTAAAATTATTTGAAGCTCATTTTGTGCGAGTATGTCCTGTGTTATAACTTTCATATCCATTTCAAGCCTCACTGTCAAACTGTCGCAATCAAGTCACAAAACAAATGCTTATTAAAAAATTCCATTCGTGATGAATGGCACTGTTGCAATGCAATGGTCTCTTTTGACGAGGCCATAATTAGTGGCTTAGCCAAAACACGGTGTTTAAACAGAAATTCGGGAAAGGTCTATTGGGCCATTTGTCTCGAAAATCGGATAAGTGGAACATTCGCTAAGTGGAACCGATTTTTTCGGTCCCGTGGGGGTTCCACTTATCGAGCGTCAACTGTATATTCTTTTTCGACCAACCTGGACACATCATGTTTCGACGAACATATTCCATCTTCTTAGGCTTAAGTTTGAAAATCAAGCAAATATTCCAGTTATGAGGGTGCAATTTGGCTCAAGGGACCAAAAAAATGGTTCCACTTAGCGAATGTTTCACTCATCCGGGGCTCCACATATCCGAAGAATTTGATATGGCAAATTCAAGGGACCGGGAAAAATGGTTCCACTGAATGAAAGTTCGACTTATCCACATATGTATTGAGCGGCAAATGTATATAAATCTGAAAGGGTTAAGATGTTACAGAAAAGTAACTCAAGGTCTTCATCAAAATAAGTTGAATGTCTTTGGTGAAGAACAGAAAAAAAAATGTAATGTTATTACACGACTATTATCAGCGAATGTCAACCCAACTGATGTCGGATTTTAATGTCTGTGTCCTACCCGTGTTGCAAAAGTAAGTTCTTACTTTTGAAATGAAAATACCATTGATCCATCTTTTGCATGACGAGGTCCCGTGTAGGTGACCGCTTTATAGAGGTTCCACTGTATTTACACCATTTTCTAGGACATGAAATAAGGTAGGGATGGTTTAGAAACAAAAACAAGAATCGAATTCCTTCTCTACACATAGTTAGGCTACAACCAGTAGACTGTTTCTTTTCTTTCATTCGTTTAATTTCAAAGACCTGTGTGAAACCATCTAAAGAGATGGTTTAGTATCTGATGCCGGAAATTGGCAAGGCACCTGTCACTACTGTCCATTCATATAAGAGGCATCTGCGTTAAGATGTCCGCATAACAGGAATTTGATTGACAGCAGTGTGAATCCTTCAATCAAGCAATGCGTTTGGAAACGAGCAGACTTTTACGCTGTAAACCTTGTGTCTGGGTTAGTGAGGGTAGGTTCAGGTTTTGCCTCATCTCTTCAAATACTTTTATAAGTGTTTTCACTGTATTAATGCGATGGTAACGATTTGTCAGGTGAACATACTCTTGGGAAAAACAGAATAAGCGAGGCTTGTCCATAACATTTAATATGTTAAATAAAACCGTAATCATAAAATTCATGAAATATCAAGTTTTCTTTTAAAAACATAAAAATGCAATAAGAGCATGATATTTGACCGTGTTCTTTCCACGGTAAGAATCTGTTAGTAATCTCAAGTAATCACTTGTTTCAAAATAATGAACTGATATATTATAGAGCATTGAGATTTCTCATACAGAACAAAACTGAAAATTGATCTGAAAAGCACACACGACTAAAATGGCAGTAAGACAGTAAGAAAGCGATTGTGTTACTTGTAGAGATTCTCTTCTTCTCAACACCATTTTGACAATTCATTCTTTAACTTGTCAATACAAACTCCCCTTTGCAAATTTAAAAATCAAAGATTGATTGGTTAATAAGATTGGTAAAATAAAGAGTCCTGAAGAAGGAATAATCAGATCATCGTCAATTACACATGGTAATTATTCAATTAAGGGAGTATGCCATGAAAATATAATCTTCGGAGGAAGGAACTAATGCTAATTTGCTGTGATGAACCACTTCAAATCCAAGAAACATGAATGTCCGCAAAAGTCCAGCTAAAACACAAAAATGTCATGTTGTGTCATCACAGAGGTACTCAATAAACATCATGCCAATTGATGAAAAGTAGGATATTTTCTGGAGCTATACCTCTATCAGATCTATCTTTGTTAACACAAAGAAAAAGGTTTTGTAATTCCAGTTTGTCTTCAACATAATCCAACAAAGAAACAAAACTAAATGAAATAAATATCACCATACATTTTAATTGTATATAACCTTTCCAAACATCATCTTTATGAGAAGTTTATAAATGACCTGCATAAAATTATCTTAAAGATGATGATTGAAAATTTACAAATTGTATAAATTCAAAATATACACAATCAAAATACACCATTTAAACAAATAGGTGGTTGAATTTTTATATGATTTTTTCTTTCAATTCATCCTGCTTCGGACCAGGATGAATTTGATGACTATCCCAGTAGGCAAATTTGTTTAAAAAAACACTATCATCAAGCAGTCCATTTCTATGGAAATATGCACAGTATTTATACTATAAATGCTGACTTTTCAAAGATTCAGATAGCATAAAAAATAACATTCAAACAGGTTGGATGAACTGGAGTATAAACCAGGGATTTTTCCAAGCACTTTTGGTTACTACCATTTTTCGTAGAGAAGATTGAGTTTGACAGTCCAGGAAGCTATGCAATTTTAGAGATTTAAATCTCCACAAACAGGCCTTGTCATGAGAGGCATGTGAAGAGAGTTGGAAACTAAGATGTTTTCTAATTTCATTAGATAACATGAAAACGAGTCCTACTGGTACCACTTTCGTTTTCATATTCTTTGGTAGGTGAAGAAATGAATGCATATAACAAAGGAAATTTCAAAATTACCTTAGCAACGGTGGTTGTTCTCCCTAGCAACAGAATATATGGTGAATAACGGCCTAATTACTCTCTCAAAACATGTTTTTAAACACTATGCATTAAAGAGCTAAAAAATATTTAAATGACAATGAATGATAGAGTTTCTAAACTCAATTCAAGATTGAGATTTAACTACCGGTAAACGGTAGTTGGAAAGTGCTTGGAAAAATCCCTGTAAACAAATAGGTTAAGATCATATATACCATACTTAACATTATACAAGTATCAAAATAATTAATGAATAAATTTATTACCATTCTTTTGTACCAGCAGGTAGTTCTCCATCTGGTACAACAACAAATATGTTTTGTTCCACCTGTATTCCTTGCCAAGAGGAGATGTAATGATTTCCATCTTTAAACATGAACTCATAATTTTTCAAATCTGGTCCATGATCCTAAAAAAGATGATGAAACTTGATGAGATTTTCAAAACCAGAAATATAAAATGCAAAAGGTTTTACTCAAAACTAACTGGAAACAACTTGTTTAGAAGATTGTCAAAATTTTTCTCAGCATTATTCTGTGAAACCATGAAATCTTGGGGTTTTTCAAAGCGGACATCAGGAATACCACCAGCCCACACGTAGGTTGCATCTATTGTAACTGATATAGGTTCTGCCCCTGGAAGAAAGCATAAAATTTATGATGAGAGTAAACAGACATCACTTTTTGTTTGTATTGCTCTTGATAAGACAGCCTTTAAAAAATGATTGTATCTCGTACTGTGTATAATTTTGACTCCCCAACTAGCAAAACCGTAATAAAAAATTAGAAAGCATGTGTATTAAGTTATATAAACATAAAAAAGACAATATTTCAATTTACATTTTTTACGCTTCTTCTTACTAGTTCTCGATGTGATACTTGCTGGAGAAATGTTTGTATAACTGCTGCCGAAGCAGAAGAATTGAAATTATGGTGAATTTTTTTATACAGAAATAGCCTTGGCTAAAAGGCGATCCACTTTTCTCTGATACAATTTCACTGTTGCAAGAAATCTTGTATTCCTCCAAAATAAAAATTGGAATGTTGGCTCGATCAATAGAAGTCTCACCAAATGATATCAATTTATAAAGTTGGATAAAACGAGGCGAAAGAAAACAAAAATATTGAAATGACGGCGAAACCAAATCTACAACAACAGATATTTGATATCAATCTGTTTTACTTGAACTTCTCAGAAATGTCGGATCTTTTAAGAGCAACTACCATAAGGAACTTCTCATTTAATACTTATTCTTAAATCTTATTAATTTGTCTAAAGTTCACGAAAATATCGTTCTTCAACCCCCGTCTGAATAAGCTCCATTCATTTTTCATTTCCATATTAAACGATCACGTGAGGAGGTCACGAGAGGAGATAATTTTTGTTTTTTAAGGTCCAGTCTTCAAATTTGAATAGACCTTTTCATGAATTATGTAATTACAAGCATCGCCTCGTTTCTAAGTTTATGAATAATTACGATAATAAAAGAATTTCGTGAAAAATGTTTCCCTAAGAAGGTGTCATTTCTCTTTGTAAAGGCCGATTTCCATTCAACGCTTATTCCCGCGCGGACGTAGAATTTTCCGAGCGGCCAACAGCTGCAAATGGAAATTAAAAGACACGATTGGCTGAAATTATCAGCGGACGTCGGCGGGCTTAAAAAAAAGTTAAAATTTTTTCACTTTATTTTTGATCGCTGAGCGGACATATCTACGCTTATGAATTAGCCCATGCGCATGCGTTCTACGTCACTCAGCGTGGATTACCTACGTCCGCGCGGATATTTTGCTGAATGGAAATCGGCCTTAAATGGCGCTAGCGTCATTAATATCATAGTTAATAACTATGTTAATATTCAGCTTGAATTGAAAACGAGACTGTGTTTGTAGTGACGTAATTCATGAAAAGGTCTATTCGAAGCCCCGCCGCGGTGAAAACGGCCGCGCATCCACAAAGGGGCAGTTCATAATGGAGAATTTCAAGTCTAAAATGGAATTTAATGCTGAAAAGTGTAAATAGTACGAAGAAGTAAGGGAAGCTATGGCTAGTATCTAAGCATCTAGATGATATCAGAGTGAAATTTATTATCCGAAACCAAAAAATTACCAAAACACAGAAGTCACAAAAAATGAAGCATTGCATTTCATCGAAGTCACTGCCACAATAAAGTCTGTTTATGTGTATTATTTTCTAATTTAATCAAATAGGTCTGCAAGGAAGTGGAACTTCCCTTCCCTCCAAGAGTACGAGGAAACATACTCTTGGAGCAATGCAGTAGTTATTGGCTCGCCAAGTATACGAGCAAAATACTAGTAATAAATTGCTTCGTAAAAGCATTTTCAAATTAATACAATGTAGTATTAAATTAATGGTGATAATATCAAATGAATAACTCTTTTACGTGTGAAATGCAATAGTTGATCACGGTAGCAGCATTTCAACTCGCAATATACAAAGCGAATAGATCTAAACTTATTCGTCTGAAATTTGGCCTAAAGACTTGAGGACGTGTCGCAATGACATATCTGCTCTCAATGACATAACTACTTATAATAAAGCATTCTCAAAATACAACATTGCCAAATTGCCCGATTTTGGTCAAATCTGACAAAATAGCATGTAACATGTAACATAACGTAACATGTCAACCATTTTGTCAAAACATCATACGGAACACTTGGAATGCTGCGTCAGTTCAAACGATTTACTCCGTTAAATGTTCGTAAAAGTCTTGCCGAGTGCCTGGTACTCTCGCATTTAAACTACTGCAACGCCGTATTTGGATATCTTCCAAAATACCTAACGAATCGTTTGCAGCGTGTACAAAATACTGCCGCAGGATATGTATTGGGTAAATACAGTAAAATCCACGATCTTACTGAACTGAATTGGTTACCAATACAAGAAAACACCGGATACTCTGTCGTCAAATTAACACATCGAGCTCTTCATGACGAAAAATGGCCAACATATTTGCCAATCGAAATCGATTATCCACGAAGAGCGTTGCGACACAACGATGACGGTTTAAAAGTTAACAGAAACTATATCCAGTCGTTTCAACAGCAGAGTGTTGTATTCAATGAACTACCTAAAGAACGTTAGAAATATAAATAATTTTAAAGCAAAGGCATTGCAACGGAAACTTATCCAAAATGCGTTTGAAAACGATAAACATATATATTTTCCAAACAGCAAATACGCTACAAAAAAAAGAACAAAAAAAGGAGGCTATTAGAAATCCTAATCTTAAATGAAACAAGAAACTAGAAACATTTAAACAAAACCAGAAACACACACACACAAAATATACTTACTAAATAACAGTCTTAAAATACAGGGATGTCAAAAAAACCAAAACCATAGCTAAAACGTGACTAACATAAGTCACGTCTCACAACACTAACATAAGTGTACACAAACGCCTTACAAAAACTGAAATGAATTTAGGACAGCTTTATACAGCCGCATAATCGCCGCGTCGAATTAAACTCTTTATTAAATGCGACGAAAATTCGACTGTATAAAGTGAAAAATTAATTAAGTGCGACATAATGAGTTAAGTTCAGCAGAGTTTGTCGAATAAAACGGCAATCTTCGACATATATTCGGCATCACTTTATACGGCCGCATAATCGTCGAATTTAATAACAGCTTGATTGAACTTCGTGAAAAAAGTGCACGAAAGTAGTGACAGCGTGTAAGAAACACACGATAATAAATTCATTCGACATTTATGCAGCTGTCTAAAGCCATATCGAATTTGATATGCGGCAACAAAACCTGTATAAAGTGACTGTCGCATTTTTGTCGAATTTTACCCGAATAAAAGTAATTTAATTCGACACGGCGATTATGAGGCTGTATAAAGCTGTCCTACATACATCTAAAAACGAGCAGCAATTACAACAAAAGGACAGTCACAATACGAAACAAAGAAATTACATAAAACATGTAACACCCTAGAGACAATATAAAGGACAAATACATCTATATACTATTATAACATAATACTGCTACATAAATGCAACTGGGGAGGAGAACCAAATGGCTGCACGTGCCGTGCTTCGGCTGCAATAGGCATTAAGGATAAGGCCCTAGCGAGGGAACTTTCGTATTGATTTTATCAATCCCTTCTCTAATAGCCGTCTCCCCGCCCCTGGTTTTTATTACTAATACATATAATTCGAAATTCGAAATCAGCACCTTTCAATTGTGCTTTGTGCAGATTTTTATGAAAATTGGGAAACTTTCATAATTTGGTCCAAATTTGGCCCGAATTGCGAATAAGTCAACCTGAAGTCAATAAAAGAATTTATGGCTAAGGTGTGCGCGGGCATGGCTTATCTGTAAGTTTTAATCGAATTATTTACTTTAGTGAGATCGTCCAAAATGTCACGGAGATACATACATACTATTTGTAAGATTGTTTGTCTTTCATTGGAAAAAAATCTCATTAGCTAACGCCATATTCCCGAAATGTGGCTGTTGAGAGTGCATCATGCTATGCTACTAAAGAAATTAGATACAGACTTTTAAATCCTTGTTTTAAGTATTCCTGTATAACCTTTTGGTCAACAATAGAAATAAAATTGTTGATTTTTTCTTGATATCTTGTCCCGAAAAGAAATGTATAATGTCATATAATGTCTGAAAACCTCAGCCTCGAACCTAGAGTCTCTTCCTCTATCGGTCTGGCTTCGAGGTTGCAGAAAACTTATAACTGCATCAATGCAAACAACGCCAGGCGAAAATTATGTGTGTGGATTGAGTGTCTCTCTCCTCCACATGCGAACCACATTGAGTCTGATGATGACCTTGTCAAAAGAGGTCGAAATATTACTTGAAAAAGAATAAAATATAGAACGACCATACTAACGTTTCAATTCATTTACAAACACGTTCATATAAAAATGACGCTAAAAACACATTGACGTAAGTATAATGTGGTTGAACATCGTTGATGATATATAAATAACTTGACACCTAGACCGCGTGATGTATTATGTATGGCAATAAAAAATGTACGTAAGATGGAGACATGTAAGTGACTGGATAAGTATTTCTTTTGCTATCACCACTTCAAGAAGGAGTCGCTTGGTTCGCATTGATCATCATTTGTTTTCGATAATGGAATCACTTTTTTATACCGCAGAATAATTGATTCAATAATAACAATTTCAGTTAGTGTTTTTAAAGCATGTTGGAGTTTAAGGTTGAACAACCTCAAACCCAGGGTCTCTTGCCTTTTCGATATAGGGACAGCTATCCGTTTATCGAAAAGGCAAGAGACCCTGGGTTTGAGGTTGTAAGTTGGAATAGCAACGTGTTCAACAGCATCAACACAACAGTCACACAGGATATATCCTGGACAACCTGGAATATCCTTGCCACGACAATAAACCCCATGATCTTCTATATTAAAGTAACTTGTAAATCCCAATGGAGAGATGTTTGACGTTTTTCACATTGCAATTATATGTACGTTGTTAGAGGATTATATAGAAAATGAAGTTCGACGAGGTTTAATGGTGACTCTCTCCACTTATCAGTTTGCATTATAACAAACAATCTAAATAATTCCAAACAATGGATACTTTAAGTAAAAATGCAGGCAAAGATTGAGAGTCACTGCAATGACTTCTTAACGGCTAGACGTGTTTTTCAAAACTAACGTCAAAAGAGTGAAAATAAATTTGTTTTTGCTTAAAACTTTCGCTCAAATTAAAAAGAAGTGTGCTGATTTTTGCTGCAAAAGATGAAGAAAACCGTGCTGATTCTGATAATGTATTTTGTTATACATCAAATCGAAAACTTTCGCAATGAATCAACTTTTCAAGTTCAAAATAAACACTTGATCCGACGTCAAAACAACAACAACAACAACAAAAGGAGATTCTGTGCACCAATCAATCTCTACGCGAACCACTCGGCAACCTTTCAACTTATCATCTCCGGCGATATCGAAATGAATCCAGGCCCGCTTGCTTGCCCTGTCTGCACCAAAACAGTCCGCAAGAACTCGTACCGCCTCGAATGCAAGGTTTGTCATCAAACAACTCACGTCAAATGCATGTATCGAACTGTGAAAAACTTTTCTAATAAACTTAACCAGTGGACATGCCACAATTGCCTGCTTACTGGGTTGCCTTTCTTCGGTGTTCGCGATTTGACAGATATTCAAGTAGCTGAGCACGAAAATCTAAAGGAAGACGAACATCATCGAGCCCTCAACGAAAATCGTGGTCGATTCAGTATCTGCCATCTCAACACCCAATCGATAACCTCGACCTTCTCTGCATTCGAACGAATGGTTTGGAGTTATAAGTTTGACATTATTACACTATCTGAAACCTGGCTCAAAGACAACCCGCAACTCCTCAAGCATGTATCAATCGAAGGCTATGTCCCCAAGTTCCACCATCGTGACAAGAAATGTGGAGGCGGTGTCGGCATGTATATTCGAGAGTCGGTCAAACACAAGAAACGAGATGACATCACCCAAAGAGACAACACTATCGAACACATGTGGATGGAGATCAAAGGTAAACACGATTCCTTTCTTTTAGCTGCTATGTATCAACCAAGCCCTACCCTTGCAGACAAACGTATATGGCTGACCAAGCTCGACACACTTTTGGCGTATGTATCAACAATCTGGACAGGTCCAATAATCATCACCGGTGACACCAACATTGATATGCTTGAGAACTCTGAGATTGCACAAGAGTATAGAGAACTTTTACAAAATCATGGCCTCAAGCAACACATAAGCAAACCCACCAGACATGGCCGCAGGCTGATAGATCATATCGCCTCAAATCTCCCAAAAATCAACTACGAAAACGTTCTTCCCTGTGACGAAATCAGCGATCATGATGGTCCGTATGTGATGTTCGACGTGAAGAAACCACGTTTCGAACCACGATACAAAAACATCCGCATCGAAACCAACTTTAATCCTGCATCATTCGTCTCCGATGTTGAAAAGCTCCCCTTCGCAACCGTTTACGGACTTGAATCGTCAGAAGATAAGTTGCACTGCTTTAATGAACTGTTCTTATCTTGTTTAAATGAACACGCGCCACTTGTCAAATGTAAGATCACTAGACCACCAGCTCCATGGCTACACGAACTCAACCTATCTGCAAAGCTTCGTGAACGCAATCAACTTCGCACACGTGCACATGAGCGACCACACGACGAACAAGCTTGGACCGCATTCCGTAAAATTCGAAACGAGGTGAAAAAAGACATCCGTAATACGAAAGCAAACTTTTACAAGAAAGCTCTGTCATCGAAACGCCCGAAAGAAGTTTGGAACACAATCCATCGAATTCTTAACCCTAGCCCTAAAAATATCGATGCAGATCCCAATGTACTTAATGAACACTACAACACCACAGCAGTAAGGCTCTTGAACTCTGTAGCTAAGCCTGAAGAAACTCTCCGCAACTTTATCGATTCACTTCCTGTCAACCCAAACACATTCAGCTTCTCCAAAACCACCTACTCAGACACAAGGAAAGCAATCCTCTCCCTTCGCAATGATTGTTCCACCGGACAAGATAAGATACCCTCGAAATTCTTAAAACTCTGCATTAATGAAATCACTAGTCCCATTTGCCACATAATAAACACTGCAATCGAAGAGAATTCCTTTCCAGACCAATGGAAAATCTCAAAGATCACCCCCATTCCGAAAATCGACCAACCGACAGAACCCTCAGATTACCGGCCAATATCGATTCTCCCCATCCTATCGAAAGTATACGAGAGAATTCTAATGATGCAAATCGTTGATTATATCGAAAACCTGAAACTTCTTTCCAACCATCAATCCGGCTTTCGAAAAGGACACTGTACTAACACCACGTGTATGAAAATCAAAAGTGATATCATCAAGGCAATGGACAGCGGTGAAGTTACTCTCTCCGTCATGGCTGACTTCTCAAAAGCGTTCGACACTGTTGACTTTGAAATACTGATCGAAAAACTCCATAAACTTAACTTCTCAAAATCAGCCTTGTTAACCATGTCAAGTTACCTATCAAATCGCCGCCAATTCGTGCAAGTCAACGACAAAGAATCGAACAGACTGACTGTACTGAACGGAGTCCCTCAAGGAAGTATCCTCGGGCCTGTTCTGTTCAACATCTACGTTCACGACATGTCAACAAATACTAATGCCGAATGTATGCAATATGCGGATGACACCAGTTTATATCGCCACACAAAACCACCTCAGTTCGCCGATTGCGTTGAGAAAATCAATAAAGATATCAAAGATCTCCAGCGATGGTCGAGAAGCCAGAATCTACTGTTCAACTCCAAAAAGACAAAAACTATGCTCTTTACAACCCAACAAATGGCCAGGCGACATCAGTTCGACTACGAGATAAAATCGCTCGACGAGAAAACTATCGAACGTGTCCAAGAATTCAAGCTCCTCGGTGTAACCTTCAGTGAGGATATGAAGTGGAACGCCCATGTAAAGAAAGCAACGTCAAAGGCATACGGGACCCTCAAGACTCTGTCCCGTATCAAACGATTCATACCATACCATCTACGCAAGCAGCTAGCCGAATCACTGGTGCTAAGCCAACTCGATTACGGTAACGCACTTTTCCTGAACGCACCATCATACCTTCATCAACAGCTTCAAAGAGTCCAGAATGCAAGTGCCAGTTTCGTAAGAGGCCGCTACTCAAACATATCAGACGTGGTTTCATTGAAATGGCTACCGATATATGAGCGATCAGAATTTAGTATGGCTAAGCTTGCTTGGAAGTCCATAAACTCGTCAGCCTGGCCGAGTTTCCTTCCAATGAAAAGAATGCCGCCTCGTGAAGGTTTGAGAAATCCTGTACATGCTGGTACGATGTTGGCTTGTCCAAACATTGTTGTGAATAGTTTTGAATACGATTCTTCGCGGGTGTTCAACAGACTCCCGCAAAAGTGTCGGGATGAATTAAACTATAAAATATTTTGCAGTGAAACGAAAAAACATTTTTTAGACCAAGGCCTTGCAAAGAGCCTTGCTAAGTTTTAGACTAGTTTACCAGTATATTTTAATAAGTCCTCCTATCCTTGGCATTATTCCTAGCCCTATTCCGCACTTCCAACAAGACCAATGCTATCAATATTCCTTTATCATATCTCCTTACCTTCATCTAGTCCTATTTTAGGTTTTAGATTGCTTTTTGAGTCCAAGTTCTATCTTTACTGCCATGGAGGAATTAATTTATAAGTTTATATATATTAACAGTTTTTTTTTTCTAATATTCGGTTCTAACCTCAATTTGGTCCTACACATCGGTTTACATTACGTTAGTCCTTAGGTTTAGTCATGTCCCATTTCCTAGTTTTCATAACTTCAGTCGACATTCTTTTTGGTTTACGACTATCTGGTTCTACTCTACCTTCACCTTATCCACACCTAGCCACGTCCCATACTACGACTGTCTCTCTAATTTCTGCCATTATTTTTTTTAATATACGATATTTTTTAGACGCTGCATATACATAATCTTCTCAATTTCCAGGTGAAGAGCCAATTGTAAAATTTTGGAGATACTGTGAAATATATCATTATTATTATTATTATTATAAGATTGCAAAGTCAGGCAAACATTTCCTCTTGATTTCTCTCCTCATCATCCCCCGATGTTTGATATAGTGTGATCCTGGATTGCTTCAGCAATTTTCATTTATCAAACTTGAAAAAAGGAAGGAACCGACAACTTATATCCTGGTCCTGAGAATTCCTGCCTTACATCAGCAAACACATGCGGCAAGCTTTAGTTTGCCTTGCGTTTTTGACAACAGTAGTAGGTTGCCAAAAAAGCATAATGTCCCTGGGTTCGAGCAGAGTCAATAGATTAACTATGGTTAACTATGGTTCGAGCTGGGTTTTAGCCTCTTCTCCTCCTCCTCCCGGTGTCGGAGCATATAGCAGCCCAATGCGGTCGAAGTGTAGTTTTAAGACTAGTTTCAAACTAAAATTTCGCTAAGAGTCAGCAGAAATCGGAAAATACAACATGGCCGCTTTCAGCAACACAAGGTATCCTGCCCCTGGTAATGTTAATTTTGAAGGAACGCTTTTGAGATCTGTTGGGTCAAACATTCAAGAAGCAAAGAAAGTCACACAGTACGTATTTTAAAAATAGATTTAAAATTGTACATGTCCTTTTAGCTCCTTTCTCTCTTATGATGCTGAATGTATATGATCGATATGATTCTAATTATACTTAGAAAACCTTGAGCCTGAACACGTGAGATAGGAAGTAAAAAAAGGTTCTTGAACTTCCAGGTCTATAAAAAGGATATACCATAAAACGGGGTGACTTGAAACAAAATTTGCCGTTTTTTGAAAAGATTTGCTCATAACTTTTAATCTAAGAAAGTAATTACTATGAAATTTTGAAAAAAGGTCCATTCATCTTTTGTCTTTCAGATAACAAAGTGTTCAAACTTATTGATGCATGACATCTCAAGTTATTGTTTCACAAAGTACACCTACTGAAATTTATCGTGCGTGGGTGATTTGAAACAGTGCTGTTTGCACAAAAATGTTGTTGTATAGAGTGCCCCAAAACAGAAAACGTGTGATCTACGATTACTTGCATATAAAACATAAATTAAAATAATTTGTTAATGCCAGTTTCATTTTTATTAAGTGATGGAGAGTGTTAGTAAATTTTGAAAACTCAAAATTTCAGAATGGTAAAACATTGTAAAAAATAAGTTATCTGAAGCCTTTAAAATCATTAAGCGTGTGATAACGTAATTGTTTCAGAAACAATATCGAAAACAGGAAAGATGAATTGAATTTACAGCTGGTTTACACGACTGTACTTAATTAAAACTCGCAAATTGAATATATATAATAAAATTCCTGTTTCAGAGTATCCAACTTTCTTTCTCGTGCTTCTCTTAGTTTAGAATATATTCCCTTTACCATTTCGATAGAGGATGTCACTTAGAAATTGATCCTCGTCTTTGTTTTTTTCCACAAGCGCTTCATCATTTCATCGGGATTATATGAATTTGTTGCGCCATTGCATATCACATGTACACGGAGTATGAAACGGCATCCGTATATCAAAAAGGCAAGAAGTAGCCCTGGTAACGAGGTTAAGTATGAAATTGTAATAGTAACAACACGCAGTCCTGTCTATCGCTAATTCTACAATAAGTATGGTGTGGCCATAGCCTTGAACGGAGGATATAATTGCAGCACCAATTTGTTCAGAATTCTGATTAGTATTCAGTTACGGTACTTAGTAAAACGAGTCTATTGAGGTTCAATTCTTAGATATCAACCCTTTATATTAATTGAACTTATAATAATTCTTAGCATCATAATTGATAAGAATATTTACACAATAATTGAAGAGACGAAGTGTATCGAGTGAAAAAAATGAAACATTTTAATGGCATATATTTCTGTTAATTTTCGATAAAATTCTGGAATTACTCCTTTTGACCTTTTTGTTTTACAAATGTAAAAAAAATTATATTTGGCAATATGCTATATCGCCGTGACATGCTATTTTACGGGGTACTGATTTTCGGCGCTTTGTTCATCTTCAGTTTCCGAAGAACTTCCTTGATTAATAAAATTTTTCTATCGAATGTTGCGCTAGATAGTCTACGAACGGAATCTAAAAAAAATTCGGAGTTTCATTCATTATATGTGACAGTTTATGGGAAAAGGATAACAACTCTAAAAATCGATCCTGAAAAGATCGATCTTTGGGTACAAAGATCGATTCAATATGATTGGAAAATCGATTTCGATTTCGATCCAATATGATCGAAAAATCGATTTTATTTGATCGGAAAATCGATTCTATGTGATCGGAAAATCGATTCTATGTGATCGGAAAATCGATTCTATGTGATCGGAAAATCGATTCTACTTGATCGGAAAATCGATTTTTATTTGATCGGAAAATTGATTTCTTAATAACATTAATTAATCTATTTTATAATAATAGAATAACTACACCTCACATTATTGCATTTTTGTGTGATCGCTAATCATTTTAAGTAATGTGGGTATAGAAAAAATGAAATGAAATGTGACGGTTTATGGGAAAAGGATAACAAGCGAAAAAGCGATTTGAATCGCTTAATCGATTAAGCGATTATTTGAAGCTAAAAAGCGATTCTTTAAAATCGATTTTTAGCTTCAAATAATCGCTTTTCCGATTCACATGAATCGCTTTTCCGATTCTAATGAATCGCTTTTCCGATTCTAATGAATCACTTTTCCGATTCTAATGAATCGCTTTTTAGATTCTAATGAATCGCTTTTCCGATTCCAATGAATCGCTTTTCCAATTCTAATGAATCGCTTTTTTGATTCTATATCACTCACTCAAGTGTTGATTAAAATTCTGATAAACATTTTCCCCCAAGGAATAAACCAAAATATCGATCGAACAACTCAAAAAAGAATTGTTTCTATTGGTAGTAACTTTAAAACAAACTTTTTTTTCTTTTTTATTAAACTGAATGTGAACCATGTTCTGTTATGTGAACAGCGGTGGAACAACTTAAACACAAAAAAGAATTATAGCAGACGGTTTCTATTTGTAGCAACTTGAGAACAAACTGTTGTTTATTTTATGTCCTAGTGAATAAGAACCAGGTAACCAGTTCATTATTTAACACGAACGCGTGCTACCTTGTAATTATACATCCGTCACATTGAGTTTTCAAAATAATGCTGAAGTCGCGATAACAACAACATCTTTTGAGAGTGTAGACATCTTTATCAATAAAAAAACTTTTTATTTTTATTTGGCAAAATAGCAATTAGATATAATACTCCCAGTTATGTTCCAACCTCGAAAACTGGCGTATGGGAATATGAAAAATATAAACATACATAGACGTTGAACGAAACGAAACGTAGTAAGTAGGTGAATCCTACTTTTCATATTCTAACAAAATACCGTCACTTTATTTTATTTATATCGTTTGTTATCAAAATCCCTTGGACGGTCACGTATATGAAACATGGAATCTACTATGTAAACAAACAATCTTATTACGGCGATAGCAACGATTTTTAGTTTTTATTTACATTTCCTTTTCGAAAAAGATTTTTTTTTTCTCTCTTGGCGCACATTTGTCTTTAAAATATATTTTGCAGCTCATACAAGTATATTTCTTTTGTTATAAATTCTGGTTATTAATTAAGCTACGTTTACATTAGCGAAAGATCCAATCACGTTCTTTCCCCAGTATTCGCCCGTTTCTCTCTGCGTTAAATTTTCCAAAAGTGGAAAACAGCCTTTAGTCTAAAAATAAAAATCTATTTCCAGATGGATGGTGTTTTTGTATCTATTCATATTATTGCGCCAGTTTTATAATGCCGTTTTTTCACCATTTGGTTCTTGTTTATAATCTGAGGTTTAATGCTTCTATTTTATTATGATACATAGAGAATCTACGATGATGAAAATCTTATTAACTTATTGACTTTATTCTTATAATTAACATCACTTAGAAACGAAAAAGTGGCCAATAGGATCAGAAAAGTGAAACGATTTATTTGGATCGGAAAAGCGATTCCTTAGGATCGGAAAAGCGATTCTTTAGGATCGGAAAATCGATCTATTAGGATCGGAAAAGCGATTCTTTAGGATCGGAAAATCGATTCTTTAGGATCGGAAAATCGATCTATTAGGATCGGAAAATCGATTTATTAGGATCGAAAAAGTGATCCAAAACTACAAAAAATTGATCTTTTAAAATCGATTTTTTGATCCAAATGATCGCTTAATCGGAAAAGCGATCCTGGATCGATTTTTAGGTTGTTATCCTTTTCCCATAAACCGTCACATATATTTCATGAGATCGTTTTGGACACTGTTTCAAGTCACCCCGGGTGTTTCAAGTCACCCCACTTTACGGTAATGTTAATATGTTCAAAGTTGTACCAGCACTTCAGGACAGTCAGGGACAACCGTAAAGCAGGATCCCGTAATTATGGGATACATCCCGCAATTACAGGAATTTTGTTTGTTTTGAATCTACAGTGAACACACTTCCCTGCAAGACTTGAAACTTTTTTTGTCTTAAACCTTAGGGAATTCCTTGACATTTTAACGTGGCGATGTGTGACCTTTCTGCGGCAACTTTTTGCAGAATCAACAATTTTCTTGCTGTGGTAAATTAAAATTGTGAATACTCTGGATTTCTTAATGTTACGATCATGATTTATGTAACCACGTTCTTTTAAATCTGCCAATTGTCACATCTTATTGGGCTGATTTTTTGTGTTCATGTAATTACAGTATGCGCGCCATTATGGTCATCGTGTAATTACAGTATGTACAGTTCACATCCTGTTATTACGGGATCCTGCTATTTACAGTTGTCCCTGACTGCAGGAGGCAGGCGGCAATCACAAATATCTTCCGTTTGGCTCCTCCGAACGACTGTCTTCGGGAAGAAAATCTCTGACTCCGGAAGTCGGTAAGATTTTGAAAAAATTTTGATAATATTAGACAGGACACATAGCAGTTAGGACCACTCGACCAAAACTTGCGAGAAAAAGCGTTTCATACTACTTTATGACAGCCACACGACGAAGTGCATTCACAACGTTTTCTTCTGATTTGAGAATACAAGATTGAGAAATGTATTGTAAAATCGTGAAAGAAGTAATTATCAATCTGATTTAATTTGTAACTTAGGACTCTTTACTTCGTACATTCACGTTGATATAAATAAATTGTCCAGAACAAATTATTTGTGTTTTTTCTATGAAGCCCGAGAATATGCAAATAGAATTCGTCGAGATACAGACGAAGTTCGTCGTAGTATTAAAGGCACGAAAGATCGGGAACACAAAATTTTCGCAACTTTTGTGACATTTTGCTTTTTAGGATTCACGACTTTATATGCTGGTGAATTTTAAATATTTTCACAAAAAACATTTCACGGATTTGCAGCCATTTTTTTGAAGGGTGAAGGGTGCTCGAGACTTTGTGTTATTTTCGTATTCAGATTGAATAACTTCGTTTCCAGATCCCCAAAATAAGTAGGCAGTGGCATAACTGGCCTTCTTTTTTTACCAAGCAATTTTTCAAGCGATATACTACCAAAAATTTCTAGAACACTAAGTTTAGGCTAAGGGGAGGACAGGTATTGTTATGTTAATGATTTTGATAATCGCTTTGGCGATAAGCCACACAATAGCGCAAATTTAATTTTACGACCATTATTGAAACTTATGCTAATGTATCGCTAGAAAGGCGGTACTCCTCCGAAGATGTAGAAATTGTTCGTTTTCTTCTTTCTTCATTTTCTTAAGAACTAAGCCGAAAGGGAAAATTTGACATGGTAAAAAGTTTGGTTTTTGCATAAAGTTTCACCACCCCAAAAATAAAAAAAAATTTACTGTGTCGAATTTTCCCTAGAGCTATGTTTCTATGAGGTTACTATGCTAGATCGTCATCATTCAATTGGATGTATTCAAATAGGAGAGTAAAATAAAATTATCGAGGCAATTCTTTATAATAAATCACGATTATTTTCAGGACGAATTCTGATCGAGTGATCCTAACTGCATAGCCTAACAATCTGACATTCTGCATAATGTTTATTTTCTCAATGGAGTCTCTTGTAGAGGAGACCTCAGTCAGACTACCAAAATCTGCCAGTTGACTTTTTTGAAAATGCCTGTATGTCACATGATTGATGACATAATTCAGTTCAAATTTTATCTTCTCAAAAGCCATATTATTATCTATCAGTCAAAAGATCTTTTTTAAAATGGAACAAAAATGGTATAAAAACATATGCCTGAAAATTTAGTTTTATAAGTCCTTGAAAATATTGATGACATCATAGAAAAGAACCTGAAAAAGTTCTGCAAATTAATTTAATTCCCTAATTTTCTACTATTTGTGACATGTAACTCCTCAAGTTTGGTCAGAATTTGATTTCTGATCTTTTCCACATGAGTAAATTCAATGAGCAAAAAATGCTGATTCAGCAGTTTCATTTCTTTTCATAAAAAAGTGTTTTCATTTGGGTATTTTGATAATATATATATGTTGAATGATTAAATGTGGAAATAAATGTTCCTTGTGCTGTGTAGAACGATTTTCAGTGAAAAAATATGGGGTATGAAAAGGAAATAGCCCATTATGTTTTGTAGATTTAGACTAGTTTTCTGTACATTTGCAATCTAATGGTCATAACTTACAACAACAAAGCATGCAAACGAAGAACGATAGAGAACGAAGGCTAGTGTAGACGCTGACCAACCGACCGATTCATTAAGGCTGTTTTTGACCCAAATAGAAGATACTTGCGATTGCCACCAAGTAATTATTTTCATCAACCACATCCATCATCCACCTACAAACGTAACAAGAAATGCTATGTGCATTGATAAATCATGTAAAGTGAAACCCATGACACCATATTCTGGATAAAACACCTTTGTTTTAGTTCCAGTTACAACTATTGAACTAGTTGAATTAGTTGGCAGTAAAAGAGACAAGAGATATCCCATGCTCATTTATGTCAACGCACACTCTTTGATTGTATGACACATGGTTTTTGGTTATCAGACACACAGAATGTTTTTTAATTGTTTTTTTTTTGAAATCTATCAAACAAAAATTTTGTATATTATTTAAGAAAAAATATTAATTTCTGCTATTTTTGTGCTAATGTTAAGTATCACATCCCTTTTTTCTACAGACACAATATAACCCTTGCCTTTCCTTCATCACTTTTCATGCCACTCTAAAGAAATCCATCTTTCTTAAAATTGTGTCATGTTCACATGACATGGCTAATGGCTCAGTTATTGCTGAAGTGCATTTTCCAGCAATATAGCGTGCCCAATTTCAAAATTTGTCACTAAACTTCAAGAAAATTGAAAAATCTCAGAAATGTTGCAGCTAATCTTGACCCTCAAATGATCAGAAATGCCTTTACAGGAATGTTTTAATCGTGTAAATAAGTGCTTTGGAAAAAATGGAAATACATTTCCTGATGAATAAAACAAATCTCGTGTCTTTTTCTTACAATAAAATTGATACCCTGTTTTTCATCTTTTTGACAATTTTTTGAAAAGTGATCTTTTAATTTTTCGGTCATAACTTTTTAACCAATGAACCAAATTTAAAGTTTGATACGTCAAAATTTAAGTGAATGCATCCTCTTTACGATGGAAAAAAATTCAATATAAAATAGATTTTTTTCGGCCCTGGTAATTAATCAAAGACTTAAAGTTTTTTGTGTGACACCCAGTATAAAGTTGTGTTGTGTATCTTTGAAAAATAAATGACACTATGGTATGAAGTTTTTTTTATTTCTAAAAGTAAATCATAATTACAAAAAGGTATGTCTTTCTTATGAAATAAATGTATTGTGATATCATTTATACATTTTGAGAAATTTGTGTTTTTGCAATGTACACAGAAAAACTTCTGTTGAATTTGAGTTTGGAAGAGTTGATATTTCCACTTTGCAATGCACTGTAGCAGCCGTGACACAGGCCTTATTATAAGGAAAATTAAGTCTCTGACAAAATGTCCAATAGGAATTAAAAAATGATTGTCAGACATGAATGAAAGTAGTTCATAGTGAAAATTCGTAATTTTGTTGGATAAAATATCAGGCACAAAGTTGATATTGTGAATTATCATTAGTCAGGTGTTTTTTTAGTGAAAAAAGGCATCCGCTTCCCTTAAAAAATCTTATCAGATGCTGTCTTTTATTTCTAAATAAGTTAGTTAGTCAATGTGCAAAGTCATATAATAGGCCCTAATATATCTTGAAATTACTGTAAATTAAAAAGAGAAGACTTGAAGTGAAGAAATTTTAACTAAAGAAAGTTCTTCTAGACTAATTTTTTCCATTATGGCTATGCTGGTAAAGGCGTGGCGTGCTAGATAATGGAGATCGTTAAATCATAGGTATTAGGTCATCAAGAAATCTATGTAACCAAAAATTTTTCAAAAAAGCTCTTCATATTTTTCATCTAATATGTCTTAATAATAATAGTTCTAAAATAATTGTTGAATTGAAAATTGAAATTTTTTTCAAAAAATAACTTCTTCTAGAAAATTCCCAAATGGAAGGCTTGAGTCTTCTTTCAAATACATGTTTTTTTTATAAGCATATCATTTTTGGACTTAGACCAGACCTCCCAGAGTGTCCTAAAATCCTAAAATGTCCTAAAATTATAAATTTTAGTAATTTTATCCTAAATAAACTTTTGGTATATTGTCCTAAATGTCATAAAATTTAGGATAAAGTTCAAATAAAAAAAATAACAATTCCTGTTTTTTGACTGTAGTTATTGAGATATTGAGATTGAAAATACATTATAAGTATATTTTGTTTCAGCTTTCGTTGAATTGTCTACTATCATTCTGATTTTTGACTAAATACAACCTTGTAAAGGAGATATTTTTTCAGCGGAATACAAAATATGCCAAAAGGTCTTCTCAGTTGCTAGAAGTGGTATATCACAAATCAGGAGTCTTACAAGTAGCAAGCTGTATTGTACCAGGGAAAAGGAGGGGAAAAGAAAGTACCACTTAAGACAGGACGTGACAGTGCATTAAGATTAAAATGTCCATAAATAACGTTAACTAGAGTTGAATTAACCAGGAAAGCAGAGATTGTCCTGGCTTTAAAATGTGTTGAGTCTAACTTTTTATTCTCTTCAACTAATGAAGATGTTTCCGGATTCAGAAATAAAACAGAATACACTATTCAGTTTGGAAGGTATCCTTATTTGAAATATCTTTAACTAGAAGATATGAGAAATTTAGTTTTGAAATCTGTTTCGGAAAAAAGAACCTGAATAGATCTTGTTTCAAGTGTAAATAGTTTTTGAGAATTTTTGTTTTCATTTAGCTTTTGAGGTAACTATTACTACAGTATTTTTACCAGTTGAAGTTAATGAGTTTCTTTTGTATCACTTTTGATTATATACCATTGAGTTATCTAGTAGACTTTACATTGAACAAAAAAATCTGTCCCAAGTTGTTGAAATTAAACAGTTTTAAATGCAGCTTAATTGATACAATGTGTCCCATGAGGACCTGGGTCATGTATCACTGAAGAAGTCTCATCGTCTTCTGATGATGAACTAGAGTCTGGCTCAGCTGAATCTTTGATGTTGACGATTCATGTGAAGACAACATTGTGTAACTTTCTCAGTTTGTGTTTAACTTTTTTTTAATGTTCTCTTAAGTTACAAAAGTATTTGCAGAGGTTGCAGTTACGAAAAAATGATATTTTCTTTAAATAAATAAGCGAGCCAGGTGGTTACGAGTTAATGGAACAGAAACGTCTTTACTTGTTCAGAATTTCTTTCAAAGTTATGGTGTAGAGCTAACATTTTACACTGAAAACACTGTTTTATTTCTTGTTAAATTCATTCTCTGTGGAAATCTCATTTTTACATATACGACACATTTCAAAATTGATTTGATTATCATACAGTTAGGGGAATTTGTCAAGGGGGACTTAATCGAGCTTTAATGGTATTAGTAATGTCTTTAGTTTGTATAAGAATATTTGTTTGTTTTGGGTTGTGCAGGAATGGCTTTTTAATATTAGTACAGAAAGAATTCAATGATGCACATGTTTTCACATTGTTTTTAGTTCATTGAAGCAAAAGTGATTATTTTGTTGTGTGGTATTTTGTATCCCTTAGACTTTTGGTGCTTATGTGACTCAAATTCAGAGGTTGTATTAAATATTTAGGTCTCCAATTACCACGGGAACATCTGTTATTGGAATAAAATTTGATGGTGGAGTAATTCTTGCTGCCGATAAATTAGGTAAGTGCTTCAAAATTGTAAAAAACTTGAGTAAATTGGCTGTCCAACAGAAATCTTTGACAAGATGCCTCTTCCCGATACAATTACAACTGTCACACGGTTGATAGGTTGAATGGTTTTTAAGCACAGTCCATACATCTACTTGTCTTGTTCACAAGATTCAAGTTTGAGTAAAGTGATTCCACTGCCGTTGTTTATTGTGAACGAGGGAAACGAATGACATTAGGTTGATAGATCCAGATTTGCATGTATCTATAGCAATTCATGTATGCTGCATTTTCTCTTTCCCTTAAAAAAGCTCCTTTTCAATGAGTGCCCTCACACATTTATGAAAAGGTTGAAAAAAGCCCATATCTAATAAACATTCAAATTTTCTAGTGTAACACCTAGTGTATTGCAATCATACATGCTAGTCAAAGATGCTGGCACTTGTGTGTTAGAGGGAAAGCTTCAATGAATTTGGCTGATATAAGTTTCTAGCTGCCATATTGACATATGCACAACCACCTTAAGTAAATATAGATCTTAAATAGATATTAAAGTACATAGAAAAATATATATTAACACATTCACATTTTTTCCTGTAATTCATAGTTTTCATATTCTTGGTGTTTTCCCCTTTTCTCCTAGGTTATGCAATTCACATCCTAACGGCAATCTTTAAAACCCGAATAGTGTTTTTTTTAGTTTTTCCATACATAAGTATGTTTGTTAACAAGGAAACATTGATTTCTATGGTCAAACTTACCTCCCTATTTTCTGGCTTCATTGACTGTTAAAATGTTTTTTGTTTGATAGGTTCATATGGGTCGTTAGCAAGATACCCAGGTGTCTCGCGAACTCTGCAAGTAAATTCAACAACAGCTTTAGTTGCTTCGGGTGATTATGCTGATTTTCAAACATTGAAAGATTACATTGAATCACTTATGTAAGTGTTTTCTTCAAATTACGTTTGGATTATGATATCATATGGAAAGTACTCATTTTGACTCTATTCGTCTTAAGCTGAATCACTCGTGTTTTTGTTTCAAAACTATCTATCACCATATTCTAATAACTGCACCTTTATTCTTTTAAGAACTTTTTTACCTAAAGTTAACTTAATTTTTTTTTGCCAAGTTGCTATGAAGTTTGATTCATACATTTGATGTTGTGGCACAGTCCACAACAAGGATAACTTCTATCTGAGAAGTATTTTAAATCACAAAGAGTGCAAGAAAGATTATTATTAATGCATTTTTATTAACCCAGGGTTGCACAGTAAGTTGAAGGCTGTTAACTGTTAATTCTTTTGATTGACAGCATGGTAAATGTTTGTGCTGATGTTTCATGTATTGTTCGAGGGGAAGAACTGCAGTAATAACTACAATAGTTATTATTATAAACCTTAAAATTGATAAAATTGCACAACACATCATCAGAAGACACCAGAAAGTGACGAGAAGCAACATAAAAAATTTGCAGCAACTAAATTCAAGTTCTTCAAAACATTTCCATTGCCAAACAATTTATATCTTTAGCCATCTATGTCAATATTTTTTCTAAAAGCTGTCTTCTTAAGTAACTCTGCTTAAATGCTTGACGTTTGTGATCCCAATTGTATTTTTATAGAATACCAACAGCCTGCAATGTAAATATTATTGATATGAGGTCAAAACATTCAAATTCTATTTCGGATTCATCAGGTACATGGTGATATGACCAAGAAGAACACCATTGTTTCTGTTTCTAAAAAACTATTGGGTAAAGAAAGAAGAAATGAAAAATCAAGCTTAAAATCTGTATAATTGTTTTTGTCATCTGTTTAACGTAAAGTCAATGGAATGCATTGGATCATTCTGAATAAGTTGTGCTAAGTCATGCAATAGCATATTTTAAAACGTAGCAATGCAGTGTGATGATTTGAGTGGACCTTTTCATTCAAGGATAAAATTGTTAACTATTCTGATGAGGATGTTTTCATAGGATTCAAATACTTTATCCTTTTCAAAATCTATTGTGAAAATTGATAAACAAGGGCTTGTTCGAATTTTCTTCTTCAGGGTTTGTTTACGTGGTGAAGTTGAGATAACATGATCTGTTAATATTCAGTAATCTGAAGTATCACGCCTCCCTGTTCTAATAGTTTTAATTTGGCGTCCTTTCCTTTATAGGGTTGAAAATGATATTCAAGATGATGGACACGAATATTCCCCTGCGTCAGTACACGCTTACTTACGTATGTTAATGTATTACAAGTAAGTATATACTTAGTTACCAGTCTCCATCTGATGATCAGTTTCAAATCAAAGACCTTTACATATAGCCACTAATTTAAAACCAACCAGGGCTCACTTGATGTTTCAACATCTCAGAGGGTAGTTGCTTAACACAGTTCAGGCCTCATATGTATTATATGCTTCATACTCCTCGGTGTTTTCACGAAAAGCAACGTTTAGATCTGAAATTCTTTTAGGTTTAGGGGTCGATCAAGTTAGCTACATAAAAAAAAGGTTCATTTCCAAAATGCATTTTTTTTGTTTTTCTAACACATCTTTTATTATTTAGGAGGTCACGTTTCGATCCGTTCTGGAATACGTTGGTGATTGGTGGTCGACATCAAGGAAAGTCGTATGCAATTTAATTCTTTTTATCTCGGAATATGTTGACTTTTATTTTCACTTGAAAGAAGAGTTGAAGTAAACGAACTGTTGTCCATACAGCAATTGAGAATAAAACCTAGTTTTCACTTGAAAGAAGAGTTGAAGTAAACGAACTGTTGTCCATACAGCAATTGAGAATAAAACCTAGTTTTCACTTGAAAGAAGAGTTGAAGTAAACGAACTGTTGTCCATACAGCAATTGAGAATAAAGCCTGGTTCAGACCTGGCGATTACAGGGGTTAAAAATGCATAAAAAATTAACCGTCGCAATTGCCAATCGCCTTATGTGAACACTCACAAGTATTTCATTAGTAATTAATCCTCAGGTGTTTAAGGCAATTTTGACGATTACGAAAGTGTCCACGTTACACGACCGCGACTAGTATGACGATTACACTGAATTTTAGTCGTCGTAATCGCCAGGTCTGAAATGAAAAAATGAAGAAAAAAAAACATGAAGAAATATGTTTAAGGAGTGCGTTTTAATGGTTGTTTGTTTTAATGGTTGTTTGTTTTAATGGTTGTTTGTTTTAGTTTTTTAGGTTATGTGGATAAGATTGGCACAGCTTACGAAGAGAATTGCATAGCTACCGGCTACGGTGCATACATCGCTATTGTAAGTTACTTACTAAAATAAAATGTTTTTATCTGCTTTGTCTTATTCATCACTGGTGAGGTGACCACGGATTAAGTTCTTTCATTCGTACTGTTTGACTTAACCGCTCACCTTATTACTGAGTGTTGTGTGCAGCAGTGGTGGAAAAGTTTAGTTTATAGCTTTTGTTTCCGATATGGTTCGGATTTTAAAGGAATTATGGAGATGTTAGGTCGGAGATGACTATAGTGATTGACTTCAAATTGACTTATTTCCAACCAATCACTGAATGATGTTTACTTAAGAGTAATAATACTTTTCAAGAAACATATTTTTTTTTTGCATGTTTTTTTCTCTTTTTCAATAGTGGTCAGACCACTATTCTTATTAGCCGATTTTGTTTGTGTAGCCATTGATCCGAAAAGCCCTGGACGAAAAACCCAACTTAACGAAAGTGGAGGCGGTGAAATTAATCATCAACTGCTTAAAAATATTATTCTACAGAGACGCAAGAGCTTACGATAAGGTAATTGTTTTAACAGCTTCCTTATAAACTTCTGTTTGTTTTCATGGCAACCGTCCATGCACGTATTATGCTGACACGGTTTCAGATGACCATTTTGGTAGTGTGACAAAATACCATGTTGGTCCTTTATCACAACGACCGTTATTTTAATGCTGTGGCGATGAAAGGGCTGACGTGAGATGTTTATCTGTATGAGTGTGACCATGCGTATTTGAAATATAACGGGAATAACACATTGATGTGTGGCCGGCGTAAAAGAAATGATGAAAAACCAGACCAGATAAATGTTTGTTTTTTCATCGTTTGCTTGCTGTAAGGATCAGAAAACATCACAGATGGAGATACATAATCCTATTGTGGAGGAGACTTTGTTTTTGTAATTGTTGTTATCATCAAGCATTGCTTCGGTGCATTAACATACTTAATTTGTCTGAAACTTTAAGAATCGTTTTTAACGTAATTATGTTATCAAGTTTATCTCTAAGTAGTTCCAATTTTCAGAAGATTTTTTTTTTAATTTTTCTTTTTAAAAAAGAATAAAATAAAAATAAACGGTTTGCTTTCTTCAATTTTCCATGAGGAAATATACTGTCCGTTTTTTGAACACATGTTTGATCATGATGTATGATGTATTTTTCTAGTTTGATATCACGGTGATTGACGATGATGGTGTTACCATAGAAACTGACGTCAGTGTCGACACGAATTGGGAAATTGCTCACATGGTGAAGTAAGTATAGTCAGGCACCTTCATATATGAAAAATCTAAAACCGATAAACCGCTGTATGTCGTATCGTGCTTGGAACAAGCACTTGAAATAAGCGTGTAAAGTAATGATGTTTCTTTTGATACAAGAAAAGGCTTTAAATCTCTGAAGTAACTTTTTATTATTTTAATTCTCACAAGTAATTGATTTTTTTCGTGCAACAGGCTTGTCGGTTTTACGAATCTCCCTAAAGGCTGGTTCTCACTTATCGTCGTAAGGCTTACGTTACGACGATCGTAAGCCTTACGACAGTTTTAAGCCTTACGCTAGTGAGAACTACTAAAACGGGAATTTCTGTCGTAAGCCTTAAGACTGTGTTTTAAGGCTTACGACGAATATCAAAAAATATATAAAAAAAAACAAAGATGCCAACACATTGCAAGCTCAAATCAGCGATGATTTAAAAAAATAAAATTCGAGCGCTTTGACAAAATCGAATTTCGTAATCGAATGTTTTTTTTATATTCGAACGTTTTGTCCATTCAAACTCCTTATGTCGTCGTAAGCCTTACGATAAAATATCAAAACTTTTTGATATTCTGCGTAAGGCTTACGACGGTACGGTGGCCCACAACTGCCACGCCAAAAGAAAAAAACACGCCAAAAGAAAAGGTCGCGCCAAATAGAACAACAAAACCACGCCAAAAGAAAAAGTCACGCCAAATAGAACAACAAAACCACGCCAAAAGAAAAAGAAAAGAAAAAGTAACGCCAAAAAGAGCAAAAATTTAGATATTATGCTTGGATGTACAATCATACTTAGATGTATGCATTTTAGCTTTACTTAATTTTGTTGCAGTGCATTGCTGAGGCTACGGTTATACCGTATGCATGGTTTTTTAGCATAGTTTCTTCTGTTCATTTTGACAGTGTTTTACTTTATCAAAAATTCAAAAAACGCTTTTCTTAATGAATGTTGACGTCAGAGAGAATTTTTTTATTTCAATATTTCATAGGAAAATAGCAATTAACTGACAAATTTGTATCGTAGTTTCCTATTGCCAAAAATGTATTTATATTTTGTTCTGAAGATAACAGCTATTTCTGTTACGCTGAATTGTTTGCTTTCTTTTTTTCTGCCTTCCTTTCTACATAATTACACCCAGAGCCTTTTGTCTCTTTCTATCAAAATAGCGTCGATAAGCCAACCAACACCTTGGATCGAGTACTTATGTTCCTTCCTCTAAAATAGCAATTGTATTTTTAGGAGAAGTTGTAGTTCATCTTGGTAGGTTGCTTATTCACTAAGCGAGAGGCATGAGCTTCTCATAAAGTGATAGCGCATCTTCCCATGTCTTAGGCTTCGGAATATTCAGCGTAACCATTACATACTCGAAATATTCGGTGCACTCGTTTGAGTAGTCTCTCACTACAACATGCTGTGCTATGTCGTCTTGCATAGCAGCGGTAACAGGCTGCATGTAATCTCTACTTCCGTGCTGCTCAAGAATAAAATACAATGAATCAGGTCTTCCGCTTACTGTCTGATACTTAGATTTCCTGATGTTATGTGTGTTCCAGTGGACCTTAATCATGTCAAGGTCTTCTTGAAGTACCCCAGAAAATGAAAACCACAACGCTTCCATGCTCATCTCCGATGACGTATCGATGGTTCGATTTGAACATAGATCCTTCAAAAAATTCCGCCACGAATTTGAACGTTGCTTACTGAACTGCGACCACCAACTTTCAATCCGCTGATTTCTTAGCGATGGAACGTAACGATGAGCATCAGGATCGCCTCTAAAATAACTTTGTATAGAAGCCGACAAGCCATTTTCAGTGCCAAGATCTGTGATGAGTTCCACAGGACAACCACCCAGCGTGCTAACTGCATCGAGGTAAAAACTAGCAATATTATCCGGTGCGTTATTGGAGCGAGTAAGTTGAAGCCATAGTATTCGTCTACTGTAACCATCTATAGCACCGTGTATGGGAAATCCCCAGGGCTTCAACTTATCATATCCGTCGATATGCCAAGCGAAGTTAGGCCCAGGGTTTTCATACCTTCTTCTGTGTAGCCTGTGTTTCCTTCGATTTTCTGTGCTTTCTGGATCCAAATCTTTCAGGATTGTCTGTACAATAATTCTTGGAACCCTTAAACCTCCAGTTGCAAAGAATGCCACACAGTTCGATATCCAGCAGTCGAACCTGGACCATTGATCAATGCTCTTATCCTTTGGTTTACTGCATCGTGTGTTGCATCCAATTCAAAGAAAGTGTCACGGTGTCGTCTTTTCAAACCGTACTTGCTTAATCGTCGCAGTAGCGTTTGATAGCTGACATCAATACCATGGTACTTCTTGAGAAATACTAAAATTTCTTCATAACTGAAGCCTCTGTCAAAGTAGTACTTTATTACTTCCTCTTCGTTGACAATGTCATCAGGTTCAGAGTCTGAGGATGCCATAACCGAACCTGTCTACTTACATATTGCCCTGCTCAGAATGCAGAAGAATCGAACATTCATTTTTTTTTGTTTTTTTTTTTTATTCTTTGTATCTGATTCTTATAATTGCTAACTGAACTTTTTCTTTTGGCGTGAATAATTTGTTCTATTTGGCGTGACATTTTCTTTTGGCGTGAGTTTGTTGTTCTATTTGGCGTGACTTTTTCTTTTGGCGTGGCTTTTTTTTTTTGGCGTGGCAGTTGTGGGCCACCGTACGACGGTCATCGCCGACGAATTTTGAGTCAAAAAAGTGTTCACACTTATTTTGCATAACGCTTACGATTATAATTTTTTTGATATTCGTCGTAAGGCTTAAAACTGTCGTAAGGCTTACGATCGTCGTAACGTAAGCCTTACGACGATAAGTGAGAACCAGCCTTAATGAATAGAACTTTCTGTGATCTGGTGATTTATAAGGAAATAACTGTAAATGTCGACTTACCGATGTAAAAACAAACAAAAATCATTTATAAGAGTTTTGACCAGTACGAGAATAGGTAATAAAGAACCTTACTACAAAAGTGGAATCGTATATAACTTGGATCACGTTTTTCACACCAAAACATCGTTTTGTGAAAAATCTTTTTTCACAGTCATTGGTGTCTTAAACAATGTTTGTTTCACTCTCCAAACAACGTGGAGGTGTGTACTTTGCTCCGAGGAAGTTGTGAAAAGCTGTGTCGTTATTCAAACTCAACATTCCCATGGTCGTGTGGACTTAAGTGAACTTAAACTTATTTAAGTACACTTAAGTAAACTTCGGGAAAGATCTGTTTGTTTATTGCAGTGTGGTGTTAACTATTACAAACGCCCCAATTGGCGTTAAATGTAATGTTTATTTTGGTAATGCTATCCAACAACGACAACTGTTTTTTTCCTTCTCAGAGTACTGTGAACATCAAGAAAAATTTCAAATGTAATCTCAAAACTATTTCTTTTTTTTTGCTTTTTTTTTTTTTGCTTTTGTCTTATGTTTCAACACAAGGATATGCTAAAGCATAAACGCCATCAGGAAATGAGTAAGCTGTTAAAATGAATACTGCACAGTTTGAAGCTGTTTCTGTAGTCGTGTTATGTCGAGCATTGTAGACGTCTGTTATCTCGCCATCTCTTCCCTCACGAAACCATCATCTCTGTTGGTGGGAGGAGCACAAACAACGACAAAACCGCATACGTCAGCAGCAATTACTTCTTTCGAACTGTCACCATAGAAACCATGTGTGTATTGATGAAATTAACATGGCTTATTGTTTTCTTTCCTGTCTAGAAATAAATTTCACTTTCGGAAGGAAAACAATGGTTTGCTATATTTGGAGTTGTTAGAAATATTTTTGTTTTAAGAACAACATTTCGATACAAAAACACGTTGCCTTCACACTTCGATGTTTTTCATTGATTTGTTGAGGTTAAGAGGTCCGGTCAGAGTTAAATATTAATCTCACAGCTTCTTCAAAATTCATTCACATAAATGTTTTAAACTTTTGTATGGTGTATATCTACGCCCATCACTCAAACTTCTCTTGATATTTATATTTTTTATTGTTTCTTTTTTTTTTCCCCTTTATTTCCTTATTCACATTTCTCGCTTCTAAACGAACTGCGCACCATGTCTTACCTCTTTAAAGTAAAATTTATTAAGTTCAAACTTATGATATGATAGTTTGTTCATGATTGATGTGTTGATGAAATATTTTGATAAACATTGGAATGTTTACCGTATTATTGAGCCGGGTTTCGGGTTTCTGTCGCGGAGATCACTTTACCAACAGTTCGTTTTCTCTCCGATAAACTAGATTATATATGAGTTTTTGTTAGGCTGACGAACGAGTAAACCATTGAAAAAATTTTCTTCTCTGAAGAATTTAAACATATGACAAATGAATACTCATTCGAAAAACGTTCAAAGAATGTTGTAGGGTTGTTTAGTTGGACGATTGGTATTTCTAAAGCATTTTTTTGCAGGATAAGCGAAAACTTAAAAAAGATTAACGTGTAATGGATTCGACATGGCTTATCTTGATTCAGATAAACTCCTATTGTTTATATCTTTGTTTCTAGGGGTTACGAATGAACCAGTCTCGTATTGGCTTATACAATGAACCATGAAAATCACGGATTGGCAAGCATCAAGTTGGATTTTCAGATGGTGACTGTTGTAGATTGTTATTTAATGAACTAGATCAAAAAATATAAAAAATGTGTTTTAAGCCGTTCCTTCCTTTTTTAATAAAACATAAGCCTGATGACATTAAAATTTTGTTGTTGTTGTAATCACCTTTGACAAGAATGATTTTGAAATAATCGTTTCTCCTTCTCCACACGATTTCAAGGCGAGTTGTAATCACACAGGGAGGTACCTTGTTCTTGGCAACGCTGGGGAATATACATCGCCGATAATCTTTGTTTTGGTTGTGCTATAGTTGGAAGGCCGTATGGTTATATTTTTTAATGATGATTCATTAAAAGAACAAAAAAAAATTGGTAAAGTCATGTTACATGCTCATAAAATAAACACGATCTGTCTGCGGTGGAAACATACATAACATTTCAATTGACGTGTCATCCATTACAGATTTTTTGGAAGGTAGTTAATAGTGTCATTAAATTGTCATTAAGATTAAATTCGATAAGCAAACAGAAAACTTAATGGACCACGCAAAAACTGTGTGTGCTCACTATAGAAATATAAACATAATATAACTACCGGTTTCTCGTTAAAAAGAGAGTTATTTTAGCCGGATATAATTTTTCTAGATCATATCATCAGACCGTGACAGTCGAAAAGGATTGTCGATTTCAATAAGCTGTTTTTATATTTTAAGTGCTTAATCAGCTATGAAAATGATTGTGAACCTGGAACGCAATTATTACACAAATAGAAGTTGACGTACTTGCACATGTGTTCGGCTTCTTTCAAATTTCTGTCATGAAAAGTTTATGACGAGACGAAATTTCAACGCAAAATTTAAGTAGCAATCTAATGAATTAATAGTCTAAAACAGACGTTAAAACGTTTATGATTCCTCGTGATGAAACCATAAAAATTTGTTATTCTTATGTATTCAAACACGTGGTGGTAAAGTTAGCACCAAACTTGTTTGTTTTAAACCTGACAATTGAACCTGCCCACTTAACTTGTAATTGTCATCGATCGTTACATCATTTCTCGATTCTCTGTATCTCCAATGGTTGCTACCGAAGAAAACATCAAAATATATGTCTTTTCAGACCCCTTCATCAGAAAACTCGGCCCCATTCCTTATCGGCCTTATGCGATCGGGAGTTTCGGATGACAACTAAAATCCCCTCTTTGTCAGATGTCATTGGTCAGTTTATAATATGTCTATTTTTTCATTATAATGATCAAATAATCATGATAAACTCGTAGACTAAAATAAATAACCACAATTCTTTGTAACAATTTGTGTGAAAGGTTTAAGATGGAGGAAAAAACGTCGTGAAATCACTAGTTCATCGGATGAGGAGAGGGTTGACAGGTCTGCCATTACTGCCACAAAAGATCAACCATAACCCTAGCCCTTTAATAGATTTTAACATATGGCCAGATCCTAAAGTATTTGGGGAATCGAAGGACATCTGGATTCAATAATTCTTTCGATCACCCAAATTCTCAATGCATGTTATTGTATTCAGTAAAAATGAACAATAGAAAACAAGAAACATGTTAAAGAACATCCATGAATATGAAGTCTAGATTGAAAACATCAGAAATAAATAACCATATAATTTCTCATTTTAATAACAAAAGTATTTTACATACTCATACCTACATATATACATATCATATAAGTAATCTTTCTATTTTAATTTATTTTCAGAATAAGTTTCAAAGTCAACTAATCAAATTGCAAGATAGCAAGTCATGTCTCAGTGTGAAACACACATTTTATAAACCAATAACTTTAATTCTGCAAGTTCAAATAAATTTCAGTCCAACACGGACATTGGGTAATTGACATCCTTGTGTAATTTAAACCCCAACCTTTCCCAAAACTGACCCGTACACAATATGGGTAGAGTTGACTCATAGAAGGAGAGTGTTCTTCAGAACCTTCGTACTTTATGAAGGAAAACAAATGGCCATCAGATTTCATTTTTGCAGCTGCATCTGGTAAAAACAATGGATCCAAAACAAGAGCTGAAGATCCAGGAGGAAGTCTCTTTACAACAGGTTGTTGTATACCAGCACTTTCTGTTTGAATTGTTGGAGAACTAGCAAATAAAACAAGATTGCTTCGGTTGTACAGCCATACCCCATCTGGTTCTTTTGTAAGCTGAAAGCCATAACCAATACTTTTTCGAACTTTGTCACAAGCCTTGTTTTTATGAATTGCAGTATCAAGAAGTCCAAGACATAATCCATCACCTTGTGGGAGATTCTCAAAGACATTAACATAATTTTGGGTGACATCAAATATGCGACCGATACGGTTTCTCAGTTCCCAGTATAATATACGACACCAAGCATATGGGTCATTAGGAAGGATACTTGCAGTCATGGATGTACCTAAAAAAGTTGTTTCTTTATCATTAAGCAATATTATATTATATTATATCTAATTATGGTATGTCATGAAATACTTACCAATGGAATTGGGTTTGGCTGTAGAACATGATGAAGACGTAGTTTGTTCTAAAGTAGAATATTGTCACCATACAATTTTAGTTATACAAAACCAGACACTAGAAAACAAATGCATTTAAAATATTGTGTTGTTGAAAGAACTTAGGTTAGTTGTTTTAAATATCATTTTCATAAACAAGGTAGAAATGAAAAGAGCTTTATCACAATTCACAAAAGGAAATCCTGTAAACTTTGCAAATTTTTGAGTATTAAATTAACCTCAAAAATGGATTATATATAGGCACAACGTTTTTCAAATACCTTCGTAAATACTGTTAGGAAAAGCTTAAATGCAGATATGTCTGGGAATTGGCATCACACACAAACATGCGTTTATGAATATATACATGGAGAGATTTATCCCTAATAAAATGACAATTTTTTTTATTCGTTTGGTTTACAATATTCCTTGATCGCCAATGTACTATTCATACTATTCAGTTGTTCTGTAGAAAGCAATATGAAAGAAACTGTCTGTCACACATACAAAATTTTTTATACCTGAACTTGAACATGTTGTTTCTACATTAGACTGTATTCCAATCAGATTATCATCCTGAGATTGTCCAGATATAGTTTCACTGTAAGGTGGTAGAGGTGATTCTAAATTCAATTAAAAAATAAGGCATTGATTTAAGATATAAATGTGTTTTATCATCAAACCTTATCAGTAACTAAAAAATTTCACATACCGCTATATACAACTAAACTTGAGTGAAATGGATTCAAACATTCTTCATTTACACCACTGCAGGAGTTAAAATGGCAGCAACAACATAAACGACGCAAGAAATCATTAGAATCAAGTTCAGGATATCTAAATACTTGCGCTAACAAATACTTTGGCTCCATGTTCGAGCATCGAGAAAAATGTCTTAATTCAGTTGGTTTTATATGAATACATTCCGAGTCTATTCCACCATTACTCTGCAATGTTTTCAATAATATTTGCAAGTCTTTTTCACATAAAACCTTCAGAAGTCTGCGAAGATTGGACTTCAGTTCAGTAGCTTCTGGTTTATTAATGGCGGAAAGCTTCGTGAACTTCCATATTTTGTGAATCAAGCTGGATTTCTTCTTTTTCAGCATAAGTACCTTCTTAAAATTTCCAATATTATCTATAGTAGAATAGTACATAAGGACATTTGCAACAACGTCATAAACCTTCTCCGATAACATAAAACTGCTGTAGCAGAATTCGCTTCAAAGTTTTAATGGCTACGAGTTTGATGTTGTTCCAAAATACTTTCATATTGAATACTGATTGGTGCTTTTTAAGCACGTGACGTCTAAATGTCTAGACAAAATGGCGGCTGAGACGTCTGATCACTGAGACAATATAATAACTGAAAAATGGTGAGATTTGATTGGTTAATATCAGAATTGCATTGTTAAAGGTCACCTGCTTGTCAAAGACTTCGTGTTACATGCTGCACGAAGACAAACGCACGTAATATAAAATGTGTCTGATTTTTTAAACGGTGGGGCGGCGAAGTGAGAGTATTGATGCGTTGAAAAGAACTGGGAAAGAAGTGATACGCCTTTTTGTGGACTTTTTGTGGACATTCTGTGGATGTAGGCGCGCGCAAAGGAAATAGTGTAAAAATTGCTTCTAATTACGTCATTTAAAACATTTTTGTCAATAGAAGTGACTTTTTGGCGTTGTTATATCTTACGTTTTTTTATACTTTTAATGAAGGAAAAGACTTTAACAACCCTGGGTTTGACAGTGGAAGAACAATGGTAAAATCGTAACTTCCGTCAAATACCAATTTAATATTATGTGCATTTTCACACGCACATATATTTTCTTTTCATTCAAACGCAACACAGCCAGCATTAGACACTATCCAGACATTTTTCATAACACGGGAAGAAATGAATTACATAATAACAACTGAAAAGATATTTTACAGAATAAAATCATCGTTAGTACACCTGCTACATGAGAAAAGAGAAGTTTTCAACAATGGGGGACATACACACGTTATGTGTTCGTTATGGGATGAAAGGTCTATCAATCAACAGTTTAATGAAACAAATGTTTCGTAAATCCAAAATATGGAGATTCAAATCGTTGTCCGAAAGATGCGGACACATAAGGTAACACAAACTTTTATTGCATGATTTGGAGATTTGTCCCAGAAATTATCATGGAATTGTTCTCTCACTTTTGTCAAAAAAACCAAACAACTCAATACTCGAAAAATTTTGACAATAGCATCTGCGCAAAATTCAACTTTAAAATCGACTTCTGTTACGATTAATTTCGCCTTTTAGGTATAACAAAACAAACGAAGAAACGAAGTTTTATATATATACAGACATGTGATATGTCCTCATTAGAAAAACGTAAGAAAAAAACTTTCAAAAGACTAACGGTAATTCTCTAAGGAATTCAAAACAAGAAAAACAACACACACAAAAAAGAATCAGTGTATTCCTTGAACGTCTCTTGTTTTATGGAAATGTTTACGTCATCGATTTTGAGAGTAGTCAAAATCGTCAAAAAAAACTGCGACGAAGTGCATTTTCATTGAAATTGTGCGTACATTTCTACAGAAAAGCACTCCACCGCAGTGGTTTTCAACGAATTTGTCTCTTCATTCGCAGTGATAACTGCATTATATAACAGAGATTCCAACAATCGACAATACCAAGATGCTGACTGCAATAAACGGTGAGAGATCCGAAACTTATATACAGCAGCGCGTAACAAACGGGATACGAAATCAAAAACACAGACGTCAATAAATCTGCAGACCCAGAACCCAGATAATTGAGCAGGAAAACATTTTCTTAACATTAGTCTGAAAGGTATATCTCTAATGATAAAAACATACGGCTCAAGAAAAAAAATTTCCTGCACAAAATCTGGATTTTTACACATATATACATCAATTCATTTTTCATTTTTTTGCACATCAACAATGTATACGTTATTGCCATAGTTACGTGGTGGAACTAACTTTATCCAACGAAGATCCCATCTGTACAAGAACTTTATCAAGCCATTTCAACGGGCCATTCAGTCGAATTTCTATCCAGCATGGCGTACTGGTCACAGTTTGGCGTCTGTAATCAGCGCCCCATCCTTTTACGAAACTTAATCGAATTGTACACATATTTCTCAACTGGTAAACTGCGTTGTATCCGAGCGGTACGCATTCCGTAAGCAATTTCGCAAATTCTTGGTTGTTAAAGATTTTCAAATTGCATCCGGAAGGTATTTTACAGACCGTTGCCGGATGCCAGCCGTATCGTCTATTACAGTTTGAACTCTGTACAAAAATACTACTGGAGCTCTTGCATTCGGCAAAAACCTCTCCACAGAAGTAGTACAAACGAACCCCTTCAGCGATAGCTTTCCTACACTCCGACACGGCTTCTGTCCTGTTAATGTTCGAAAGGATTCCTAAACAAAATCTATCTGCACTGGCTGGATCTGTGAAGCCGTCGACCGTTAAAATGGGCTTGCTTGACTTGTACTCCTCACCAACTCGTTCAGTCAACTCGTAATACATAACTGAGCACCAGTTCTCCGGTTCTTCGTATAACACAGCGTCAAATCCTAAAATTTGAGTTGAACAGCATTTGAGTTTTTTCAGCAAATTTTCCAATGAAAAAGGAATATTTCTGACGTCATAAGACATGACGAAAGGCATTTTGCCTGTTTAAGATTTTTTTGGTTTGTGAGGTTGTGAGAATAACATCTTAAGCACACAATGTGAGAATGAATGGATAAGTGTACCATATACAGGTTTAAGTTTTATAGGTTTGACCCGGAGAACAAAATCGAAAAAATGTCACTGCGATGAAGAGCATTGTTATTGAATATATTTCTATAGAAACGCACTCTTTCGCAGTGTATTTACAACAATTTTGCCAATTGCAAATTCTTAAGAAGTACCGAGTTTATGATTGATTTTGTAAACACCGTATTCATCGTCATAATTCATTATAAATATTTCACTGCAAAGTGAATAAGGTACATCAATATTTGATGAACTGTTACATGTGCGCGACAACGTCGTTATAACAAGGTAAGCCGAAGCTTAGAGATGTATGTATTGTATGTTAAATAGTAAACCAAAGTTAGTGTATATGTCTTGTGTATATGAATAGTAACGAAAAATTCAACATGCTGTCACGTACGACAGAAAACATGGTGAAGCAATGAGTGACATCTTTACCTTCGGGGACGATTTCCTGATTCGGCGGGTTGATTAGGCCTTAAAAACAAAAAAACCACAAAAAAACAATTAGTCTTCAAAATATACGATTAATCTTTGTTTACTATAGGGTTTATTTATGTATTCACCGAAAACATACCGTGCATAGAGTTGTGCAGAGGCATTTCTACATCCGTCGTCGGCATGTAAGTTTGACATGACGAACCTAAGATAACGACTAACGTTGTAAATAAACGAACACGTTGGTATGGGCTCTGACGCGAGAAAAGAAAAAATATGTTACTTGGATCTGGAGAAGACAGTAGGACAGAATTGATGCTATCTGGAGACAATGCTAAACCCAAAAAAAAACAAACAAGTCGACTATAAAACAAACAAAACAAACAAAACAAACAAACAAGAAAAATAAACTACCATCATGATTCATCATCAAATTTGAAAATGGTGAAGGTATATCGGAGATGATGGAGCCTTGCCGGTCATAAGGTGATTGAGCTTGCTGTGTATTCGGTGATAGCTGTGACGGAGATAGCTGTTGCAAGTGGAGTGGAGAGAGTTGTTGTGATGAGTTGGAAGAAGGGCAATCGATACCTAAATGTAATGACCGCCACCTATCAAATACTACCCGATCGGATTAATAAGGAAAACCCAGTGGGCAAAACCTTCAAAAACTCACTGCAATAATGTAGTATTTCTATTTTATATTTCTATAGAAATAAACTCTGTCGGAGTGATCGTTCAAAAAATTTGTCCACGGGGAAAAATAGGCGAACTAATTAACTGTGAAATGTTAATCGAGACGAATGAATTTATTTTCTCTTATCGTTTTTTATTTAACAAGAACGTTTCCATTTTCGTTTGAAAATTGTTTCAAACGGTTAACACGCTTACGAAATCAAATTTCTAGCTTCGGAAAGAAAGCTGTTGAAGAAAAAAAAAAGCTAAATATGTTCCATTACAACAAAAAAGCCAGACGTTATTGTCTATATAACAGCTTATCCCTCCCGAAACTTTTATCAGAGATAATCCAAAAAAATTGATTAAAAGGAAAGCTGTTCGTCAAAACATATGCTAATTCCATCAAAACATCAAGAGTGTTTTAACATAATATTTACATTGGAAATCCTTGCTGCTATTTTGTACAATTTCACAATTATTTCTTTTTCTACAACTGGTTTTTAATGAATTTATGGTTACACAAAAACCTGAATGATATTATTTTTCGCAGTATGCGAAAAAACAAGAAACACAACAGAAAACATTAACTCCTCCATTTATGATAATTACAAAAAGAATTTTACAGAAGGTTTACGGTCGAATCACTGTCACTTTACCTAAAGAATTCCAAGTTATCATGAAAAGATCAAAGTACTTTACAATAAAATAAAAAAAAAAAATAGTCAGTGAAGTAAAAATAGAATCCATTATGGAATAGTTTTCTCGAAACAACTTTTTCAGACACATACACAAAAACTTCCGGAATATTTCAATACTAGTGTTTATGTTTTTTGAATGTTCTCAAGCCATCAGCCTTGTTTTTATTCGGTCGTCCTCCTAGTCTAGAGTTGTTTACTATACATGAAAGTTCAGAAAACACTCAGTAACTTTAATGAAGCTGTTATGAATAAGATTTCTTCTGGCATAAAATGTCCAGGGGATGTATGTAGTCATGTTAGAATGTTGAGCAGAGCTGTGTCTGAGTATAATTTAGAAGTATCCTGGCCGGAAATTCACAATATCAATGTTTGGTTCATAAGCATCGAAACAGGGGGCGGCTACTCAGTATAGTGGTCCCATTTTTAGTCAAAAAGTTCCAAAAAACAATACAAATTGTTTGTAATTGCCTTTCAGTTACAAGAAAAATATGCTAACTACCAATGCTGAATAAGCATCCCAGGGCTCGGTTGAACTTTTTAAATAAGGATCCGTGTGGTTATTTGATCATTTGCTGCAATATTGATTGAAGATACGATGATGGAATTTTCATTAACGTATTAATGTAGGTTGATAGATATACCTGACACATCGCAACCTTAATTTTAAACTGGCCTAAGTCCAGGTACACTTCAACTTGAAAAAGTCCTAAATCTACTTACCCCCAAATTGCAAAGAGTCCATTTTGGTGAAAATTGAAATTTTTGTACTATTGTTTTAGTGACAGGCCTTAACTCCATGTGCATACATAGGCCAGTTTAAAATCAAAGCTCTGTGGACTCTCTGTCAGTTTAACAATAAAGTGGTGACATTCCACAATACCAGAATGGCTAGCATGTTATTTAGCCATTTTAAAGCAAAACAAAAAGGACAAAAAAAGGACGGATAGTATTCATTGGCAAGAATATAATCCACTATTGCACCTATTTTACCATTAGATATTGCTACAATTACCTTCCCCCCCCACATTCGGACATAGGAAAATGTTTTGGCACAAAAAGATGAAATAAAAGGAAATATTTCTTACTAGAGCGTTAAGCATAAGGATTTCTGCATTTAATTGCTTCAAATTTATAACTCAACAAAGTTATGTATTTATAATGTTTTTCTTGCTTATGCACTTGTTGTTAAATTTTACAATGAGCATCCTTTAAGGAAAGAACAATTTGTAACATTTCCAACAAAAAAACTTTGTTTAGTCATTTCAGTCATAACCACCTAGATCATTCAATCATTCCACCTTATGAAACCTTGAACCATTTTTTGTAATTATACTTTAGGCTTTAGGCCTACAACCAAGTAGCTACAACATGGGCCACTTAATTTCTTCAGTTTTTGTGAAGAACCAAAATTAAAACTAATGAAAAAAACAACAAAACTAACAACATATGAAATATAAGAAAAACCAAAATCATATCTTCAAATAACTTGAGTGATTTAAAAAACTAGCCGCCAAAGTGGTGTCGCTTGCCGCCCATGTCCACCTGCTCTGTATCACCCTGCAGACCCCAATAAATGTCATATTTCCTTATCAACAGCTCGTACATTTTCTGTTCAGCCAGTCGAAATCGCAACCTCTGGTGTGCAGTCAGTGTTGCATCTTAACTTTCTTTCAGGGTGTCCCAGTCGGGCAACCAGTGTTCCAAGTTTTCGTAATTTTGGAGCCCGAATAAAAATACTTTCCCAAGTTATTAGATTTCTGCGAAAGCAAGAAAGCTATTATAACCAGCTTTCGTTTTCTTCTTTTTTTTCTTACTGTCCAAACCTAGCGGTTTTTTGAAATTTCATGCGTGCACTTACATGAAACCAAAGCACCGTGCATGGCATGTCAGCGATATATTTACAAAAGTTTCTTTGATCAAAATTAAATATATTTTACGACATAAAACATATTTTAAGTTAAAAAAGAGAATTTGTAGAAGAAACTAATAACTATCTTGGACTGTGATCATCGTTTCTTACTAAAAAGAAATTCTCGACGTTTTGTAAACAGAAGGGTCAAAAAAGCTTTATAATACAATAATGAAATACATGTGCTTCCGTGGCGCAGTTGGCTAGTGAACTTGTCTGATAACTGAAAGGTCGGTGGTTCGAGCCCACCTAGGTCGTTTAACATTTTCTGTCGAATTTTATAAATTTCATAACATATTTCATTTTTCATGCTTCAAAAGATTTTGCAGAAATCTTTCTGCCCGTAAGGGCATCTTGTTGCACTTGAAACCAGCGATAAGTGAGGGACGTATAATGAGAGAATTGAGGTTCAATTCTAATGGGTCCTGGACTGTTTTAACTTCCTTTGCTGCTGGCTTTATTGCTTAATAAAGCTTGTTTGCACATGAAGACAAATACATTCTTGTGTTTCAAATCTTGCATTTTCTAAACTCAACTGTTCATTGTCACGGTCGCATTTAAAATGGCAGCAAACTTTCTTGCTTTACACAATGCATTCTGAACGTGAACTTCATGTGGTTTTTATTTACGATTTTAAACCAATCAAATATCAGTTTAAACAATGGTTCCAAAAAACCTACAATTCATGATGTGCTATTTATTTGCTTTTTAAAACCAATCATTTATCAGGTTAACAATACACTCAAAACGTGGAGAGAAAAAACTTCAACTTATTATTAGCTTTTGTTTTAAAAAAGTTACGCACTCTAACATGGGTGGTATCAAAAGTAGGGGGGGAAATGGTTTCTCTTCTTAAAAAGATCACACGGGAGGCGAAAAAAAGGCACGTGCTAAATGAATGAAGTGAATAAAAAACATGTTCAATCAGAAGCGCATAACAATTAAATGAAGCAAAAAAACATTTGGTTTCATGATACACTTTTTTCACCTGTCTGGCAAGGAAAGGTTCGGTTTTTAAACATTTTGATTGCTCGAGAAAAAGGTTCACCCGTCTCAAACAGTCAGGCAAGCGTTAGGATACAATACTGGCAAACCAAACACACTACCATGCCATGCCACCGCTACTTGTTGTCCAAAATGTTTAATCAGTTGGTTTCTTTGTATCTAGTTGACATATTGTTTTCAAGGCCAAGTCAACAGTAGTCCTTGGAATATAAAATTGATAATAATTTCAAGTAATGTTGAACGACAAGAAAAAGATGAACAAAAGAAAACCAGAAATCAAATGATTACCATGTTGCAGCTACTTTGTGTAATGACCAGGTAAGTAAGTATTCAAAAAAACCAAAAAGAAGCAAGCTTTAAATCCAATATTCAGCACACCAACAAACCATGCTCCTATCTTATTGCACACAAATCCTCACCACTCTTTACACATAAATAAAAACATCACAAACACTCCAGGAAAACATATCCAACTCCATAAACTTACAAGAAGGCATACATGCTGAATCGCTCGATGTTTAATGAAATGTAAAAGCATTCAGAATTTAATCCACATTCACCACCAGCTACAGATATTATCACACAATAATCCTTCAAAAAACAAATCCACTAAGTATTTGACGGCAGCCTATGATCACTCAAAAACTCATTAATATACTCCACTCAAACACTGAAAGAATCGAGAACAACAAATACAAATAACAACATAAAATTATATTGGTTATTACAATCCAACATAACAATATGAATCCAAGAATAAATTTCTTCTTCAGACCTTATACAACGAATACATTATGTAATTGACTAAAGTAACTCATTTCTAAGTAGCCACTGGGTCAGCCGCTATATATATGTATATATATATTTAGCAGTGTCCTGGCAATATGCATATGCATGTTCATTTGACCCAAAAAAATGTTAAGCAAGAACAAACACAACGCTAACAGAATTCATGTTCATACAGTGATATTACAAAAGACAATTAACGCAACAGATAACTTTCATGTTCACACACAAACAGGGTGCAAAATAACGGCTGCACACCGGACAAAGTCCGGTAAAAAATAGACTTGACCGGCAATTTTATCACAAAATGCTCTACTGAACAGGTCATTGTCCTGCCAATACATTTCCCCCAAAAAAGTAACCAACAAGTTGCTTTTTTATCTTATGATATTTTTTCTTAACTACGTTATTATTATTTTTTTTCTTGTTGCACAGTAAAAAGTCGGTTTTCTTCTTCATTTCACTTTCGATTTCCACCTCTTGTTCGCATGATATGAAAACAAACTTTCTGCCCTTCAACTGAGAGTTTGTTATTAAAACTTTTATTAATTACAGCGTATATATCGTTGATTAGTAACAGTGGAGGAGAACGCATGTAAAACGAGTGAAATGTTTTATTATTCATTTCGGCAGACAACAGGTGAAGTAAGAAGAAAATGATGTTTTGCAGGTTGACGCGTGGTAAATTTATCCAGAAAGTTTAGTTAGTGTCAGTCTTTTATTCTACACAATCAATGTTGATGATTACAAATAAAGAAAACGGTTAATCACAGACGACGAAATAAATGTTTATTTTCATAAATAAGCAAATTGAAATGTCGAAGAGAAAGTTGATTATTATTATTTTTAGACAATCCAAATTGCTCAAGTTTATCTGTGAATTATTTCACCAAAGCATTATGATATTCGTAAGAGACATAAGATCTACCGCTCATCAATGGTTCAGTGGTGAAGAGATAAAGCTAATGTATTGTTAGTTTCAGTGATTGGGGTTCACTGATAACTAGCTGGCTTGGGACGCCAAGTTGCTAGAATCGTCCCCCTCACCGGCAATATGAAAGACTTAACTTGAAACTTGTTTCATTTCTTCAAACAAGCACTTAATCAGTGACCTGTCAACATCTTCAATGACCGTTCAATTTACACTAAATTCGTAGAATCAGCTGGACATTGACCTGCTCAGATAATTTTCTTATTTCTCACCCTGACTAATGATAAAATCACCATTCAATGATACATTCTTTTTGAACACTAGCTTATGTCACATAAAAAAAAGAATGCCATTATATATATTTTGATTGGATTATAACGAAGAATATTCATTACAAAATATTAAATTTGTTGCCATTTTTATTATTTAGATAAAAAAAAAAAAGAAATTCATTTACCTGACGATGGACTGCTAACAGGAATCACTACAAAAGTAAAATGCTAAATTATTACAACTGTGAGCAGGTCCTCAATACCTGATTAGTTCTCAATGACATACTCACATTCATTGAATTAGTAAAAGGAAAATTTCACTTATAACTGACTACTAAAGTTATGTGTGAAAAATATACTAAACATACTACCGAAACAAAAAAAATCTTACATTTGCTGTCGTCCTCTGGGATGGTTACATTGCAAGGTCTTTGGTACTCCTCCAGAGGTGGAGGTGGTTCACCTTTTAACTCAGCTTCTTCCGCTGGTTTTTGATTTCGAGGAACGAGAATAGGAGGCATAGCTAAAAAAAATGGCGTCCCTCAAAAGATTAACTTACACAGGAACAACAACTACATAGTATGGGAACGTATAAACAGACTGTAATCCATAAAATTGAATCAACAATATTTTTTGAATTTTTTACACCAATTAGAGATGCCATAATACTAATATTTGAGGATTAGAATAGGAAAAAATTTACACAAATACCATTTTTATAAAGTATAATCATTCACATCCAGATAATCACGAGCTAAGACCAAACTCAGTGTTGCTTTACTCAGAATGCTGAGTAAAATGCTACTCAGAATGCTTGATTACAGCCCCAATCTTATAAACCATACCAGTGTTGGATTGAAAAATGAAAAAATATATATGGAATCGCCTGTGTTCTTATCAGCATCTAATTTAAGATATCCCTGTAGGGAAAACTCTCATAAAGTAACTGCAATAAAGTGTGCTTCCATTGAAATCATGTGTATATTTCTATTCCTTCCTGTAAAAATGTACATTTACTAGTCTACAGTGATTTTTCAACAAACACATAAAGTAGACGTCAACAGTTTCTCACCAGGTGTTTCAACTCTTTGGTAGTGGTAAGGATTTATGCAAACTTCTTCACGTTTCAAAACAAAAGCATATTCGCAACTTTCCAATGCACGGAGTTCATGGTGACTTTGCAGATCAGGCCAACGCCACAGACGACAGTAGATAACATGTGGTAATCCTTTTCGATGTGAAACTTGCAAGCGGCCATCTAAACTTCGAGGAATCGTAACGCATCTTGTGTGGCCATTTTTTCCTGACAATAAAGAGAATCATTAACTTAATATGTTTTCTGCCATCACTAAATTAAAAAGGCCTTGTCAGCAACAGTTTTTATATAAAACAGAACATGTGCTTGTAAAAAAGCATCTACTCAAATAAATAACCATCTACCTAACAGAACAGAATAATAATGTTTATCTTGTTAGATTCTGTAAAATAACATCAAGACTATCAATTCATCCCAGTTGTAGACATTGCTTTACATTATATGCAAAGTGTGTTGTGTTAAACATATTTGAGGGAATCTTCTCTGGTCAAGGAATTCATTGCTCAAGAATATACAAATACTAGAAACATGAACCTCATGATTCACAATGGTAGCAGCATTTCCAAACTTAAGGTGATATTCCCCATTTATGAGCGACAGATTATATTTTTCCATGTGATTGATCAGATTGACAATATTTAAACAACTTTTTGGCAATCTGAAAATCAATGTGCACATGCAATGTGTAAGAGCGTTTAAGAAGACCAAGAAAGAAACAAACAAAAAGAAAAACTTCTTTGAAAACATAAAAGCAAAAAATCTATTAGCAGTACCATAGTTGGTCTTTTATTTACACCTTAACAGAAGACTAGGTGCTTCTTGCTCAATTATTCCATTCTATTCTATTCTTGCACTGTAGAATTGTACAGGTTTAGGAAATGTTAATGAACAGAAAGTTCCTATAAAAGGACTAGCCCTTAAAACATTAATGTTTTGCATGTATCAGTATGAAAACAACCCTTATCGAAGGAGTGTTCACCAAATATCCATCCTTACGGAGACAAGTTGCCTACAAATCCCAATCTGAATCATTTGCATAATGTGATGAACCGGAATTGTTTGTATAATTATGGATATCTGCCCAAAACATTGCAACGGTGTAGTGATCTTGTTTACTTAATTCATAGGCAAGACAGTGCTGTGACATCATTCAAAATTTTTTTTGACAATAGCTTGGTAACCAGTTAAAGGTTAAAGGGATCCCAAGGTCAAGATTCTTCAAATAATACTGCTTATCTTAAAAAATGAAGTAGCAACTCTTGTTTCAGTTTTTTCAAACGTTTTTTAGATCGTGAGATAATCACATTATAAATATTTTTTTTGCATGCTTTAAAACTTTTTAAAAGCCTTCTTCTTCGTAGTATTTTTAATCTCTAGCGCCCAGACTTTTTCCATTGCTTAAAATTTTGTGACCTATGATTTGAGTAGCATTGAAATAATGTCTTTTATCAATGTATATACAACACTTGCTTTCACTAAGAAATTCTCACAATAAAAGTGAGCGATTTATAACTCGGTTTTTATACGTAAAATTTCAGAGTTTCACAATGTACAAAAAGTGAAAGATAATAAAAAAAGGTGATGCAACCTGTTATTAAAAAAGTAAATAAATATTCTATGTAATAGATTGAATATTAGTCGTGAAGAAATCATAGTTGAAAATGCGCCTCACTGTGTTGCTCAATAATCAATCGAGTAATAATAGTGATATATCTTTTCATGCTTTTCTTCGGCTTCAAAAAATACATCGTAACCTGCCGAACGAAATAAATATATTCCATTTACATATCAGAACATGGTGAATCCAAGAACGTCAGTAGATCGATCGTATAAAGCAAAACAATCCGAAGTAAGTGTTTATACCCACTGTGTGGTTATCTCACTCTTCCATGTTTTAATCTTCATTTTGTGATTTCACTATTTTTACTCTATCTTTCTTTCGATTAGGTTTTGAAACATTGATGTGGACTAAAGGAAACAAGTGTTGTTGAAGCAGAGAACTGCGCCATAGAAACGATAACAGGATATCATCCATGATACAGTACAAAACATCCTTATTCAAGCATGTTGCCTGGAAATCATCATGTTCAGTTATAAACTTTAAGTCTAAAGCTGAATCTCGACTACCTTAAGAGCAGAAACATTCGCGTTTTTCGCATTTTTGGCTCTTTTTCGTGAAAGTTTATGTGTTTGGAAATTTCAAAACAGCAAAATGCGAAAGTTTTTTCGTGAAGATGGAGGAACCTATGACGAAACTGATTCTGAGTGGGAAGTAGAAGAAAATTAGTTATAGTTTATTACTTTTAGAAAAGAAAAATTATAAAAATTTGGTTTCTTTTTTGCTCATTCGCGAAAGTTTTTCACGCAAAAATCAACTTTTCCTTCGTTTCGTGAAAGTTTTTTCCGAGAAATTAGTTCCAAAATCTGCGAAACGCGAAAGTTTGTTCCATAAATTTCATTTTTTTTGACACGTGAAAGTTTCTGCCGCAAAAGTAGCCCAAAATGCTTCGGCGGGCGATTGTTTCCGCCCCTCCTTCGAATGATGTCGCGGGGAAGATTGAACGAAAAGTACAAACCATGTCTACAAAGACATTTTTTGTCTAGTGGAGATTCGCCTTAAAAGAAAGAATTAAAGGCCAGTAGGATGAAAGAGTTTATCAAAAAATATGCACAAAATACTTTGATGATTTTTAGATTACAACAGATGACATATCAAGGTGACATTTTTATTTTGTTATTTTATTTTGGTATGATGTCACAGACATTTCCTACTTATTATGCGAGCCATTACTCACATGATACGTCACAACTACTAATTTGGCTAAGGGGACTGGTAGAGTTGAAGTTAAAAATAATAGCGGACAAAGAGCACGTAAAAAAACATGTTTTGAATCGAGTAATACTAGACTTCTGATAAATTACAAGAGCAAAAATTTTAATTAACGTTATTTTTGGCTATCATTCTTTAAAATAGTATTAATTTATATTACGACCTTGGGACCCCTTTAAAAATAATACTAGTGTAATAGTAAATTCATATGGATTTTAAATTCGGAAATAATGTCTCAAAAGGTGACCAAAAATAAAATCATGCTTTAGAGCTCGAAAAACTGATAAAAAATATGTATGGTATCATTTCCATGATATCCCTCTGACCAACCAAGATATCGTCCATCAAATATTAAATGATGTCACATCCCCCAAAATTTTTAGACACAAATCTCTTGTCACCATCATCAATATTACAGACCTGAATCTCTTATCCTTATTGGTTCTCTAAATATTTACCTGTAAATACCACATTTGATTGTTATCAAAGAAATTCTTAAGAAACGATCATGACATTAAACATATAGTAAAACATTAAACACATGACAAGATTCTTCAAAAAGCACGAAAATCAAAATCACGTGAAGACTGGGCTCTATATAGGTAACTCAGAAACTACTGCAACAATAGACTTCATACAGCCAAAAAGCATTACTCTAAAACATGTTGGATGAAAATAGGTCGAATCCTCAAAATTTCTGGAAAACGGTAAAATAAATTTTTCCCACTAAAGTCAAATATATGTCAAATCAAAATTAATGCACTGCAACATCCTTCGGAGATTACTTCACAACAGTCATCAAGTTAAAGAAGTTGTCATATGTACTTGCCGATCTGGTTTGGAGAGTTCCAAAAGTCTACCCTTCTCATACACCTTTTTTTTTTATAAGCATCAGCTTTTTTTCGCTCAGCCTCAGTTATGCTTAATGTTTTGAAAATTCGAGCCTCTGATATGCTTACAATATGCTTATTTCTATGTAAGGCTTAAGATGTTTTTGTCAGCTTTTTTCCTAAAAGTGAAATTAGGCTTTAATCTCTCAAAAGCCATCTAAATCTTAAGCTTTTAAAGATTACGTTTATATAATACTGTTACTGTATACTCAGATACGTTCTGTCATATCTTTTTTTTTTTTTGGAAAATAGTTAAAAAAACTCTTGTTTCATCCTTCAAACTAAGGTTTCTCAGGCTCAAGGTATGCTTAGCGTATGCTTAAGTTTTTTGCCATTTTCAGCCTCGATATGCTTATAAGCGTTATGCTTATATAAAAAAAGGGTGTAGTCGTCGCTTATTTCGAAATCTGGAAATTTTTCCGCAGAAACAATATGATTGGTTCTTTCGATAATTATTCTAATGTTCCTTTCCGTTCCTGTTCGTGGTGGAACGATCAGAAAAAGTTAAAACGAGTTTCCTAACAGAAAACAAGAGCCAGATGGCGCAAAACGGTAGCAGCAAGCAGGATACTTTCGAAAGCACGACCAAAAATTGCCATAAAAAAAAATAGTTAGTGTAAAGAGGTCTTATCGAATGTAAATGGGGTCTTATTAAGAAACGCCACCAGCAAATAATTTTCAAAACAAAGAAATGTACATACATGAGTCGAATTTTTTCAAGAAAAAAATTATAAGAACTTATGTGTAAAAAAAACGCGTCTGTTTCGAAAAAAATTAAAAACAATAACAAAGATTCCATGGACTCAAGAAACCTTCCCAAAAACTGTGATCTTTGAAATATTTAACGCAAAATGATGGTTTAGATAGCTGACAAATTTTAGATGTAATTAAAAAGTTCGTTAAGGTTGAACTACCGACGATAAAATCGTAGCTACCTTACATCCAAATGTTAAGCATTTTTAGTAAAAGTAACTACTTACTACTTTTAACTTAAAGCCTTACTACCAAAATATCTCTTTCTTCGTGTATTATTAAGCGATGAAATATTAGAAAAATTTATTTTAGAATGTTTGCTGGATATAACCTTCAAATATTTTTAGACTGCGTTCCTTTGTGAGATTTCATATGATTTTCTGAACGAAATCTGATCGACTGTTAAGCGTAGGCTAAAAACTGCCGTTTCGGCCGGAGGAGTAGGAGTAGGAGTAGTAGGAGTCCAAGGGTGTTTTAATACGGTATTCGCTTACGCTGCTACCGTAAAAAGAAACCAATCAGATTATAGCATTTCTAGCAACTAGTTTTTTACGCCTTTAATTTCAAACAGGATTTGTTGGAAATCCTGCGTTCCTGTATGCCGTAGACCCAAATGTTGCGTCACCCCATCAAACGTATTGCGGATCCCAAAAAACGTCAGTTATCCTTATTGGTTCTCAAGATATTTTCCCAAAAACTAATCGTGAAAACTGTCTCTCACCTCTACGTGGTTTTACACGCAACTAAGAAGAACTTGACCGTTAAAAAAAAAAGAAATATATCACTCTCTAAAATAAAAGTGGTATGCACACTACGCAATTAATATAAATAAAGATTTATTTTCCTTTCCTACTCATGGAAATGTTCGAGAGGTGAAAAACGGCCTTAAATATGAATATGGTGAATAACAAACGGGAATGATTGAACTTGTCACTTTTTTTCTCTTTTCCCACATGTTTTTAAAGGAGAATTAACGTCAAAATTATGTAATGTTTTTTTTTTTAATGAATCGATTTTAAATTGTGTAAGACGACTTTTTACAAAGTTTCATTCATTTTACATAATTCTTTCGTTAGTTATTTAAGTTTGAAGTTTAATCAAAACTCAAAAATATGACGTCACAGTTGCACTTAGATATCCAGCTGTAGTTTTTACAAATCTCGTGGCGAAGACAATTTGTGATGAGAGAATATATTTTCGTTTTCCTGATCTTGTCAAAGAACAACAGAGAGCTGAAAGTTGGCTTAACAACATCGGCACAGGGTTTACTGTAAAAACCTTTCGATTTGGAAAAGATAAAGTAGTTTGCGAAAGTAGACTGTTTCGAAGTTGATAATATGGAAAACATGCTAGGTTATATGCCGAAGAAAAGAACATTGAAAGCTGGTGCGGTACCAACAATTTTCCAACATATAATATTCAACATGATAAATATGAATGGAGAAAACTGTGAGCTCTAAAAAACCTAGCTCTCTCAAGAGGTCCAACAAATTGATCAAAAAAAAGTAAAGTGTTTTTAAAATTTAATTTCCATAAATGCTCTCTTTATGCATTTTTTTAAAACAAGGCATGATTTACTCTAGTATTTTTCAATTTTCCAAAAGAATCTTTTTAAAAAATAACAAAAAAAGACATGGTAATGTGTTCAGAGACTTGCACATTCTTAACAGATATTCTTTGAGATTTTTCTTCCTACCTGACCTGGTTTCTTTTATTTTGAAAATTTCTAAAAAAGTATTATCCGCTGTATTGGAATTAAGATTACATCTATCTAGAAGAAACCACGCCTTACATACATAGGTAATGAAGTTATAATGTTCATTGAAAAACAAAAATTCTTCAGGTGCACGAGTTGTGAAATCTACTATCAGCACATTTTTCTTATAAGAAAAGAAACTTACTTTGCCGTCATTCTTTTTTACTTTGGCATAATTATTTTCCTATCTGCAATATCTAATAAATGACGTTTCAAACACAGATTTATTCAATAACAAAACGTTAAAATCTGAAGAAGACATGTCGCCACTTATGATTTTCTTTTAACATGAATGATTCTGACTTGAAGAAATTCTAGTGCAACTGTGACGTCACGGTGAATTTTTTAAATCCTTTATTATAAGCGAAATATGGTATTTTATAAAATTTCATTATTAACTCTTTATTTAAATACACATAAGGAACAATTTAAGCCAAAGTTGTATTTTTGACGTTAATTCTCCTTTAAAGAAAGAAATTTCTAAATATATCCACCTACTGTTATTGATGAAACAAGAAATAAAAGAAAACATGAAATAGTAACATAAAAACATTATTATAGCACTTTCAAATGTTTCTGGAAATTTTGAGAATTCATCACACAACGATTCAAAAGATATTTCCAGATATGGATGTGACTTTGAATTAAGAGCATCCACATCATTTTCTATCACAGGATTGACATTTTAACATACACAAGACATAAACAAGCGCCGCAGATGTATAAAAAGAAGAATATTTAAGTTTCTACCACCCATGTTCGTTCATGAAAAATTAAATTTAGAAATTGCCCCAATTTTTTTTTATATCTAGTTAATGTATTGTTTTCAAAGATCAGGCAACAGTGCTCCTGGGAAAATAAAAATAAAAATAATAATAATAATTCCTATAGGTTCCTGAGATATTTTCCCTAAAACATGGCATTCGATTTGTGATGCAATGCATTGGTTTTCCATTGATGTCGCTCACAAGAAAAGATTTAATTTCTTGCACAACCCATATCTATCATTTTGCGTGACAGACAAACAAACAAATAGAGAATCAAGTATTATATAGCTGCCAAGAGTTCACAAAAAATTAAATTTAAACATTGGCAACTGAAAGTGTACCCATGTTGTAGAGTTCATAAAACTAAACAAAAAAATGTGACCATTACAGAGATATACTCGATAAAAGGTTTTGATGATGTCGCAGACCCATCCTCCCAAAAAACTTAGGCCCAAAGTTTTTGTCACCCCATTGCCCGTATCGAAGACCCAAAGAAAGTCAGTTTCCCACTTGCGGCCGGTAGAATTTGTGTTTGGCCAGATGTGGACTCGAACCTCTTCCTAATTTCGCTGGAAATAAATTTCGCGGATTTTGCGGGTCGTTCTGCGAAATTTAATTCCTGCGAAATGAAGAAATTTTGATATTCACGAAATTTAATTCCCGCAAAACTTTTAATTTTTCAGTCATCCACAAACGTTTTTGCGTTCAAAATTATGTGAGCATTACAAGTTTCTTTTCCCTTTTCATGCATTTATTTCAAATTAGCTAAATATATACTTGATATGGAAGAGGCATACTCGCGTTGAAAAGATTGTAGTTCGGGCATTTTTGTCCTATGCAAACGACCAGGAAAGAAAAGGAAAGATTGATTAATACACTAATGATATTTTCTTGTTTTCATACATAGGCTGATCTTTCTGACCAAGCGGCTATGTTAGTGAAGAAAATGTCTTGTCAAAAGAAAGTATTTTAGTGCAATAGCCCGGTGGTTTGCTTATGAATGGCTTAAGGAAAACCGAAATCGTGCTCCAAAAATCAAGAGTTATTCTAGTCATCCGTGAAATTAAATTCCCGCAAAACTCTCTATGATAAACCAAACGCAAAACACAAAAAAATTGCCTTTTTGTCCGCAAAATTAACGATAATAATAATAAAAAAATATCATTATCTCTATTGGTTCCCCAGCCAACAAAGTTGAATTCAGTTTGGAATCAATAGATTGGTTTGTCACTGACGTCTCGCACAAGAAAAGATATAATCTTTTTTACAGCTCACATCTACCATTTTGTGTGACAGACAGACAAATAGAGAATCAGATGCTATTATATGGATAATAATAAATATATAGAAAATAGATGAGTAGAAAAATACAAAAAAAAACAACACATAAAACAAGTATGACTTAACTGTCGGGGTAAAGGAAACTTTGGTATAAAAATAAAAATAAAAATAAAATAAAAAAATAAATAAAAAATAAAATAAAATAAAATAAAAGTAGAAAAAAAATCTCCAAGCATCACTATGAAACTATATTTTGATTGATATGAAATTATAAAAGTATTAAGCTTTTATAGAGAGAAATCTCATTGAATTTGTGTAAAACAAAGGAGGTATCAGGACATTTACAGTCCAAAGAAGTAGAAAGAAATTTGGGTATGAGTTGGCTGCAACCATAAAACTCTATCTTTGAGTATCATATGTTTTCTTACAATCAAAGGGAAACAAAGTATTAAGTAATTTTGTTAAATCACATTCAAACTAAAAATAGTGAAATAATGAAAGTGTGAAATTCCTGATGCATATTACATACAGATTAAAGTGATACCTATTGACAACATATCCTGGTATTTCATTCCTCTTGGTTCTTGAAATATTTGCCTCTTAATGTAGTATTCATTAGGGTTGCAATGTTAAGGCTTAATTTAAGCAAACTCCTCATTAAATATCTAAGTATTATCCAATAATAGCAACCAATTTTTACATGTGTTGTATCTTATATATAATAACGAGTGTGTGTCACACTTTTATTTTAGAGAGTGATAAATTTTGTTGAATTTTACGGTCAATATCTTCTTAGTTGCACGTAAAAGGCGAGAGCGTTTTTTACGATTTTTATCAGAGGCGTAGTTAGGGTCAGTCAGAAAAAGTGGAGGAGTTCAACATTATGATATTTTTTTTCAGTCTAAGTATCGATTAGGTTACTTGCACGCTTTCCTTTTCTACTCTAAATGACTTAACTCTCCTCCACAAACTTTGACCTCTGGCTACGCCTCTGATTATACCTTAAGACAATAAATTAAGCTGCATACTTAATTAAGACGGTCAAAATTAAGCCGCGCATTAATTAAGCCGCACTGTACTTATGTTGTGAAAAAATGTGTATTAATTAAGACGCACCCAAGGCCTAAGGGAAAAATACTTGAGAAACAAAAACAGATAAATTCATTTTTGCAATGAAGACATTCTCTTCAACATGAAAATTACATGTATGGATCTATTAAAGAATGTTCACCCGCACGTGCTTTTTCGATGGCTTGGATGATACCAGCTGATCGAAATCCAGATATTATTATCTTTTTGCCATCTTCTGTATCAAAAAAGCTAAAAATCTTTTTAAGTGTCTCAAAATGGATAGGCTTCAGCGTTGTCAATCGTAGGTCGACCGAGATAGTGTCAAAGATAAACTTCGAACACTACGAAGATGCGAGTAAAGAAATTTGTGAAAGCATAAAGGCGATCGAGGCAGAAGAAACAGATTCTGGCGATGAATTAAATGATGACGATGATGATGTAATTTTGTTATAAAGGAATAAAACATAGTGTTATCATGATCATGTTATCACAATTTCCATAATTTCCATGTTTTTTATTTTTTCTTTGTATGAGTGTTAATTAAGCCGCATTATTTTAAGCCGCGTAATTAATTAAACCGCATTTAATTAAGCCGCATTCTTTGTTGTGCAGCTTAATTAAGTACGCGGCTTAATTTAGTGTCTTAAGGTATAGTAACACATGGCGTGACGTCAGTTTCTTTTATGATCAAGGGGGGATCATTGCATTGCATCCCCAATTGAACCCAATGTTTTTGGGGAAACATCTCGAGAACCAATAGGGATAACTGACGTTTTTTGGGGTTGGCGATACAGGCGATAGTGTGACAAAAATTTTGGGTGGTGTGGCTATGACGTCATCAAAATCTTTGATCAGCGATATCTCTCTAAAAGTTGATCATAGTGAAACGATCCCATAGACTTTTTTGATCAGTTTTCTGAGCTTTACAACATAGGTACATTTTCTGTCTCTAACTCCCAAATTGAAATTTTCAATACAGGGATCGCTCACGGGAAAGGCGAATTTGACACATCCTTTTCGAAGTTAACCTTGGTAAAAATTTTTACCCGGGTTACTAGTTACCTTATAACAAGGCAGTGAAAAATATAATAGTCACTAATTAGTGCAATAGTCACTTTTCAAATGTCTTTGTATCTTCCTATCAATTGAATGGTGCTACAATTGTCTGAAACAAAGGCTGAGCAAGAAAAAAAAGTACAAAGAAAATAAATAACAGTTTTAATATGGTTTTAGAAAAAATGAGAGAAGGGTTACACCATCAGTATTGTACATGTATGAATGATTTCCTCTAATATTAATATCCAGTCTAAATCCCATCGAGAACAAAAACACAAATTCTGAAAAGCTGAATAACCATAATAGTGACTAGTAAAGCTTGTGAGATATCTCTTATCGTGATGGCTCAGTGAGATGGAATTTAATTCATCAAGTGAGTTTTTGTGAGATAGCATGCCAATACAAATTTCAGTAGTTGTCGCGTAAATATAGAAAAGAGTCAGATCACGATTTCCAATCCAAATTTTTATATCCACCAGTAATTTGAAAATGATTACCCAATTTTTATAAGATTGACTATTTTCATACTGGATAAAAAGAACGTTTAAAAAAGCTTTCAAAAATATTCACCTTCTTCATATCCAAGTTCTGCTTCGAACCGTTTGCCACGCAATCTTTTTCTTGGTATGTTTGATCTCCTTTGTCGTAAAGACAACTGAATTTTTTCACAACTTCACTAAGACTTTCGTCTTCTGTGTGGTCGGAATTATTTATTCGACCCATGTTTTATTTCTACTTCTTCTTTACCAACTGCTCTTACACACATTCAGATTTTCACAACAGAACATAACATGTGTAAAAATTCTGCTCACATTTAAAGACAGAGAACAAACAATACGTTCTATTCAATTCGTTTAAAGGAGCTGCGATAAAATATCTAAACTTTTCTCACAAAGATTGTTTCCACCATCTATCTCACTGAGCTAACGCGTAAAAAATTACACGATAAGCACATATCTCACTAGTGGAAAACAAGCTTTAGTGATTTAATTTTTCATCACCTATTTTTGACACAGGTTTTGTTTTTAAAATTAAAACCCATACAAATTTTGACCAGGGGTTAGTTGTTAATAGACCAAAAACATATTATAAAATAAATGCTTGCTATGCAAATACACTCAAGATAAACAAGCAAAGCAAAACAAAATACCTAAGAAAATGTTTTTCAAAATATTGATATTGGAATGGAGATAAAAAAAAAATCAACAATTAAAAACAATAGCAAAAAGAACATCAGGAGACCAAGCATTCCACAGTATTGACATAAGTGAAAAGAAACATTGGAAACAAATGATAAAAACAAACATGTTGTTTTGATACCAAAAATAGAATTTAATTCTAATGCAAAATAATTTTTCTGAATGAATAAACGAATAAATTCCACAAACACTTCCATGTTTTACTTGAATATTGTTGATGTGGATTAGCTGCATATTGGAAATTATTGGGAAACATTCAGTTTCAATATTCAAAATGAACTCACCCTGACTTGATATGGCTTTTTCAAGCTCATCCAAGCCACCAGATCTCTTTAACTTCTTTACTAGACTTTTGACAGCCTTCTCCGACCATCTCTCTTCATCATTTCCAACTCTCCATTGCAGCAACCTTCGCACAATCGATGTATTGAAATTTAGTAACGAATTTAAAGTTGACATCTGACTTTAATGAATGAAAGTTTTTTCTTGTTACTAAAATAATATAGGTCATCACAAGTCAATACAAATATTTTTTGTTAGATTAATATTGTGCGAGGTTTGATATATACAAGTATAACCATCAATGTTTGTATTTAATAGAAGATGTTTACAAATTAAAACAACAGAGCATTATTCCGTAAAGACAGCGTTGAGCATTGAATATTTACTGGAAATCTTTCTATGTAGGCCTATCATCAACATATCTAAAAAGTGGGGAACAGTACACATCATTACTCTTTAATCCTATTCAGGATTAAGGTTAAGTGCATTGCATATTTGATTTGTCACATCAAGGTCTTTCACATCTGTTTACAGTATATTTTAACATTTCAATTAATGTACAAACAAAGATTATCTCTAAATGAACTTCTTAGTTATCATGTCAAGGTCCTTATCATTTGATGTTGGACTATAACTGGAGATTCATTCCATCACCAAACCCCATAATTTATTATGTTTACCTGTTAGAAACAAAACCCCTCCAAACATACTTTAATCATTTTTAATGGAATTTGTTGCTTATAGATCACTCTAAAAAACGGTGTTTAACAACTTTTTTTGGAATATACTACAGGTTCCATCCCTACCAAAGTTTTTTTTTAAAAAAATCATTGTTTAAAAAACTTACCCCATTTTGCATGTCATATGCAGATTTGATAACTATCTCTGTATAGCTGTTTTTATTAGTTTCACGAAACTGTGAAAAAGCCTTCAAATGTTCATGCTAACCACTAGAGACAGTGAATGCCAAAAACCTTACGGATGGAAGACACAGGTCATTGCTTATTTCAAAACTCATTAATTTGAGTGATGACCAGTATTGATTGTTACTTTTCATTATTTTGAAGAACGTACTATTGATATATTGCCATCTAACCAACAAGCAAGGTCTCTTGCTCAACTTCATCAGCAATCTTTCACCTTAGCTTACCACAGATGTTAAGTCTTTTTTGAAAGAATGTATTGCAAGGCTGAAATCCACTGATTTTATTTTTTTTTTAAATCTTTTAAGATTAATGAAAACTAAGTTTCGAAAAACTATTAATTTGGGGGAAATTCTCAAATTCAATCATGATTATAAAAATAAATAAACAAAAATGAATTGCTCATTCCTATGCAGTTCTTTATAATGGATTGTTGCGAAAAAAAACTACTTGGAAATGTCAGTATATGTAATTGAAATATATACATAACAGACACCATTCCAATAATTCATCCTGAAATATTTTAGACAAACCTAATTTGTCACTGGAATCTATTATATATTACTTATTTATTTATATAGGTATATATCATAAAGACCATGCATGTAATTAACATAAACATTTTTCTTTATGAAGCCTAATAAATGAATCCATTACATATATTGTATTTTTCCCTCAGCTGTCATCCACACCTAATGGCTGCATTTTTCATGAAGCTCTATTTCAAAATTTTCCTCTTCACAACAACAATAACCATCAATAATACAATAATACTGCAAAAGCTCACTGAATCACTGACACTGAAACCATAAGAAATTTCTGTTTTTTTAAATTATAAGGTTGGAATGTCTGCAGCTGAAAAAACGTGATAATAATCTTTTTCCATTTAAGAAGGAAACCTTGCAGAACCAGAAGTAGGTCTGACCAGGTTCATCAATGATTACAGGGGGGCTCAACAACAAATAAACCATTACTTCTTACCCAAAATGCCTAATTAAGTGTGGAATGCAACAAAATCATCACCAACGGGAGGTTATAAAAAGGGTGATTAAAATTAAAATATAATCACAGAAGGCCAGAATAACAAAAAACCATACATAATCCAGAGTGAATAAATTAATAATCCTTACGGTAGCTATGTATCCAGGCTTTTTAATAAATACAACTTATTCTTAGTATTTGATAACAGGAAAATCTTTTGTATGCTTTCATGTAAATATACAAAATAAATGTGTATAGGAAGCTGATATTAATTCGTGGTGGTTGTATCGCCCTTTCATTCTGCCCTTTTCTACTACCATATGGAAAAACTCATTCAATATGGCGGACTTTGATTATAGGAGTGGTCGTACTTTCGAAGATAATTGTTAAAATAACTTCTGAAAATATTTTGTGAGGGTGAATGTTTGCAAATATATTACGTGACGTCAATTTGAAATTAGTTTTTGACAAAGTTACAGCGAAATTGTTAACGTGAATGGCTTCTATTTACGTAGCAATCACATGAGGTTATATTTTGACTTTATCCGTCCGGAAGATGATTGGAGCCGGTTGACGTATCATAAAAAAGAATCATTACGTTGTAATTGTTTCTACTCGTTGTCTCCTAAGTCAATACAATTGTTGGATTGTTTTAGTGACTAGATGTTTTAATCAATTAATTGCTATATGATTTCACTTATAAACATATTAGGGGCGGAGTTTTAGGGGTTAAAAAATTGGGTCAAATACCGTCATACAATCTAAAAAGGATTCCTAAAACACCGGTACCGGCTCTTTTATTGGGGGTCAAATATTCAAAAAACTATTATTGAGTAATGTTCACTATGTATTCGGATCCTGTTGCTCGAAGGGTTGCAAAACTACTTAGTAATTCCAGTAAAGAACAAAGGACTGAAAACGTAATTTTGGTCCGTTGTATACTGCGTTCTTGTTAAATTCGCTGAGAAGTAGCCAATCAACATCCTAACAACAATTTGATATGTATACAAAACACAAACAAATAATTCTTGAAAATCAATATCTGCCATTAAATGGTTAAATGTGATACTTAATAATATAAAATCTATCAAAAGCTATGAAACTATTATTATAAACAAACATTAGCGATGCACACTGCAAAAAGGCTATCGTCATAAGTTGTTGGAGAATAATTATTAATTTGAGTTAAAATTTAATCTGATTTTAATGGCTAAAATGTCGCCCGCCATGATGGTTGGGAGAAAAAAAATTTTTGGTTTCCAGGTCCTTTTCAGAATTCTCATCAATTTTTACCCGGAGGTTGAACGCTTCCTGTTAAGATTTGCGGGAATCTCCAGCTTCATAAAATAAAGCGCGGCAGTTTTAAATGGTCATTTTTAACTTGTTAGACAGAACACCTCACTCACACTTATACCTGTTTTGAACACAGTTCTTCTGATGTCTGAATTAATTTTTTATGGAAACATAAAGGCCGGTTTCCAGTTCAATCGCTGCGGTCGCGCGAATGAGCGAACAGCTTTTTCATTCTTTCAGTAGTTGAAATGATTTAAACTACCAGGCGAATGAGATTGCGTCAGCCAATCAAAAATCAGATCTCTCATTCGTGCATTCGAGTTCACAGCGAATGGACTGGAAACTGGCCTTAAAACAAATGCAAAGAAAAATCACACCCTCTCCATCGCTCTGTCTACAATATTCATTTGTACAGCTCAAACGAGGCGCTTTGTTTGGTCAATCTGATGGCAGAATCGAATTCTACGGACAAGTAACGAGATGCTATATTGAATTGCGTAGAAGAACAGCTAACAGTTCTTTTACGTGATAACAACAATAAAAAAGAATAAAAACATTCGAAATATTGCGCAATTACAATATTGATAACTAAGATCCATTTTATAAGCTGTGCCGTGCCGAGCCGAACTCGGAAATTTTTTAGCACGGCTCGGTTCACCTCGGTTCGGCATACCATTTTATAAGGGCCGAGCCGAGCCGTTCTGAATCGCGCCAAACTTTTTTAAAATGGTGGCTGTTTTTAACAACAAAATAATTCTGCTTTCTCGAATTCGAAGAGACAGAAGGCGAAGAGAAAATAACGCACCACCAAAATATCGACGTTATTATATCATGATCACGTGTATGACAAACTACCCCATACCAATTGCCCCATACCGAAATACCGGATTTTTTGTACATAAATACCGAAATACCGGCACAAAAACAGTGATTTACCGTCACCGGCAGAAGATGAAATACTGAAATTCTAAAGAAGCCCTGGGACCGAGGTTGCGCCAAATATTGTTATACACCGGACAAAAAAAAATAATCTAGTATCAAAAATTGTGATTCGTATATCCTGTTTAAACTAACAATCAAAGAAACTTCACGAACATAAAGATTTCAAGTGCTGCTAATGTGTATTAAAAGAAATCTTATGTCATTTTCATTAGACCCTGGGTTCGAGGTTGGTCATTTTCATGAGCGTCCTAAGAGCAGCCAAAGAAACGAACGAAATCTTGCTAATTACCTGCGAAGGTGTGCGTACATCGTGTTCATAGGAAAATTGACTTGATCAATTAGTAATTATGGTGTAATGTATAACAATTATCGAGCAAATGTTATAAGCATGACGTCACTTGTTTACAGTGTGAATAATAGATAACCGCCTTACGATGAACTTTAAGCGTTGTCGCAAAGTGTCTGTCCAAATTTGTGTACACCCCATCACAGTTGGTTTATCGAAAATTATCCGTTCATTTATTCATTCATTCATTTTACGGCTATTTTGCTTTTATATTTCTCTTTGAAAGTGCAACCTCACGAGTTCTCAAACACTCATAAGATAATCTGTTCACGGAAGATTTGATATTCTGTAGATTTTTCGCTTGTGGTTCAATCACTTATTACGTCACTGTCAAATAAACTTAGTGTACAGCAAAAATATGTCCGATACCTAACTTTCTGTTGTCATAGTTACAAGGATGTGTTGTAAGCTATGTTTCATTCGAATGAGCCGGATTGTTAAGAATCTAAATTATTCTCTCAAATATAAATAAACGTTTCCATAATTAAGTAGCTAGGAACTGTTGCAAAAGTACTTGTTACGTCGGACGGACAAATCGATATTTCAGGTCTATATATAAAAAAACAGCACGTTAATGATACAATATCAAGCAAACGTTTTTCGAAAGTATATTTAGAATTTTACAAAATTCCAAAGTATGATTTCCACAGGGATGATAGTCAAAAAATATTGAAACAAACAGTTATCGTGTCGGATGGACAAAATGATAATACTTTTGTAACAGACCTCTAAAAGCACTTTATGTTCTGGAAGAAAAAGATATAAATATTTCTTGTTGGAGTCTCTACTCGGGAACACATATTGATTGGAGGGTCCGAAGTTAAATTAACTGTTCTCAAATAATGTCATCAAACAAAAAAATGGACAGATGCTTTAAAAGTTGTATACACCATGTGATCCTATCGATCTTCATTTTTAAAACGATGCAATATGTAGGATTAGTTACATCATCAAATGATCAGAGTTATGTGGAACAATTGATATATTTCAAGATGAACATTATTTACAATGTCTTTGTATAATCACTATTTCAACTTTATCTAAATCTTAAAACATACGTTAGAAGCGGTTGTAAATAATGAGTTATTTTACAGTGGCAGATGTTCCAAAGAATGCCGCCCACTTGAAAGTGGCGCTAAATTCAAATAATACCGTTTCCTTAGCAACAAGAGAAGATATACACGATATCAGCTTTTTGACGAGTAAACCGCAAGTTACTTGAAATCCTGTGATTTTGATCATGACTTATTTTACGGATGGAGAATGAAGTCTCATGAATCCGTCGAATGAAACAAGCTAAAGAACGCCCTATTGTAGGCGTAAGTAGAATATGTCTATAGTTATACCCATGGATTATTCGAACGCTGAAAAGACATTTTAAACATAATTTTGCACACTTTGAGTCGTTCAAACTTAAAAGCTGAAACGTTGTCGTAGTTGTTGTGCATATGTCCACTTTGTTGTGTTCTGTATTATACCTTTTACGCAGAAATAAAAACACTCTTACTTCTACAGTCCTCTGTGACGGCGGTCGAAATGTTTCTAGACAAACCTTACATTAACTCTAGTTAGCAATAAAAAAATTATTCCAATCAAAAAAAGAACTGCGATCGCTACAAAATTGAAGAACACATTTTTCATTTTGTTGAAATTCTTAAAATTTTGAAATGCAAATGAAACATCAAGGGAGAAATTGAAGAATGTATAATTAAATATGAACTCGATAGGTTTCCTTATCTTGATAATAAAATAATAAAATAATAAAAATGACCTCGATTGGTTCTCTTCTCTCAAAACTATGATATCTTTATCGTCGGAAAATATTTTTTCATAAATAAATGTTCAATTTCATATGTTAATTTCTTTGATAATGCTACGGAAATCTCAACAGCTGTCCAATCTCGTTTCCATGGTTATTAATCGTCTTTGTTACCACAACCGTTTGTAACAGCCTCCTCTTGTTTAGTCTTATTATGTTGTTTGGATGAACGAGACATTGTTGGTAATAAAGGAATGTTTTCCATAATCCTAAAATCGAAAAAAAGTTGGTCTCGTTTAGAAACTCTAATTTTTGCCTCAACTTCGTACCCACCTCTCTTGCCGTCATCCAGTATATCGGCAAAAAAATTCTGGAAATGAGGTTGTTCCAAACACTGTAAAACATATTTCTGACTTCATACCTGTCATAGCAATTTTCGTATTTCAATCGTAGTTGTTTTCGGACACCGTCTATTTCGCGTTTGTACATATCGTATATCTTGGGGATTGTAAAGAGCCCTATAAATCCTATAATTTCCAAGAAATTTATTTTTGAAATCAATCTTTTCATTTTATACTTCAGTTAGTTATTTTTGTATATTTTTATGACCAACACATAGTTTAAAATACCTAAAAAGAGCAGGGTTAAACCACTGATGTTTCTTCCAATATAATACCACACATACAAGAAAAGCAACCCCTAAAGAGAAGAATACGAAAATACATTAACAACTGTTATATCTTTCCTCTAAGAAAGCAAACACACAATTTTCACTTGTTTTAATATAGATCCTCTGACACATGATCGTCTGCCGTCTGCCATGATAAAGACTAGTTTCCCGATGGGCGAAATCGCAAAAAGGTCACTACGATGAAGAGCATTTTTATTGAAAAATGTGTGTAATTCTATAGAAATGCACTTCTTCGCAGTGATTTTCGGTAAATTTGCGCAGTGGGTTCGCCCTTGCATGACGCCATGATGTAACAACATAGAAATACGAAAGAAGTTTTCGTATTGCTATGGTAACAAGAAACAAACAAAATGTCTCCTTTTTCTCTTATTTCCTTTTTCTTTCTAAGATTAGTCATTTGCGTGAATTCTGTATAAAATCTTTGAAAGGTCGTCCTTATATCGTTATGTTTCTCATTATACCTTTAACGAGTCCACAAAATCTTCTACCAATACCACCTTTTTTATTTCCAAAACAATTGAGTTTGCAGTTTCAGCTACACGACGATTTATCGAATCCATCTGGAAATAAAAGTTTTAGGTCGCCTACAGAATATCACAGAACAATAACACGTGATGAATATTATTATGTCTGCCATGTTCAGAAACATGGACTGAGACAGAATTAGTGAAACTTGAGACTAATATCAGCTTCAAATAAAGTGGTGCTTCTGGCCATACTTAAGCCTCGATGTGGCGCTTCAAATTCAAATTCTTAAACTCTATCAGTGATTCCTAATGACAATGATAATAAGTGAAGTTTCCTTAACAAGCACATCCCAACGGACACTTGCCATTATTCGGCAGTAGTAACCCAACAAGTTTTAGGAGATGGCCACCTCCAAAAGACGGACAAATTTTACATTCCCCCAAGATGTCCGTCTTCACATTACACGACACGAGTGAGCCTTATAACTGATGAAATGTGAAATAACTGAGGAAAAGTGGGAAGAAACCCAGTTGGCATTTTGTTTGAAGATCACTGCGAAGGAGTGCATTTTTACAGAAATATACACACTATTTCAATAAAAATGCTCTTCATTGCGCAGTGACGATTTGAAGATTTTGCCCACTAAAGAAGATGCATTCACTTACCCTTTCACCTCCAATTTCCCATCCTTCGTGTAACCAATGCCTAAAAAAGCGATTGTGTAAAGTATTGCTGCTGCCAATGTATTTGAAGAACACGAGAGAACATGTAAAAGTTGGAAACTACTTTTATCATTCTCATTGATATCAAAGTCCTCATCTTATAAACACGTTTGTACCCTTTATTTTCTTTATGTTCATCTGTAAACATGTCATGTTTTCTATTTGATCAGGGATATGTTAATTTGATTGTACGTTGATTAATGTTTTCTTGCAAAACATATTCCTACAAACGCGAACTAACAAATCAAACTGGCGTTGTTTTTCAATAAATCTTCAGCTTCGCCTGTTCATTTTGTCATCTTAAATTGTAACTGTTTGGTGTTTAAATTTAATTGAAAACAAAGTTCAAAGTTTTAGAGTAAATTGATCGTAAATTGATCGTTCCTGGAATGCTACCATCTCTTTAATACAACTATTAAGGAGATAATAACCAGGAGCGGACAATTCGCCGTCCCCATAATTTAGTTACCTTTTCGGGAATAATTTCGTCAGGGAAAATTTACGTCGGGGAAAATTGTACTAATACTTTCTTATAAATTTCTTTTTTTCAAACTTTTCGTCGGGAAACATTTTCGTTACGAAGCAAAAATTTCGTCACTTTTCCCCGACGAAATTATCTCCCGAATACATACTACAATAAACCATAATTCAATGCGACAAAATCATTAAAAATTCCTCAAATAAACGGTGTTTCGAAACAAAATAGAAATTCTTACAGTTACTGATTATAGCATTGCATTGTGGTAGTTGCAGAATAGATTCGGGAGATACAGTAGATTCTCTCTAACTCGAACATCGAAGAGGAAAACAAAATCGCTCGAATTATGGAGAGTTCGAGTAATGGAAAGTCGAGTTATAGAGAGTCCAATGTAACTGACTTCTAGGAACAAGCAATTAACTGAGGAAGCAAATAGGCCAATTTCCGTTTAAATAATAAGTTATAGATAGCAAGCATGGCGCCGTATTCTGATGAAATATTACTGACAAAGCCAACGAATTACCGGTGATTTTATCTGTGGTTACTGATTCCATTATAAGCATTTAATTTGTTATATTTTTCCCTTCAATAGATGGTCAAAAAGGTCAGAAACATGGTCTACTTCAAATAAGCAAAATTGTAACTTACTGAAATGGGTTTTCTGGCGGTTGTTTCAGCAGTGCACACTTCGCCCAGTATAACGCCCGCACTGTTAAGGTGATGACAACACATGGGATTGCAACACAAGTTACTACGACCAAAACACTGTAAAATGAAAGCGCCACTAACACCACCAGACCAGTAATGAATAACGCCCCACTTATCCGAGGATCCCGCCACAGGATTAACGCCCTGAAGTTGGTACGCATGACGTAGCTCTACAAAGAAAAGGACCAGAAGAAGAAATAAGGTGAAATGCCTCATATTTGGGACCGTTGGGGCTTGGATTTCATATCACGACTGATTTAAAACTAACATGATTTGGTAAGAGGAGAATGGGTTGCTTGATGCACTTGATATTTTTCATAAACATTTGATTCAAAAGGATATGTAAACGTTCTACATAATGTTTATGATACTTTCATATGCTTCAAGAACCTTATCGAAATAGCGGAACACAATCTAAGTAAACTCACCGCTTCAGTATACTTGTTTTGATATTTGTCTGATGAAATACAGGTTTAACAATCATAAACTCAAAGTAATGATTTTTTTTATTTTTTAAATAATCGATTTAAGGATTAAGCATCTTACAAACCATGTTGTTTTATGTCAATGCTAAAGTAACGGTGTCATGTAATACATCAAAATCCACGCGAAAGGAATGTTTAAAGCTTTCCCTGTAGACAGTTGAACCGTTTTGATTGAGAAATAACCAGCATTTTCACTTCAGGGAAAATAAAAATTAAGGAAGAGAAAATTTATATAATTTTTACGGGCTACTGTTTTCGTGTTGTTTGTGTGTTCTTTAACTCTTTATCAACATGTCAAGTGGTTATTTTTGTAGCTTTGACTAACTTCCGTTTTTATTTTTCGTAATGTTTGGTTAACCGCATCTCAACAAAACACTCTGGTAAAACGGTTCGTCCCAAATTTTCAAAGAACCAAAAAAATTCTTAAAGCAGGATTTTTGTATCCAATGTTTAAAATGCCAAACTTTTGTCTGGTTTCAAAATGTCTCTTATGTTTACACGTTGTTTTTATTATAAGCAACAGATTTATAAGCAACACTAGTGAATTTTTTCAAAAGGTTAAGCAACAGTACTATACCAGGATCTTAGATAAATTAGCAACATGAAATTTTGAAATGATGCAACACTAGCATAGCTACAGCACATTTTTGTAAAACTGTTACACTGGGCTGTTACACAAGGTTGCAGTACAAGGTTGCAGTGCGCTTAATATAATGGTTGACTTTATACTGAGATATCTTTATTAAACAACTAGAACGTACAAAAAGGTTTTCAAGGCGGGACATAGCTAAATATTACCACTTAATGCTTAGCAACAAATTAAGCAACAATACTACAAAAAAAAATCGTCATTTTTAAAGCATCACTATTAACGTCTGACCTTGGTTGTTCATGAAAAAAAATTAAACGTGTGATAGACGTGAGTGACCTGTTAGACGTGAGTGACCTGTTAGACGTGAGCGACCTGTTAGTTACATCAACTATCAAAGGTTGCATTACGTTATTCCTGGTTTGCATATCAAGTTAGCTTGACAACAAACGTCAAAAAAGATTTTTCAATGTGTTACCTTCATATACGGTCGTAGTCCCTCTAAAATGTGTTACCTTCATATACGGTCGTAGTCCCTTTAAAACATTAACTTCTACCACGAGATTAAAAGCCAATTTTTTTTTTACATAATGCATTAACACTAATCGCTGTCTGGTTTCAATAGTCGAAACTTCTTTCTTCAAACTTGAAACGAAAGTATGATAGCCCCACTGTAAAGATTATCGAGACAAAGTAAGAAGTGGTAGTTTCGGTTTTTATTTATTGATTAATTGAAACGAGTTCACAATCTCTATTTTTTGTCACTTTACTTCGGGTTCTAGATACCAGAGGAGGAGAGTTTCCAGGAGGAGAGTTTCCAGCAGCTTCCCATAAAATTGTTACAGTAAACGTTTCAAAAGCAAAGTCGCACTCGATCGCTCAAATTAGATGAAAAATCGACTTCACGAGACACAAAATTAACGCTCACGAAATTAGCACGCAGGAATTGAAGCGACTGCCCACAACAATTTATAAAAAAAAATTTAATAAATGTGCAAACCAGCTCAATTATCTTTTGAAATTTGTGTGAGAACGGATTCATTTGCACAGTTTCTATTATCTCTTCATAACGTCCAAGATGCAAGCTATCCTTCAGCATGCCATCATGAGAAAAAGGGAAAAGAAACCCGGAATGTGTTTGTTCGGACGGACCATGTAATGTGACAGAATCATATATTTTAACAATTAAGGAATGGTTTAAACTTTTATCTAAAGAGGTATTTAATTAACGACATTTTGGAAATTCGTGTTACCTATGTACTCGTTATTTTCGTTATTTTCCCGGAATAAGGCAGGTGAGGGGACCACAAAATTCGAAATTGGAGAGTGTTCGAATTATAGAGGTTCGAATTATATAGAGTTTGAAGTCTGCATCATTCGTAAATCGTCATCATACCATCACACACCATTTAGGCGTCTAAAAACTTTGCTTGTGGTTTTACTCCAGGTCCGCATCCGAATTTTTATTCCCAGCATTCTCCATAATGTCACGATTCCGTTTTTGAAAAATCAACATCGGTCAACATCGGTCAAGTGTAACACCAAGAGTCAGCATGAAATATTTCGACCTTTTCTCATTGACGGCGTTACTTAATAAATAAATTGCGCCCCCAAAACACGGCAGTACCTAATAAGTTACGCCTAAAACACTAGCGTATTTTAAATGCCTGAATTAACTTTCCTTTAGTGTGAATCAAAAACAAGAAATTCTCTTACCGAGATGTTTCAGCTTTTCGAACCACCACACCTCCCAAAACTGTTTTCTTCAAAATATATTTCACTAACGTCTTTATTTATTCATATTATCTATTATTCATTATAAATAACACAAAGGAGCGAGGTTCGTTATTTTTTTTACAACTATTTTTATCGACGAATGAATTTGTTCGACGCAGATGGCAGCGGTTATTTTACAGAATACAAATTTTAACAAAACAAACATTACCCTTGCAACCAAGTTGGACATAAAGGTGCGTTCACATTCAAGTAGCTTAAGAACTTTTCCCCCATAACTCAGAATATTGAAGTTTTTTAGGTGTGTTCTAGCTGGGCGTGTGTTGACGTGCTCTTTGAGATTACCATAAAACTTATTAATTTCGACAACGTATCTATCTATCTTACAGTCTTTCGCTAGCCTGTAATATCAATTAGAAAACTATTAGGTAGATAGATGATGAAAGCGTGCAAATATATGATTTTAGCAGTTTATTTTTGACAGTAAAAGTAAGTAAGTAAGTAAGTAAGTAACAGGAGTTTTTAGTCCTTGGGCTTCCATCCTTAATGGTTGGTTCTTCCGCCCGCCAATTTGCAACTATTAGTTGACTTACCGCCAGAGATACGTATAGCATTGCTCTAATTTGCCCGAAGGCCAGTGTGCAGTCAGTCGATGGCTCCTAATAATGGTTTGACACGCTGCTTTTAAAGCGCATCGGAGTGGTGTATTAAGATACGACATTACTGGACTCGAACACGGGTCGCAGCGGTCGCACTCAAAGGTAATAACCACTACACCATCGCTGCACAAAAAATTAGATACATCTGCAATGTAATGTAAGAATTAAATTTTTTGTTTGTTTGTTTGTTTGTTTGTTTGTTTGTCGGAAATTAATTTTGGACCGTTAACGGAGAGATAACATCTAGCAGTTTCTATGGCATGAATATGGATTACATTTTATACCTGTTACGTCATTTTGGTCAAAAGTGCGACTTCCTTACTCAATTATCTCCATAATATGTCGAACACAACAACTCATGTTATAATTATTTGATGTGGGATTTGTGTTAGCGTTCCCCATTATGTTGATGAGAATATCAGTAATAGTCATCAAACACTTTTTACATGGAGGGTGGGTGTATTTATCATAGTTAGAGAGCACACTCGCAATCCAACATCGGACGCATTCAGTATTTCGAAGCGCCTATCGCCTATCGTAAAAGGGACACACATGAGGTGTTGGGCGTTACTATATATCGTAAAAAAGACACATATGTGGTGTTGGGCGTATATGAGGTGTTGGGCGTATACAATACTATTTTATCGAGAGGAAAGTCGGTTTTTAATGATCAAAGTGACTGAATGTTTCAGAAAATTAAATTTTTCATGTTCATACATAATAGACCGTTCCTGAAACTTTGTTTAAATGCTGTATTATGGCCGAATTCTTTTCAAAATTCAAAATTTTATTCATAATAGGTCCTTTTAGAGATTTGCCCTTTTTGAATTCTTATTGCAAGCTTTTTATTGTTCATGGGAAAACTCAAAAGATACCGTTGTATCAAGTGACATTGAGAGTAGTGGCTAAACAGTTCGATCAAGTCTAAATGAGCATGCTGTGTTTTAGCCTTCCCATTAGGAAAAATTTGTTGAAAAACCACTAGTAGGATAGTATTTCTATATAAATATACATCGCTGTGAAGGAGTGCATTTCTATATAAATATACGCACTATTTCAATGAAAATACTCTTTGTTGCAGCGACTCTTTGACGATTTTGCCCAATGGGTTGCTCCATGCTTGCGTTGTTTATCTTCCATGTTTTCTTTGAGGTTGTCAATCAGGATCAGGTGGTTTTTCTTCGAGAAGACCACGAAACAATGACAGAACTTTTCAATCAATGGAACATTGTAAAATAGAAAACCTTTCCTAGCAGAATGCAAATTTTTTTGAATAATTACTATGAGGGAGTACATTTCTTTGAAAATATACACACTACTTCAATAGAATTGCTCTTCATCGCAGTGACTTGACGATATTGCCCCCTATAACGATGGATGGTTTTTCTACATCGCTTGAGAAGTACATGGTATACAACACTCTTTTATAAAAAGAAGAACTGAAGAACTTGTTTAAAACTGACACATGGTTTATTTTTCTTAACAAAAGAATATTCTTGTGAAGATGAAGTGATTTCTCAATAACAAGATGAGTGTAAGGCAAGCAAACATTATTGAAGAACTTACAGTGTCATTAGAACAAGCAAAAGAAAAATCTAGCCCACACAGCAGACGGAGAAGTTAATGAAGAAATATCGACATATCCTCTTGAAGGTTCGTCTTCCAATATGGTCCCAAAACTTTGTCCAAAGACATTAAGATAGAATGAATTTAAAAAAAAAGAAGAATTTCGGTAGGTAAAGATAAAAATTGAGTTCTCAGATGGTTACCAAAATCAAATTGTTCGAAAAATGAAATCAAAACATGGAAAAATCGAGAGCTTGCAGGAGAAAAAGCTAGAATTGATGAAGATCGATAGGAAGATTAACATCACTCGTGCTGGTTAAGTGAAAGATACAGCCAAAACTCATACATGCGTTAGGTTTGATTCACAGAAGAAAATTAAAAGCAAACGAAACTGAGATGGAATAAGTTACACTAAAACCTGGCCATGACAATCTCATTGATGAGTCAGCAACATCAGAAATTCAAGGAAAACATTAAACGTATGTATGATGTCAAACTTCAAAACATGTGTTTATGAATTGATAAGGAAGTAAACTCACAATGGACAATTATTTTGTATCTTTTGGTATATTTTTTATTTGTAAATTGTTCTTTTTAAAACTCACACACATGAAAACATTTCTGTTAATTACACTTTTTTTATACGGACGAATATCGAAAAGGCAAGAAATCCTGGGTACGAGATTGCCTTTTTGTTTGACTTAGTCCGTTTATTTGACTGATGCAGAGAAGAAGTCAAGTCCTAGCCATCCTTTATGCAACCAAGCAACCAGTCAGCACTTAAGCTGAGTGTCCACCAAAGCTTCACCAAAGCGCCTATGATAAACGCAAATAATTAGATATAAAATTTATCGCCGGCGCCAGAATGTCTGGCGCAAAAACTAAACGCAAACGTGTCCATTGAATTTTATTAAAATGTTTTGAAACGATCAAGTATAGAGAAACATAGCAGAAATGAATTGTGAAGAGGAAAACAAAACGCACTTGATATTTTGCTAGTAATGTTGCTAGTAATGTTGCTGTCGAAGAACAAATGCTGAAAAAAAGAGGGCTTTCTGGGTACAGGATATTTTCAAGGACCAAGAAGTGTATGATGCAACAAGACTTTTTAATAAAATGAGAGTTTCGAATAGGGAGGACTATTTCAATTATTTTACTTTTAATTACTTTTTTTCTTCCCATGTTTTATTTTTATCGTTTTTGGCTCTATAGCATTATTTTATCTCACATTTCCACGAGTTTTAAAAAATATCTTAAACGCATTCCCCTATCACAATAGATTTTTTGTTGTTGAATAGCACCACATGCTAAAGATCATCGGCATTTCTTTGACTTCTGAATATTTTTTCGTTATAACCAAAAATTTGCGCGCGCCTAATTTTTTTGCGTTAGTTATTTGCGTTAAGGTGTCCATCTACGCGCGAATCTTTTTTTTGGCATTGATCATTTGCGTTAATGTTTTAGCGCGTTGGTGGACACTAGGCTTTAACAGTTCATGATCAACTTTTCTTCATTGATTTTGACGTCCTGCGAGTTATGCACCAATTGCGCATGTAAATCTACCATTATGATTTACCAACTTGACCCGTAATTTGGATCCAGTCTTCATATCATGAAATCATAATAAGTTGTCTATAAAGATTCATAATTCAAAGTGCACGTATTATGCGAGGTTTATTTAAACTTTTGAAGAGTATTAATCTATGATGAAAAGGCCTGGTGCCGATTTAGGGGTGCAAGTGGTTGCTAAAACTGCTGGTAATAGGTTTATTAACAGATCTTGTTGAGTTTTATTAATTTATCTGATTTTTGAGTTTTAAAAGAAACGTTTACTTATTTTTGGCCCACAAAATTGTTCTGCATATGGTCCACAAAATGGATTACTACAACAAATGCTTTATGACACCCTTTTTTCCAGTGGGCAAATTTATTAAAAAACCACTGTGAAGAAGTGCATTTGTATAGAAATATACACATCATTTCAATAAAAATGTTCTTCATCGCAGTGACTTTTGAAGATTTTGCCCACTGGGTAACTCTAAGGCTTGGACATAAGTGAAACAAAAATTGCGTTGTATATTTATACCTTATTCTGTTTGCGCCAGGAATACCAGATACCTAGTGGGCAAAATCATCAAATAATCACTGCGACAAAGTGCATTTTCATTGAAATTGTATGTACATTTCTATAGATAAGCACTCCTCCGCCACAGATGTACTCTGTTGGGTTAAATATGACAACAATAAAATTGAATCGAAGTTTGGTCAACTATTTTCAAACACAAGTGAAAAAAGTCTCTGAGCTAGCGTTTTTACAGTATGATTATATCTTTGATACCTGAATGGATATTGATTATAATCGAAGATCTCGGAATAGGGAAATGTAACATCTTCGACGATTAGGGTTGGCCCGGGTTTAGGTTGAAAGCCAAGTTGGCCCATTTCATCTAACCTGAGTTTACATGAAAAAAGAGGCGAGCTAAAGCCTCAACATGGGTCTACCCGGGTTGGCTTTCTGCACCGGTTGTGAAAGCGGGTTGTGAAAGCGAGTTGACTCAGCAAATCCAGTTTAAATGCTGTATTATGGCCGAATTATGTTTAAATGCTGTAAAAGCGGTCAACTTTTCTCATGTAATTACGATCATCAACGTTTTAATAGACTTTCTAGAGAAAGATGAGCTTGCTATAACTCTACTTTACAACCCAACCCGCTTCGTATAATTAGGCCCTTAAAATGTTTCAAACTAGCTGATAAATTCCATCGTTAGGCTAACGTCATAGTCTTTGCAGTTATTTGAATGAGGAACATATACCGGCAACCGAAAATGTTATCCATTAGTGCTTTTCCAATTGAGTAGTTCATTAAAACGTTTGGAAGATTTCGCTTGTCAGACCAGTATTGTTTAAAAGAAGGGAAGATACATATCATGGACCACCTCATTATTTACGAATTATGGACTATGTTCCGAGAGAACCTTCTTTCATCATTGGGCATTTTTGATAAAAATGGATTTTACCTGGAAATGAAATCTTAGTAAAGACTCGATGGAGAAAATAAACCCTCATTTTGAAAGATTGAAAAAGATAAAAAATTATTAATGAAAAATAAGAAAATTCTTGATAAGAAATTATAATCGAGAGTTCAACCCACAGAAGCTCGTGCGGCTAGATTTTAATAAGGCTATGCTAAGACTAAAGAGGGAAGCTGTTCCGATTCGATCCGATTCCGATCCGACCTATGCCGTACAGCGTTACACCGCGTTACACCGCTTCTAAAAACAGTTTGAAAAGTGATACAAGGTTTCGCTCCTTCGTGGTATGAAAGGAAGGTAACCGCTCGTTCTATTAGTTACACAGACCCAGTTCGAAGGAAAACTCCGAACCAGGCGGGATTTGAACCCACGACCTAGGAATTCTAGTCCCATCGCTCTACCAACTGAGCTACCGGTTCATGGTATTCAATCCTCATTATCGATATGTAACTAGTGTTGCAGAGAAATCCATCTCCGACGTGATGTTATTGTGATTCGTGTTGGAATCCACCAACTACTACGATCACGAGATAACTTGGAGCATACTAGCATACCTTGTATCACTGATTCGATGCTCGTATGCTCCAAGTTATCTCGTGATCGTAGTAGTTGGTGGATTCCAACACGAATCACAATAACATCACGTCGGAGATGGATTTCTCTGCAACACTAGTTACATATCGATAATGAGGATTGAATACCATGAACCGGTAGCTCAGTTGGTAGAGCGATAGGACTAGAATTCCTAGGTCGTGGGTTCAAATCCCGCCTGGTTCGGAGTTTTCCTTCAAACTGGGTCTGTGTAACTAATAGAACGAGCGGTTACCTTTCTTTCAGTTTGAAAAGTGTTCTGAGTATTTCAGATAGAAAACTATAAACTATAAACTATAAAGGACGAAATCAAAGTGTCACTTGATGTCACCTCGTTATACAAAAAAGTTATCAGTTCGAGACACATTAATTGTAATGGAGATCTCCATGGCAATGGCCCAAATCTTCAAGACAAGACAAATATTCAACCTTCAAATATTTCATTAGAACTTATACTGAAATCTTATTCACTAAAAATTGGTTTCAATTTCGCAGAGAACTTATCGAACGAACTGATGGAGTAGGATCGTTAACTTTGATGCAACTAGGAAGGTGACCATTCGCCCAACAGAGCCCCGGTTTCGGACTAATGTCCATCCGGCAAGCTAGAAGCCGTGGGTTCGGGTCGCACTCGATCTGATAACTTTGCACTGCAATTGGAGAGGTATATTGCGTGTGTATGATGGCTAAAATGCTAATAATGATCTTCGAGAAGAAAAGTTCTATCTGTAAATGATTATAATATGAAGTTGATAAGAAGAGTGCAGAATAAAAAGTCAAAATTTGTAGAGGAGAGTTGAGTTCGAGACTAAAAACAAATGTCGTATGGTTGGACTCGTTTTTTGACAAAGTCAGCCGAAAAAAATCATTTCCCTTAAATGGAAACACCACTGCTGTATAGTGATGTTTTGACCAAGTAATAGCCTATAACGTGCAGATCAAATTTAAAATGTCCAACTATGGTTATAGACCTTGATAAACAAAAAAAAGTCATGGAAGATATTTGAAATCATATTGACGTCATTTTGGACGCCATGTTGTTGACCATTTTTAATTGAACACTAACAGCCAACAATCTCCACGACCACCACTACAGTCAAAGTAACATCAACATGCACGAAATCCCTGACGAAATTTGCGAACACAATTACTCACAACGCAGTCAAGTCCAACACGTCACCATCAACATGGAGTATGCTGATGACATAAGCGAAATCACCAGTGATCTCAATAATTCCCGCAGATACGAACGAGAGAGAATCATGAAGCTGTCAGATAAAGGCTTACAGATAAACGATAGTAAGACTGAAAGATATGCAATTAACCGAAAAAACAACTCGTGGAAGAAATGCAAATTACTTGGGTCACTCCTCGATTCTGACGAAGAAGTCAAAAGAAGAAAATCATTGGCTATAAATGCCGCAAATAATCTTGAACATCTTTTCAAAAACAAAAACTTGACATACTCCACAAAAATGAAAGTGCTAGAGACCTATGTCGAGCCAATATTTTTATACAATTCAGAAATCTGGACATTGAATAAGAGCCACGAAATTTCAATCGATGCGTTCCATCGTAAATTAATTAGAAAATATGTTTTTAACATCAAATGGCCGAACACTCTGAGCAATGAGGAACTTTACAGAAGAACCGGTACTCAAAGCTGGAGAAATAAGATCACTCTCCGGCGGCTCAAGTGGTTCGGGAAACTAATGAATATGGCAGAAGATACACCAGCCAAAAAAGCACTGCGGTATGGGCTATCGCCGTATTCGAAACCACCCGGAAAGCCCAAAACGACGTGGATATCCAAGATCAAGGAAGACCTGAAGAAAATGAACTTTTCGTGGACAGATGCAGAACGTCTAGCCAAAGAAAATACAAATGATTGGAACAAAATCATCACGAAATTTGTAAAAAACAACATCTAATATTTTATTATCTTTTTATACGTTTATAGGTAATGTAGATTATCATTTACGAATAAACCTAATGAATGAATGAATGAATGTTTCTAATGCCAACGTGAAATGAAAAAAAGAAATTTGACGTCAAATAAAAATCTTTGTCGATCTATGACTGCAAGTAAATCAGGTAGGTTTGAAACTTCAATAAAAGCACATACTTCCAATAGTTTTTTCTGTTTTGTCACTTAATAGCAGTTTTGTGCGCATCTCTGGCTGTTTTTCGATGGGGTGATCATATCTTATTTACCTGTGATGAATTACATTTCTTATTTTAGCTTCGAGTTACTTGTTGTTTGTTGTAAACAAAAGATTATTATGGTATTATTTGCCCAATCTCCTCCTTGGAAATCCAATAAACAATCACTGAACGTTGGTAAAGGAAAAGCCAATCTTCAGAAAGCATCTCCATCAAAGGGAATCAAGTAAGTTTAAGATACCCTACTTTTCTATTTTTAAAAAACCTTAATAAACTGATCTCGATTAACCATGCTTGTTGTATTCCAGGGTAATCAAACTTCAAAGAAACAAAATCATCTTACGTGCCGAAGTTGTTCTTCGTTGCCGTAAAGATTACGCCTTGAATGGTGGAGTTGGTACTCAAACAAAACGAAAACGGTCAGATGAACTCGAAACTGATCTGTTACCTCCCAGCAAAACGTGTCGTCTTGAGCTGGAAGAATTTTGTGACCATGACGTTCTACAACGTGGTTAAAAACGAAAACGTGAAGAGGTGTCACGTGATGATCTCTTGTTATCTTCACCTCGAAAGAAGCCTCGTTTGGATGTTGATGCTCAATATCTCAGTCAACACTATAGTGCTTAACTTTCTTTACATAGACGAGGTTAAAAGAATATGGATACAAAAAAGGTTTTCTGGTGTTACCCCTTGTGATTTCTTTTCCATACAAAGTAACGATCTCACGATCTCTCGATTAACCATGCTTGTTATATTTCAGGGTAATCAAACACTCACGATATGAAACTCTTTCAAATGGAATCACTTCTGTATGAGATAAATGCATGGAAAACAACCCTCCTTGAACATTTGCCACCTAAAAATTACATTTACATGTGTACACAGTACGATAAAAGATAAACACACTAAAACACCTTATGTGAACCAGGCTTTATAAGACGTACGGTATCGATACTCAGTAACAGAAGTTTAGACAGCATCAACGATATTATGAAAACTTTCTACAGACGTAGAAAAATATTTACGATCAAACTATTTGTCTAACTTCAAAGATCAGTCCGCAAGTTTTCACACCATAGCTTCTATGGCTAGGTTACTGATCTCTAATATTGTAAAAAGTCTAAAAATTTTCCTTAAAATTTCTTCTCTGTTATCTTATTTCTGGCACAATGTCAAATAAGTCTCAAAAAGACGTTGATGGTGGGTTCACAAACAGGATTCGTGTTTTCTTTTTTCGAAAGTGTTGAATTAGTGTTTTGCTCTAAAATATAATTTTGTGGATGCATTCTATTTCATTATTTTGGGAAATTTCCTTTGCCATAATAATGATTTATCCCATATTTATGGCTTTAAAAAAAGCCGTTGTTTTCTTTAAGCAAGTTACTTGGAACTTGTGTATTTGGTGACAGCTTTCGTTCCTTCGCTAACAGCATGCTTAGCAAGTTCACCAGGAAGCAAAAGACGAACTGCAGTTTGAATTTCACGAGATGAAATTGTAGATCGTTTGTTTTGTTGGGCAAGTCTGGATGCTTCCCCAGCAATCTTTCCAAAAATGTCATTTACAAACGAATTCATGATATTGATCGCTTTGTTTGATACACCAACATCAGGGTGAACTTGTTTTAAAACTTTATAAATATACATTCGATATGTTTCTGAACGTTTTCTTTTTCGACTACCAGGTTTGGTTGCTGTCCTAGTTTTACCAGTGATGGAACTTTCGTTTCGTTTTTTTGTTTTCGATTTCTTTGAGCCTGATTCCATTTTAGGGCTGTTTTGTCCCGTCATTTTTACATTAAAATTCACTATCTTCGAGATAATGTGTACAGTGTATACAGATTCGAAAACAGGATCCAAAATTCCCGCGCTGAAAAAAATTTGCAACAAAATCGAATGCCAGGCGTTCGATAATTTATAGCGCGGGAATTTTCGATTCAAGTTAATTTGTTCGATTATTTTGGCGGGAATTTTCGATCCTTGCTTTTTTCTATAAATACAGATCAGATCGAGATGTCGATCATTCTGAAATCAGAACTGTATGATAACTAATTATGGCTGGGAGTCCAAGAAAAGCAAGTCCGACAAGAAAAGCAAGTCCTAGGAAGGGCAGTCCTAAGAAGCCTTCTTCAAGAGCTGCTAGTCCAAAGAAAGGAAAAGTTGCTTCTAAGAAAGGTGTGCAAAAATCAGTAAAGAAAAATCAAAAGAAAACGCGAGGAAGAAGACGAAAAGAGAGTTATGGAATCTACATCTACAAGGTGCTGAAACAAGTTCATCCTGATGTTGGTATCTCCAGTAAAGCAATGAACATCATGAATTCGTTTGTCAACGACATTTTCGAAAGACTTGCTGGAGAAGCTTCAAGATTATCTCATCAAAACAAACGATCAACGATTTCATCTCGTGAAATTCAAACTTCAGTTCGTCTTTTGCTTCCTGGTGAACTTGCTAAGCATGCTGTTAGTGAAGGAACGAAAGCTGTTACCAAATACACAAGTTCCAAATAAATCCATTTGGATTACATCATAAAAGGCTTTTTTTAAAGCCACAAATTTAAACAAAAAGCGTTTTTAATGGCAAACATTCTTTCTTTCTCAGTCCTTCGACAAAACTCAAAACTCCCTGGTAGTTGAAATATTTAAACAGTGTGTCCTAATAAGAACTGCGGGAAAGTTAAAAGTGATCGAGAAATGTTAAACGCAGCATTCTTCATTTTTATTTTGAGCGAAGAGAATTTATAATAGTAGTAATCATGGTAAAAAAGACGTTCATAAGTGGGTGATAGGGTCAAATTGATTTTTCCGTGTCTTATAACTCGAAGTCCAAGTTCTTCGACTCGTTTTCTTCGATACATTTTACACATTTTTGTATTCTGAGTGACTTTTCTTTCCATGTTAGTTTGTTATTGAATTACAAATCTTCAATTTCTTGAAATTCGTTGTTCTTGTAAAAATAGCTTTACTCAGGAAGGAAATTCGGACCGACACGAAGCAACTCAACATTCGAAAGTGGCGGGAAAATTCGATCCTAATTCATTCGATTATTTTGGCGGGATTTTTCGATCCTGAAAGCCATATATAAATAGGGTCGAACATACAACGTACAGTAGTTGTTCGCACTGTATCGTGACGAAGTAAAAAGCAATCAGTAATGGCTGGAAGTCCGAAGAAAACAAGTCCAAGAAAAGGAAGCCCCAAAAAGGCAAGTCCGAAAAAACCATCATCAAGAGCTGCAAGCCCAAAACGAGGAAAGAAAGCTGCTCCTTCCAAGAAAGGTGCAAAAAAGCAAATCAGTAAAAATCAAAAGAAAACACGGGGAAGAAGACGAAAAGAGAGTTATGGAATCTACATCTACAAGGTGCTGAAACAAGTTCATCCTGATGTTGGTATCTCCAGCAAAGCAATGAACATCATGAATTCGTTTGTCAACGACATCTTTGAGAGACTTGCTGGAGAAGCTTCAAAATTATCTCATCAAAATAAACGATCAACGATTTCTTCTCGTGAAATTCAAACTTCAGTTCGTCTTTTGCTTCCTGGTGAACTTGCTAAGCATGCTGTTAGCGAAGGAACGAAAGCTGTTACCAAATACACCAGCTCTAAGTAACTTGCTCAAAACAAAACAACGGCTTTTTTTAAAGCCACATCTTTGAAAATAACATTATGTGGCTACAATCAAATAGTGTGAAAAAATACTCGTCTTTTAATTTGAAAATTGCTGTATAAATAGCATTGATTGCGGATTCCTGGATTTTGTTTGACCTTACGACTAAACTTGAACATTGTGAACGCTTCCTTACCCTCGATTCCTTTCAGAACTTAACCCCACTATATATGTCCTCATAACTCAGTTATATTAACTACATGTTTTCATTTCTAATCAAGAAAACCAGAATTGACATTTAATTGTGAAAGTGGCTAAAAGTATTATACTCATTGAAGTTTTATCTCGGGCGTAAATTCAAGGGGCGCGTTTTGGAGTCAAAGCAACATGGTAGTTTATGTGCTGGAGGAGACTAAGCAGTCAGTCTTGGCAACAAGCACAAGCTGTGCCTTGGTGCACGCAAATAGTGAATCTTTACTGCACTTAAGTTAATATAGTATATATATATGATAATATATTTCATTTTTCCAGCCCCAAAAATCGCTGGCGTGGTGACCTATTAGCATCAAGGCAAGGATGCTATATTTATCATAAGAGTGTGTCCTGTAGTAGAAAATATTAACCCCTTAGAATATTTTCACCCCCCATGGTTTAGGCTTATGACTAAACCTAACCCTAACCCTGACCCTAACCCTAACAATAACAAAGAAAAACTAACAAGTCATAAGTAAGCGTAAACCACGGGGGGTGAAAATATTCTAAGGGGTTAATATTTTCTACCACAGTCCACAAGCGTAGCTATATAGATGAATTATTAACCTATTTACTTTTCGCTGATCTCTATCGTTATTCCAGAAATCGAAGTAAGGAAGTAAAAAATAAAGAATTTGATAGAATAAAAACAGATTTCATTCAATTATATATCTATATAAATTTTAATTGTATTATATAGAGAGTTTCTTGAACAGTTTGGGGGTAATTTCGAGTTAAAGTTGTAAAGAGCTTTCTGTATTATTTTGAGGGATAATAAAACTCACAAAATTATGTTAAGAAGTCTTTTAATAGTTTCTGTAAATTTATTTACCAATCAGCTCAGTAGAAACTTTGACTTCCTTCAAAAGTAAAAGTAAGTATATATACCGTCTATCGTCCTAACTTCGGACATCCTTCCAAACTTCGGACATAAAAAAAAAATATCCGCAAAATACAAACCACATCAGTAAAAGTCCATACTGCAGTGTGAATTAAACTATAAATCTAAAACTTGTCACAACTAAACTTAACAAAAATGAAACACTTAAATTAGTTGACTGTACCCTTGAGACGAACGTGATTTATAATTACAATGCGCGTTTAAAGGCGAATATCCACTATGGATAATTGTCCACGGACGTAAATACAAACATACGCAGGAGCCAATTTGCCGAGATCTCCCTTCAGTGGAATGAAAATTTTCCATATAAACATCCACAACCGGGTTAATTTCATAGCATGCACATACTATTTGATAAACAAAAAATACAAAGGTGAGCCAGCCCGCTTCCATATAAAGGCGAGATGAAATTGTCTCGGCTAAAAGAGCCAGCCCGGCTAACCGGGCCAGCTCACCTCCATATAGTATTTCAAAAGTTAATACAAGTAGAAACCGTCTGCTATAATACTATTTTAAGTTGTTCGACAGGATTGCTATTGCAATCCCTTGAGGATCACGTTTATCATTATTTTCAAATCACTTATTGTCTACACACTTATTTACGCTTCACCCTGACTTTATTGCGTTTGAACACATTATTTTATCAGCCTTATCTAATAGACGAGTTTCCAATGTTATTTACACTTTTATACCTTGTACATACTAAAAATCAAATACAACGTATGAAAATAGATAGGAAGTGCTAATGTGTATTGAAACTTTCTAATGTCGATTGTCTTTAAGGGGACTCCAGAGAACCAAATAAAGTGACAACATTTTGAAGTGTATAAAGAGACTTTTATTTCCTGCGAGGCTGCGTGTGCATACTCACAGGAAAATGACTTGATTAATGATATTCTATGTTGCAATATACTGTAATTATCGAGCAAAGAACACTGGTGTTTATAAACATTACGTCACTAAGAAACTCATCTATATTTTAGTATTTATTGTGACTTGGTTTGATTGATTATGTATATTTCGTTTACCAGACAGGTCTGCTTATTTAGCGTGTCCAAAGTTTGGAAGGATGTCCGAAGTTAGGACGATTGACGGTATATAAATTGTGAGTTTTCATTTTTAGTTCTTTGGCTTATATCCATAATAATTGTTGGCTCTTCTGCCCACTAACTTGCAGCTAGAGGACATTAAAAGACAACCTATTTATAAAATCTGAATAATTGTTGTCAATATTCCTACAGCACATCTTCCAACTATAGAAATTAAAAACATATTGCATATACATACTGTCATTCCAACTTCTGCTTACAGTAACTGTTTTGAAGAATATTATGAGAAGTCACTTGTTACTTAACACTTCTTAATTGTTCTTTTGTTTCCAATTCTATCATATAATATCATAATATCTTACAGTATATATATAATATATCATACTAGTAACCCGTGTAAAAACTTTTTACCACATCTAACTTCGTAAAGGATATATGCAAATCCCGTGTCGAAAAAGGTGACGAAACATATAATCAAGGTGTGCAAACCCCGTAACGGAAAATTAAACCACGGAATCGTAAGTGGAAAATCTATCCATGCTGTAGAGCTCGAAAAACTAAGCAAAAAATGGGATCGTTTCGCTACGACCAACCGTTGTAGAGATATCGTTCGTTAAAGATTTTGATGACGTCATAGCCGCAGTACCAAATAAAATTTAGGCTCAAATTTTGCATCACCCCATCACCCGTAACGCAGACCCTAAAAAACATCAGTTATCCCTATTGGTTCTTGAGATATTTCCCCAAAAACGTCGCGTTTGATTAGGGATGCAATGCAACGATTCCCCCCATGATAGATTAAAAAACTGACGTCGCGACACGTGCTACTATATAATAATGGTAAAAAAAGCGCATGGCCTAACGAAAAATATGACCACGATTAATAAGATTTTGACTGTAAAATTCAACAAAATTTATCACTCTCTAAAATAAAAGTGTGACACACACTCGCTATTATATATAAGACTCGCGTAAAAGTTTTTTACGACTTTAATTTCGAAAAGAATCTGCAGAAATACAACGCGCTCCCGTGTGCCAACCCTGTGACGCAAATTTCAATTACGGAATCGGGACTGGAAAATGTACCCTTGTTGTAGAGCTCGAAAAATTGATCAAAAAAATGTATATATATGGGATCGTTCCACTACGACCAACCGTTGGAGAGATATCACCAATCAAAGATTTTGATGACGTCATAGCCGCAGTACCAAATAAAATTTAGGCCGAAATGTTGCGTCACCTCATCACCCGTATCGCCGACCCTTAAAAACGTCAGTTATCCCCATTGGTTCTCGATATATTTCCCCAAAAATGTCGCTTTCGATTAGGGATGCAATGCAATGGTTCCCCGTGATCATAAAAACATCTGACGTCAAACTCACAACTCCGTGATGCACTCAACAAGTAGTTAATATCAATAATCAGCAATTAATGAGCAATTATGTCATGTTTAATTTCCCGTGCCGCATGTGCACCCATACAATATTTAGTGTTTATGTTGTATTTTTCACAGTTGGTATGTTTGTAGTTGAATCTTTTTATATCCTCGCATCTGTTATGAATTTATTTCTGTTTGTATGTGGCTTGTATGTGGGTCAAGTGTCTGTAGTAAGTATGTATTTTTTGTATTGTTATAATATAGCCTTGATTACCAACATGGTTTTATTTATTTCACGCACAATCAAAGAGCTTTTTATGTTTTCACAAATGGCTCCTAGATTAGTATAATAACCACTTCTTTTAATGCAAAACAACTTGAGTATTTAGAGAACAAAACTATTATGGAAGGAAGTTTCTTGAAAAGTTGGTAATCTTCAAGTGACAGTTTGATGAAACAGACCAGTAGATTCCAGTAAAAAAGACAAGTTACATGTTTACAAGTCTTCAACTGATATGGAACTTAATTTTATACACAAAGGTAACACAGAATGTTTATCAGTGCTTTTATCAGACTTTTCTCTGGAAGAAGCTGCTCAACATGTTCTCGAACTTATGCGAAAGAAAGATTTGTCCATTCTGAACTTGGCTAATGATAAGGATCAAGTTGAATGTCTCAGTGATACTGTTTGTCAGCATATTGCTGAATTAGGTCTCAAAGAAATACTTGACACAATAAAAATGCAACCGATAGGTGATGACCATTACTTTGTGGGGTCTGTACTTGTGGCTATTAAAGACCTTCATATTGTCAAAAAGTACTTGTGGAAAGATGCAGAATTTATACCTGCAATGTGTTGTTTATTGGAGTTTTCACTGAATAACTCATCAAGCAACCCATTACTACGGGATGTTGTTGCTTGCGTGATACAAGGTTCTTTATTAGGTGGCACTCCTCAGTCATATTATCAATGTATTGGTGACTCAAATATGGTGGAACTGTTTACACAAATATTTAAGAAACGGCTACATGTTTTGTTTTCTAACTCATACGAAGAACTTATGATGAGCTTAATGTTAATATGTCAAAATAATATGACCTGTATAAACAAATGTAGTGAGTTGAAAATTGCAAGTATTTTAGAAGAGTTTGCAAAATGGGACATAATAGATCATGATGTGAAAGAAAAGGCCCTCGTCGCTGCAGCTTGTATTCAACATATGACAAATCAAGGTGATTTACCAGATCATAAAAAACTTGTGTTGAGTAAATTTTCGAGTCATATCAACAAAAAGAACAGGAAATGCAAACGCATGGAGACTATTGTTTGTTCAAATGCTGAGTGCGGTAAAGTGGAGCCAGATTCTGCTGACGGCAGATTCAAAAAGTGCGCACAATGCCGGATTGCAGTGTACTGTTCTAAAGAATGTCAAAGAACTCACTGGAAAGGTGGTCATTCTAAAATATGCGTTCCTCCTAATACCTGATTAATATTGATATCATGGCTATTTATTAGTCATGAAAACAATTATTTGAAAATTTAACTTCAAATATATATAAAAGAAGTGTAATGTTATGTTTTGTAAACTATTTATGTATATTTGCATATGTTATATTTTCAAATGTATATCATTGTACATATTGTAATATGTACGTCATTGTGCATATAATTTCATTTGCATTCTTTGTGTGGCTAAGGATAGTTTGAAAGATTTTCAAATGAAATAAAATGAAAGCCCAAGCGCAATTTTTTCAACACAGTTTTTTTTTTAGTTTCATTTTTTCTGAAATCTTTATCACACATTTTTTTAGTACTTTTTACCTTTTTTATGTACAATATGTATGATGTATCCTATGCTGGTAATGAAAAGGTTTTTCTGTATAAGTGATATATACTTGATTTAACCTAAATTTCTATGGCTTGTTTCATAGCTATAAGAAGTTTGTTACTTCTCGAAAGTCCAATTGGCTTTTGTTACATTTTTTTCAAGTAGGATATTAATAATTTGTTTTCCAATTTAAATGATCAAATACATTTTTTCTTTTTGATAATCTTATAATGCTTTTGATATGTTAATTCCATTCATTCTGAGATTGTAAATGGGGTTTTGTCTTCCTTTGTAGTTATATACTCCTGTAGTTTTAAGGTTGTTCTCGTAAGTTATTGTTAGTTCTGAAAAATTATTATTTCTTAGTATAATTATGCCACGTGCAGGATGAGAATAGGTAAGACCTAAGAATAAGGATTGATAGCGAAATGTAAAATACAGTATTAAGCCGTTCAATTTATTCCACCTGTATATCCTTTAGAAGGAATCCACACGTTTCGTTGCTAATATAACTGGTCTTTTTTCAAGAATTCTTTGAAATTTATATTTTTTGTATTAAATGAAATTCAATGGATCTAAAATGAAAATGCTTCAGTTTTCAGTCCTTTGTGATGAAGACTAAAAATTTCAAACAAAATGTTAGTTGGGTATGATCTTAGTGATTCCGACTCATCTGATAATGGCATTGAAGAAGAAACAATTGTTGGTATTGGACGAAGTAATTCTCAAAAAGTTACTGTTGACAAAACCTTTATGGTAGGTTAAGCTCCTTGAAAACTATTTTCCTTGAAATCATTGGGTCACTCAGTTTACATTGCAAAATATTTTCATGGATGATAACTTAAGTTCATCTTCAATCTTCGGAAGGTTTTGTTTTATTGGAATATTTTCATATTTTTGCAACAAAATAATTTCAAACCTGATTTTGAATCATTCAATAATCTAACAGTTTTTATTCCATTTGTGGAATAGATCTACTATGTAAAGGTTGTGTTAAGCGTATTTTAGGGAGAGCATGGGTTGCAACCATTTTGTGCAAACAGGACAGTACGGTTTCGTTTAATTATGTTTTTTTTAGGAAAAATTTAATTGTTTGAAGGAAAGAAGACAGAAATTCGAGACAGAAAAACAAAGTTCTTCCAAAACTGAAGGTATCAGTTTCTGTCTTTTAAATTTTTTTTTTTGTGTTTACAGGGTTGCCACTCTGTCAGGACTTTCTGATTTTCATGATTTTGTCCAGTTTGAAAAAGTTGTCAGGAAAATCAGGAAAAATTTGAATGTGAGGAAAATGTCATGATTTTGTATATAATATGCCTCAAAAATAATTTTTCATTTTGTTATGTTCAGCTTTGTCCTGGGTATGATGTTAAAAAGTGATAAAATTAATGCTGAAGAACTTTGCCTCCCATAATACATCATAATGTTTTTACTATTCTTGGATTTCCATATTTGTGACGGTTTGAAGGAAAATCATAACAAGTAATATTACTTATAAATTAATCAGTAATTTATCAGAAATTTATCAGTAATAATAATCAGTAATACTGATAAATAACCAGTAATTCGTTCGATGAATCACTAATACTGATAAATAATCAGTAATACTGATAAATTACAGATTATTTATCAGTATTTACCGATTATTTTATCAGTAATTACTGATTCATCGAACAAATTACTGATTAAATCTATTGTTTTCTAATCAGTAATTTACTGATAAATGTATCAGGAATTATGACTTTCCCTCAAACCGTCACATTTTTACAAATAACTGCAATTTTTTGATAGTAAAAGTTTGACTGTACTACTATTCATAGATAAGGAAAGCCCGAATAAAAACCATCCTTTGATCCTCTCTTTATTTCATTGTTTTTCAAAAAGCAACGTGTGAATAAGTGTCTGAATAGTATTTTGTACAAATTCCTATATATGAAGAAAGCTTTTTTTCCCAAAAGAAAAGGACCAAAATATATTTTCGTGTAGGCTGTGTGGCAGATTTTCTTTAAGTCTAAGGAATATGGTAATGGACACCAAGAAGCACATGACATGTACTATATACCAAAAGAGTCTTGCCAACATTATAAAACACAAGTTAAACTCTGCATGTTCCGGAAGTTATGGTACTGTATGTCATGTCTGATATGGTACAGTATGTCATGTCTGATATGGTACAGTATGTCATGTCTGATATGGTACAGTATGTCATGTCTGATATGGTACAGTATGTCATGTCTGTTATGGTACGGTATGTCATGTCTGTTATGGTACGGTATGTCATGTCTGTCATGGTACGGTATGTCATGTCTGTTATGGTACAGTATGTCATGTCTGATATGGTACAGTATGTCATGTCTGATGGTTCTTCTAACAGTTCTGTCATTTATGTCATATTTTTCGGAATTACAACGATTTTGTAGTTGTATATACTTGCATAGGATGTACATCATTTATTTATATGCAGTATTTAATAATAATTTTGTAAAAAGTCAGGCTTTTTGATTCTGTAATATGACTGGCAACCCTGGTTAATGAAATCTCACTTGAGTTTATAACATTGAAAGCTCTATCTTTGATGTGTAGACGTTCTGGCTGATAGGAAAACCTCAAAGAAGCGGACCAAACGGAAACGGTTGGTAGAAACCATGAGCATCTTTTTGTTGTTTTTCGAGTTTGATGTTTCAATTCTTTCTCTTGATCCACTAACAACTAGTCTTCTTCAATTAACCTTCAAGAAGATTTGAAAAAAGCTATATCGTCGTTTCTCTTATAAATGTTGTCTTAGCAACGTTTATTAGAAAATCGACCATGATCTTGATTTTATAACGTTGCTCAACAGTGGGTACTGGACAAGAATCAGTCTTCGAAAAATCTCTTTCAGATCATTAATCTAAGCTATGAAAGTCATCAATGAGGACTCTGACGAGTGATAAATGTATGTTAAGATTTGCAGATTTTGTCACGAAAGTTTAGGAAAAATATAATTCAAACATTTCAACTTTTCATTCACACTTGTCATTTTGGAATAGATACCGCCCTCCTATAAAGGCCGCCCTCCTATAAAAGCCACCTCCTAATAAACGCCGCAGTCTTTAAAAGAGGAAATATGGCATGAATACATTGTTTACATGTGTGCAATAACTGTCTCGTTAGTTTGCTGAAGGGAAGGGTTTCGTGTCGATGATACACGAGAACTCACGATCTATTCTTCCGTTTCAGATGCGCTGATTTTGCAGGTATCAATAAATACATGGACTCGACATTTCGAGTTCAGCCTGAACACGATCCTTACAACTTGAAAAAGGTAGCTATTTTTTGTTTTATTTACAAGTTGTAAGGAATGATATGGGAAAGAGTTAGCTCTAGAGAAGGTATTATCTCACAGGACGAATTAATTCAAATCACTGCGAAGGAGTGCCATTCTATACAAATATACACAACATTTCTATAAATGTTCTACATCGCAGTGACTTTTGGTTGATCATTGCCCACTGTGTAGTGTAACATTGAAACTATCCAATTCATTAGAGTAAACTCGAGAAGGAAATCGATGAAGCGATACACGATAAAGATTACGAACTAGCAGAACGTTTAAACGATGAACTAGCGAATAGACAATTTGCAACGAAAGTTCATAGTGCGGTGCAAGCGAAAAGATATCAAGAAAATGCTGAGGAGAAACTAAAACACAAACAGAAGAAAAGAAAGTTGAAATGGGCTTTTAGTCACAAGCAACGATGGGAAACCAAAGGCAACATGTGAGCTTCTACGAGAAGCTGCATTCACAGAGAGTGTTCGAACGATTGAAGCAGGCACCTCAGAATTAATCGAAAATCGGACTGGTTGTTCCAGGAATTTCATGACGTCACTGAATTTAACATTCAATGTAACACGACACATCGGAACGATTCCTAATCCTGTTTACACGAAACAGTTTGAGAGGATTTGTGTTGGGATGTCACAGAAATGAATTTTAACTGGAGTCATGACCATCACACGAAAACATTTAATGATTGACTGAACAAAAAAATAAAGAGAGTGTTTTTCATGTTTGAACCGAAATCGTAACCGTTTTGAAATTAGGACCTTGATGTAGTTTTCCATGACAGGAGGGCAGACCAACTTTGTACTTAAATTGTTTTCTGGCGTGATCTCCAAAATAAACGACAGCAATGTCAATGATACAAAAATCAAATCACAAATGCTGGTTAAGTTTACTTGACCCTTGTCAACTATCAGGCGAACTTTGCGCCCTCTATTTCTCTGATTTTGGGCATTTCACTGGATAGCAAAGAAGGCGTTATTCACTGGCTAGGCAAATGCGCCTTACATCGCAGTTTGCCCACATGACCACAATTTTTCAACGATTCGCTTCCCACCGCATGCGTCTTTGTCCTCCCCCCGCGCCCGTAGTTCGTGCCGTCAGTTTTCACGTCCTCGTATAGACGTATGTCTTTGTTGACAGCTCATCCTTGTCGACTGTGTTAAGCTTGACGAATGTACCATCTGGATATTCCCCCGTTCCGACATCGATTGTTTTCTTATTGTGTCTATACGTATATCGAAAAGGCAAGAGACCCTGGGTTCGAGGTTGGGTGTCAATCCTTGCTCGTTTTTGTTTGGCAAACAAGTTGGAAGAGGGCGAAGAAGAGTCGTAGAAGTTGAGAAAATCCAGATAGGTCGATGGAGATTTTTTTAAGAAATAAAACACCACGGGAATTTTGAGATTTTATCATTGGAGAATGTCTATTCTGATAACCTTGGCAAGTAATAAACATCTTGATTAATCAAATGAAGATAAACACCGCATTTTTTATTCCAGAGTGTTGTGGAATTCTTGGAAATATGTCAACAAATGTAAACAATTTATGCTGGATGGAACTCTACAAATTATATTTGGCCTCTATATTGGTAATATGTGACTATTACAAAAACTGAATCCGCAAGACAAAACTTCATCCGACCACGTTTTAAAATATATACAGTCGACTCTCGATATCTTGAACCACGATATCTCGAACAATATTTTCCATCCCCTGGCTAATTTTCGCGGGAATGACAATTCACTGTATGCAACCGCGGTTCAAACTGTTCCATAAACTTTGAAATCTCTTTTTTATAGCAAGAATACAAGACATTGTTATGTTCCAGCGTTTCAACAACAGTCCAGTACACACCGCGTTAAGCCATCAAAGGTGTGACACTGAGCTCGAGGTTGTTACATTACGATGACACCAGCTATTTAAATCATAATGTTCTTGATACACAAACCTCGTTCCGAGGTTCCTTGCGTTTTCAATAATTTTGACGCCATCCTGATTATCAATCATTTTCTTGACATAACTTACAATATTCATTCTTATATGTCCCTTACAACCATAATGAATTAAATTATTTTTTGAGACTTTGTCTGTTTTTTTTTTTTGTTTCTTTTTTTATTATAGGCGGTGTTACACGAGTGTTTCGTCTGTGTTCGAAATAAAACCACTCGCAAAAGTATACATTCCTGTATTTTATTACGATTTGAGATTTCATTACACGATCAATATAAAGTCTTGTTTACACAAAAGGATTTATGTAAAATTTCAGGTGGTTGAAAATCTTTTCTAATTAGCATGATTCGAAAAAAAGCATTTTTTGTTTACACCAAACTATATTTCTATGAATTTATGGGGATTTACATACAACTTGGAGGCTGTTTATATGAGAGGCGGGACAGGTCGTTTGCCGGGAAAGGACGAAAAATGGGATGACTTTATCCCGACTTTTTATGAAAACTTCAATGGAACCGGCATCTCGTTTTTCGTCCCGTCCCGTGAAACGTCTCGTTCCGCCTCTCATATAAACAACCCCCCCATAGAGCAAGAAGCCCTGGGTACGAGGTTGTAGTTTTCCATGATTTTTTTTCATCGTGTAACAGGTTCGTTGATTTTACGAATCTGCCATCAAACTTTTCTTTTCCCCAGAAAGTTCTCTTGGGTGAATATGCAGCGGTGGTGTGGTGGTTAGTACCTTTGAGTGCGACCTCTGCGACCCGTGTTCGAGTCCAGTCATGTCGTATCTCAATACACCACTCCGATGCGCTTTAAAAGCAGCGTATCAGCCCATTAGGAGCCATCGACTGACTGCACACTGGCCTTCGGGCAAGTTAGAGCAATGCTATACGTATCTCTGGCGGTAAGTCAACTAGTTGTAAGTCGGTGGGTGGAAGAACCAACCATTACGGATGGAAGCCCAAGGACTAAAAGCTCTCGTTACTTACTCACTTACATATGAACGAGGTAAAAAAAATCATGTGTGAGAATGAAATACTTTTTAATGTTCTAAAAATTAATTAATCATCAATTCTCTTTTTATAATTTTATGAAACTTTTCCTAAAAATGTTATTATAACTAGTGCCCACAGCCCTGCTGCGTGCAATAGAAAGCATTTCCAATACTCTCGCTTTGAAACAGAAATGGAATATTAATGGTTTCAACCAAAACAAAAGAATTAGAATTACAAGTATTCAACCAATGAACATGAAGTTGCCATGGTTTCAAAATACAAATAACAAAAGTATATAATTCGATGGAAAATAAAATTATTCTGGAAGTGCAAACGACAACGAGTGCAAGCAACCTGTTCAATTTTTTTGGCGAAGAAAAGCAAAATTCAAAATGGCCGGCAGTCTTGAGAAAGGCCATGCTTTAGCAGGACTTATACTTGGAGTAATCGAGTTGACGGTGGCGCTTGTGGTGATCATTTGCTCGTTCGTATTATCCGGGAAAGCAAACCTTAGCGCCACCATGACACCTTATTGGGCTGGCATTCCGGTAATGATATTGAAACATTTTTGAGTATCTATATCACACTGTTTTTCGTTTGGGACAAATTTATTAAAATAACATTTCTTCTATCTTAGTTCATACTTCCTGGGATACTTGGTGTTGTGTCTGGCATCACGAAAAGCAAATGTGCAGTAAGGAGAATTTTGTGAATATTTATCTGTCTTTAAAGCTCAAGAAAACATTTCATACAAGTGTGAAGCTATTTGGATTTTAAAATTTTCAGCTTACAGAAGTAACTCCCTCTCCTCTCTAAGTATATTATTTAGAAATTCATAATACAATAAAAATTTTTTTTAAAAAAAAGGAGATGGAAGTTGGAGTAACGAAACTCTCTCTTCCATTTAAAAATATTTTAAAATGTTATTGAGTTTTTAACTCAAAATATAAGATTTTTTATAAAAAGATTTATAAATAATTCACGAACTTAGTGCTACACTGTCGTAGTGCGTTAATTTCCATGTGTCGAAACAATCTGTACGTGTGCACAGTATCCATTATGATAAATAAAGTGTAAGTCTTGGGTTTTTAAGGCTAGGAAGAAAAATTTGATTTTTCTGACAAATTTTCTTCACGAAAATTAAAAATTAAAAACATACGCTTTCTTACAGCTATTTCTACAAAAATACAAAAATGTTTGATTCAATAATATCTTTATTCCCTATGGTACATTTAAAACAATTAAAAATGTTAAAAACAATTTATTTCATATCCCTACACTCATTCCTGATTCCCTAAAGCTTCGGGGACACGGGCAACATTTTTCATGCGATTGCAACAAAATATTTTTTGTTGCAGTCGCACGACACTACGTGCCTATATCGAATTTCTTTCAACAAAATACTGTTGTTATGATTACCGAAGCAAAATTGTTTTCACATGTCAGCAAAAATAAACGAATATCATTAAGGATTATAAATAAATAAGGAATATAAATAAGGATTAATTTTGACTTTGATTTTCAGAATTTTTGATATCGTATCTGATTTTTCTAGGTTCCACTTGGAGATACAAGATCTTAGAGGCATACTGCTGAGAAATGGCTACCCATCCAACTTGATTGATCGATGCATTAAGTCATTTCTTGACAGAATGTTTCGAGAGAGGAAAGTTGTCATTACTGTGCCTAAGTTAGAAGTATTTCTTGTTTTGCCATAGTTAGGTAAATTATCTTTGAAATTAAGAACTCGTTTGCTTAGTACTTTTAGTAAAAACCTTCCTTGTTGTCAGCTTAAGGTAATTTTTAAATCTAGTAGTAGAATTAGCGATTTTTTTCGTTTTAAGGACCGTACCCCAATGACTCTGCGCTCAAATGTTGTATATAAATTTAAGTGCGATGGCTGCAATGCCATCTATTATGGTAAAACTATGCGACATTTGAAAGTACGAGCCTGCGAACATATGGGAATTTCGGCCTTAACTGGAAAAGCCGTTAAATTACAAAACCATAGCGCTATTTCGGAGCATGTAGTACATTGTAAAAATAAGCCTACATTTGAGAATTTTTCTATACTCTCCTCCGCAGGCAGCAATTTTGACTTAGAATTGAAAGAAAGTTTGTTAATCCGTAGGGACAAGCCTATCCTCAATCGGAATATAGCATCATTGCCATTATTTCTATTTTCGGATGGTTGATTTGTCCCTGGGGGAATTTCTTGACCGTATGATCGTACGACCTTATCGTATCGTACGACTTCTTGTATATATTCTGTCACACTTGTATTGTTTTCCACTTGAAAATGGCCGTTGTACGGCCGAAACGTTGTCAAATATAATTTCACAAATTTACAATCTTGTTATTTCAAATTTCATATTTAAATCAGTTTGATATTTTTTTTTGTTGCTGCAACAAATTTTAAATATTGCAAATGCGTTTTGTAAAATGTTGCTAGTGTCCCCACATTTGCAACATGCTTTTATACAAAAATTTTATTTTAATCCAATGATATTCGTTCATTTTTGCTGACATGTCAAAACAAGTTTGCTTCCGTAATCATAACAACATGGCTTCCGACGAGAGCACGCAGTATTTTGTTGCAAGAAACTCAACATAGGCGACACTACGTGCGACTGCAACAAAAAATATGAAAAATGTTGCCCGTGTCCCCGAAGCTTTAAGATATGTACAATAACAGTACAAAGAAATATCACTAATTATAACATGTTTTCCCATAGTTCTACCATAGTTCTGTGTTGACATTTGAAAAGTTCAGTAGAGTTTTTTCTTGGTGCGTTCTCTTTCCTAATTTTTCTTTTTTTTCTTTTCTAATCCTTTTCTTTCAATTTTTAGTTAGACCTGATGATGACTCGACATAGTTTGTAAAGAAAATTTGTCAGAAAAATCAAATTTTTCTTTCTTGCCTTAAAAACCCAAGACTTACACTTTTATAATAATGGAAAGGAAATCATACAGAAAATATGACATTATGATAAAATATGCACTCTAAAAAATATTTCAGTTTATCTGTTCAGTCATTATAATTGAATAAGTCAGACTTTATCATGTCATGAACAAGCGAGTTTATTTTGGCTACGTTTTAATCTTAGCGTTAAACCATTGGTTAAACTGCCTTTACGAATTTGAATCTCCATCGGCTATGATAAGTTCTTTTTGATACCGTGTTGATGTTGTTTACCTTCTTTTTGACTTTAGGACACCCATGGTGGAGTAAAGTCTTTAAAATACCCGTGTTTCTCCTCCTCCTCCTACTACTACTACTACTACTCCTCCAAGTTATGAACGTTTTCGTGCAACGTTTACATGACATCGTTGCCGAATTCGCAAATTCGGTCAAATTAGGACTTCCAGTTGACCAATTTTCATGAAATTTTGCACGGATCACAATTGAAAGGTGCTGATTTCAAATTTGACAATGATATTGCCAGGTTTGACTAAAATTGGCCAATTTAGGCCAAATTTGGACCAAATTTCGAAAGTTCTTCAATTTTCATGAAAATTTGCACGGATCACAATTGAAAGGTGCTGATTTCAAATTTGACAATGATATTGCCAGGTTTGACTAAAATTGGCCAATTTAGGCCAAATTTGGGCCAAATTTCGAAAGTTCTTCAATTTTCATGAAATTTTGCACGGATCACAATTGAAAGGTGCTGATTTCAAATTTGACAATGATACTGCCAGGTTTGACTAAAATTGGCCAATTTAGGCCAAATTTGGGCCAAATTTCGAAAGTTCTTCAATTTTCATGAAATTTTGCACGGATCACAATTGAAAGGTGCTGATTTCAAATTTGACAATGATATTGCCAGGTTTGACTAAAATTGGCCAATTTAGGCCAAATTTGGGCCAAATTTCGAAAGTTCTTCAATTTTCATGAAATTTTGCACGGATCACAATTCAAAGGTGCTGATTTCAAAAATTTGGCAATGATTTTGCCAGGTTTGACTAAAATTGGCCAATTTAGGCCAAATTTGGACCAAATTTCGAAAGTTCTTCAATTTTCATGAAATTTTGCACGGATCACAATTGAAAGGTGCTGATTTCAAAAATTTGACAATGATTTTGCCAGGTTTGACTAAAATTGGCCAATTTAGGCCAAATTTGGACCAAATTTCGAAAGTTCTTCAATTTTCATGAAATTTTGCACGGATCACAATTGAAAAGTGCTGATTTCAAATTTGACAATGATATTGCCAGGTTTGACTAAAATTGGCCAAATTTGGGCCAAATTTCGAAAGTTCTTCAATTTTCATGAAATTTTGCACGGATCACAATTGAAAGGTGCTGATTTCAAATTTGACAATTATTTTGCCAGGTTTGACTAAAATTGGCCAATTTAGGCCAAATTTGGACCAAATTTCGAAAGTTCTTCAATTTTCATGAAATTTTGCACGGATCACAATTGAAAGGTGCTGATTTCAAATTTGACAATGATATTGCCAGGTTTGACTAAAATTGGCCAATTTAGGCCAAATTTGGACCAAATTTCGAAAGTTCTTCAATTTTCATGAAAATTTGCACGGATCACAATTGAAAGGTGCTGATTTCAAATTTGACAATGATATTGCCAGGTTTGACTAAAATTGGCCAATTTAGGCCAAATTTGGGCCAAATTTCGAAAGTTCTTCAATTTTCATGAAATTTTGCACGGATCACAATTGAAAGGTGCTGATTTCAAATTTGACAATGATATTGCCAGGTTTCACTAAAATTGGCCAATTTAGGCCAAATTTGGGCCAAATTTCGAAAGTTCTTCAATTTTCATGAAATTTTGCACGGATCACAATTGAAAGGTGCTGATTTCAAAAATTTGACAATGATTTTGCCAGGTTTGACTAAAATTGGCCAATTTAGGCCAAATTTGGATCAAATTTCGAAAGTTCTTCAATTTTCATGAAATTTTGCACGGATCACAATTGAAAGGTGCTGATTTCAAAAATTTGACAATGATTTTGCCAGGTTTGACTAAAATTGGCCAATTTAGGCCAAATTTGGACCAAATTTCGAAAGTTCTTCAATTTTCATGAAATTTTGCACGGATCACAATTGAAAGGTGCTGATTTCAAATTTGACAATGATTTTGCCAGGTTTGACTAAAATTGGCCAATTTAGGCCAAATTTGGACCAAATTTCGAAAGTTCTTCAATTTTCATGAAATTTTGCACGGATCACAATTGAAAGGTGCTGATTTCAAATTTGACAATGATATTGCCAGGTTTGACTAAAATTGGCCAAGTTAGGCCAAATTTGGACCAAATTTCGAAAGTTCTTCAATTTTCATGAAATTTTGCACGGATCACAATTGAAAGGTGCTGATTTCAAATTTGACAATGATATTGCCAGGTTTGACTAAAATTGGCCAATTTAGGCCAAATTTGGGCCAAATTTCGAAAGTTCTTCAATTTTCATGAAATTTTGCACGGATCACAATTGAAAGGTGCTGATTTCAAAAATTTGACAATGATTTTGCCAGGTTTGACTAAAATTGGCCAATTTAGGCCAAATTTGGACCAAATTTCGAAAGTTCTTCAATTTTCATGAAATTTTGCACGGATCACAATTGAAAGGTGCTGATTTCAAATTTGACAATGATATTGCCAGGTTTGACTAAAATTGGCCAAATTTGGGCCAAATTTCGAAAGTTCTTCAATTTTCATGAAATTTTGCACGGATCACAATTGAAAGGTGCTGATTTCAAATTTGACAATGATATTGCCAGGTTTGACTAAAATTGGTCAATTTAGGCCAAATTTGGACCAAATTTCGAAAGTTCTTCAATTTTCATGAAATTTTGCACGGATCACATTTGAAAGGTGGTGATTTCAAATTTGGCAATGATTTTGTCAGGTTTGACTAAAATTGGCCAATTTAGGCCAAATTTGGACCAAATTTCGAAAGTTCTTCAATTTTCATGAAATTTTGCACGGATCACATTTGAAAGGTGGTGATTTCAAATTTGGCAATGATTTTGTCAGGTTTGACTAAAATTGGCCAATTTAGGCCAAATTTGGACCAAATTTCGAAAGTTCTTCAATTTTCATGAAATTTTGCACGGATCACAATTGAAAGGTGCTGATTTCAAATTTGACAATGATATTGCCAGGTTTGACTAAAATTGGTCAATTTAGGCCAAATTTGGACCAAATTTCGAAAGTTCTTCAATTTTCATGAAATTTTGCACGGATCACATTTGAAAGGTGGTGATTTCAAATTTGGCAATGATTTTGTCAGGTTTGACTAAAATTGGCCAATTTAGGCCAAATTTGGACCAAATTTCGAAAGTTCTTCAATTTTCGCAAAATTTTGCACGGATCACAATTGAAAGGTGCTGATTTCGAATTTGACAATGATTTTGCCAGATTTTACTAAAATTGGGCAATTCAGGTCAAATTTGGACCAAATTTCGAAAGTTCTTCAATTTTCATGAAATTTTGCACGGATCACAATTGAAAGGTGCTGATTTCGAATTTGACAATGATTTTGTCAGGTTTGACTAAAATTGGCCAATTTAGGCCAAATTTGGACCAAATTTCGAAAGTTCTTCAATTTTCGCAATAATTTGCACGGATCACAATTGAAAGGTGGTGATTTCAAATTTGGCAATGATTTTGTCAGGTTTGACTAAAATTGGCCAATTTAGGCCAAATTTGGACCAAATTTCGAAAGTTCTTCAATTTTCATGAAATTTTGCACGGATCACATTTGAAAGGTGGTGATTTCAAATTTGGCAATGATTTTGTCAGGTTTGACTAAAATTGGCCAATTTAGGCCAAATTTGGACCAAATTTCGAAAGTTCTTCAATTTTCATGAAATTTTGCACGGATCACAATTGAAAGGTGCTGATTTCAAATTTGACAATGATATTGCCAGGTTTGACTAAAATTGGTCAATTTAGGCCAAATTTGGACCAAATTTCGAAAGTTCTTCAATTTTCATGAAATTTTGCACGGATCACATTTGAAAGGTGGTGATTTCAAATTTGGCAATGATTTTGTCAGGTTTGACTAAAATTGGCCAATTTAGGCCAAATTTGGACCAAATTTCGAAAGTTCTTCAATTTTCGCAAAAATTTGCACGGATCACAATTGAAAGGTGCTGATTTCGAATTTGACAATGATTTTGCCAGATTTTACTAAAATTGGGCAATTCAGGTCAAATTTGGACCAAATTTCGAAAGTTCTTCAATTTTCATGAAATTTTGCACGGATCACAATTGAAAGGTGCTGATTTCGAATTTGACAATGATTTTGTCAGGTTTGACTAAAATTGGCCAATTTAGGCCAAATTTGGACCATATTTCGAAAGTTCTTCAATTTTCGCAATAATTTGCACGGATCACAATTGAAAGGTGCTGATTTCGAATTTGACAATGATTTTGCCAGATTTTACTAAAATTGGGCAATTCAGGTCAAATTTGGACCAATTTTCGAAAGTTCTTCAATTTTCATGAAATTTTGCACGGATCACAATTGAAAGGTGCTGATTTCGAATTTGACAATGATTTTGTCAGGTTTGACTAAAATTGGCCAATTTAGGCCAAATTTGGACCAAATTTCGAAAGTTCTTCAATTTTCGCAAAAATTTGCACGGATCACAATTGAAAGGTGCTGATTTCGAATTTGACAATGATTTTGCCAGATTTTACTAAAATTGGGCAATTCAGGTCAAATTTGGACCAAATTTCGAAAGTTCTTCAATTTTCATGAAATTTTGCACGGATCACAATTGAAAGGTGCTGATTTCGAATTTGACAATGATTTTGTCAGGTTTGACTAAAATTGGCCAATTTAGGCCAAATTTGGACCAAATTTCGAAAGTTCTTCAATTTTCGCAAAAATTTGCACGGATCACAATTGAAAGGTGCTGATTTCGAATTTGACAATGATTTTGCCAGATTTTACTAAAATTGGGCAATTCAGGTCAAATTTGGACCAAATTTCGAAAGTTCTTCAATTTTCATGAAATTTTGCACGGATCACAATTGAAAGGTGCTGATTTCGAATTTGACAATGATTTTGCCAGATTTTACTAAAATTGGGCAATTCAGGTCAAATTTGGACCAAATTTCGAAAGTTCTTCAATTTTCATGAAATTTTGCACGGATCACAATTGAAAGGTGCTGATTTCGAATTTGACAATGATTTTGCCAGGTTTTACTAGAATTGGGCAATTTAGGTCAAATTTGGACCAAATTTAGAAAGTTCTTCAAATCTCAAAAAATTTTGCGTCGATCACATTTAAAAGGTGCTGATTACGAATTTGTCAGTCATTTTGTCAGATTTGACGAGAAATGGGTAATTCAGGCCAAATTTGAATCAAACTTAGAAAGTTCTGCAATATTCATAAAACTTTCTACAACGCACAATTAGAAGTTGTTGATTTTGAATTTGCCAGTCATTTTATTAGATTTGAACATAATTTGGCAATTCGGCAACGTTGTATTTTTGAGACTAACTATGCATCGTTGTGTCACGTCCTGAAGTCTTCAAGCCAAGCGGCTTCTTGTTTAATGTAATATTAACGGACAAACGCCATCCTCAAAAACCTTTTGAATTAAATAAGTGCAGTGACACCTAAAGAAATAATTAGATGATTAGGTGTTGCGGAGCCAAGGAAAAATAGTACTGTTGGTAAAAAGCCTCTGTTAACATTTTCCAACGTCAGATAGAAATGCCTTATCCAGCCAAATGTTAAATAAAATCCAATGTCTTTCTAAGATGTCGAGTTTTTACATGTTACAGATCCTGTTTCATTTAAGTTCCACGACGTACTGGGCGTTTTGAAAGGCGTTTTGAAGTTCAAATGCTAGGGGTGGCGTTCTTTCCTTTAGATGATTGCATACATGGTACTGAACATCATTTGCTTCGTACTGCAAGGCGTAGGCACGATTCTTGTTGCTATCGTTGTTGCTATATGGGCAGCTTACGCAAACAATACGTCATCGAATTGTTCTACTGTGGGTCACAAACATTGCCGATGCATTGTCGATGGAAAAACACGGGATATTTACGGTAACTTTTTCTTCATTTGGTTTCTCAAGCTCTTAGTCTTTGTTTGATCAAATTTTATTCCATTTCACGAAATAATTATTTTAAACAATACTTAAGTGGAAAGTTGTCAAAGTAGTAACCAAGCAACCAAAGTAGTAACCAAGCAACTGACCGAATTTCTGTTTAATTAACCTGTTATGACTGAACCAACAAGTATAACATTCGTCTCCAAAAATTTAACTGCTTCTAATTATCCGACAAAGCATAAAACACGTTGTTCAAACAGACATTCGGGGAAGATCTATACACACTATTACACTGTTACTGTTGATGCGACATTTAAACAGTGTGCCGCATCTCTTACCCAGAAGTCTGTGAAATCAAATTTGGGTAAGAAACAAGAACGAGCATCAGTAGAGATTGCACGAAAAAGATGTTTTAGGAGCCCTAGGAACGACGAAACGTATAGCCACTCAAATGTTTAGGGAATAGAATAATTTATAACTGTCAAGAAATGTGGCACAGGTTAGCATTCACCCTCATCCATTATATAAACATTATATCCATTGATATACACAGGTATCGAGAAATGTAACGATTTGGAAGCGATATCTACCTTGCTGTATGTCATTGTTGTCTTCCTGGTGATTGGAGCCATAACGGCGTTGGCTGGTTCCATTCTTGGATGTATTGCAACCTGCTGTACAGTATGTTTTTTTCTCAAATATTTCTCAATCGTAAAAGAGTCACTGCGAAGGGTTTGTTTACTGAAAAAGTGGGAATATTTCAATAGGGAACGCACTCCTTAACAACGACTTTTCATCTAATTTACTCACTTGGTTGTTCTTTGAACACCTCATTCGTACGGCTTATTGTCTTTGGTATAATGACAGAGATGTCGCCAGAGTTTGTAAAGTGAGAGAATCTGTGGCATCTTGTCACATCCTGCATTGCCCTTTCCAATTAAGGCTATATAATTTGAGCTAGAACATCTTAAAAATGACGTCACAGCTGGCCGCTTTCAACATGTATAATTATGACATTTGGGGTACTTGATGAAAAGAAACAATACCTTAAAAAATCAGCTTTAAATTTCCAGTATTAATGCATTCTTCTTCCATTCATAGAACAAGCAACACACAACAGTTATCGTTCAACAGCCAATTGGTATGCAACCATACGGCAACCAGCCACCAACCTACACAGAAAAGCATTGAAACCAATCTATTTACAAAGGAAATGATGCGCATCAAGTTGTCTTTCCAGTGCGCAAAATTGTCAAAATATCACTGCGATGAAGAGCATTTTCAAAGAAATTGCATGAATATTTGTATATGATGCACTCCTTCGCAGTGATTATTCAACAAATTTACCCACTAGGAAGATGCTCTGCACGAAGTTGCCTTATTTTTATGAAACAATATAACAGTATCTTTTAAGTTTTGATACAGTGTGATTTTGCATGATTTTGAAATCACTAATGAAGATGCACTGAAGTCTGAGTCCACTCTATAAACTGTAATTACAACTGCTGTAAAAGATCTTTGATTTTTTAAACACATATGGCTGTGTTAGTTTTGTTTCTATAAAATGTTTCCCTTAATAGTAAGAATTGAATTTCTCATGGGTTACCTTTTCGTGATATCTTAGGAAAACCAGCAACAACGCGCAAACATTTATCCATGAAATGCGTATTATACGCGCATTGCTCCTGCAATAAACATTTCCCGAGTTTCAGTTTTAACATATCCCTGACGTCAAAAAATAATTATTTTTAGCGGGTCCTGCGCTATTTAATTAGAATTCAAAATTTATTCCCGAAAATCCGAAAATCCGTGTTAAATCAGAGCAAACTGCGCTGAATAGACCTTTCCCGAATTCATGTTTAAACGATGCGTTGTGACCGAGTTGTCGTGTCTAACCTGGCTTTTAATATTCTAGCTACTTCTAATTATTGGAATGGGAATTAAGAATAATAGAGACTATCATTATGTTATAAAGTAATGAAATCAGTGGAACAATGAATTGCATAAAAACGAGGTTAGATATGAAACTCGGCCACATTTCAGTGTTTAAACTGAAATTCGGGAAAGGTCTATTGGAGGTTTTTAAATTGTTTTTAAAATCCAACCCCCGCTGTTTGAGTAAAATCACAAAATTAATTTCAAATTTCCGCGCTAAATTAAAGGGTCGCGCTACATTAGAAAAATACAGTAATGTTGCTGATCAAATTAATGTTAGAAATCAAAAAGTGATATGTCAAAATATCGCAGTTTAATATGAAACTCGAGAAATGTCTATTCGACAAATTTTCTTGCTGGCTAAGTTTGAAAGCCAAAAATATCAATTTTCCCTCAAACAGTGGGCTTTCTGTACACTTTGGTTTAGAGGGTGTTTCCTTCTTTCAGTGTTTCTTTTGTGTCGTGCGGCATTACGGTAAAAGTTCTCTGAACCATATTCTTGGTGCATTCAACATTCGATAAGCGTGGTTTCTCTCAACTTTTTGGCAGTAGATTTCAGCCAGGTGAAGCAGGAGACCCGATGAACAGACCATCAGCTTGCTCCTAGAATTTCCCATCCATACTAAATAACATGTGAGTGACTGAGAGTTGGGCTAGCTTAACTATTGGTTCTTTGTTGACTTTGGTGGTGAAACTATCCTCCATTATCCTTCTTTTCACTTCTTGTATCACTTCATTTTTTGGAAGCGAGGGATACATATCGACATTATCAAAGCTGATTAACTTCTTGTTTTCCGTTAATATCAGTTTTTGATCAGCGCGCAGTAGCAGCTGATCTTTCATTAGCGTTTGTCTGTCCTTCCTTCCGTCCGTCCGTCCGTTATTCCAGAATTTTTGTCCACAGTACTAGCCTGGATTCCTCCTTACACTGGAGTAAAGGCTTTTACTCGTTCCACATTGAACTTTGGCGTAGTTAGGTAGCTAAGAATAGAGGCTAGTCTTCAGTGAAGTGGTAGGTACGCCATTTTTTCTTAGTCAGTGCAGATGCAGATGCAGTGGAAGATGTTTTTGTTTTCTGCAAGCTTTTTGAAGAGATGATTCGACAGATATATAGAAATATTAAATGATGGAAATAAATGATTTTAGTTCAGTGTTTTCTTAGAATGTTTTGTGTTATATTTTGAATGAACGTGTGAAAAACAGAAACACAAATATTTATATCTAAAAAATGTCACTGATGTTTATTGTTTATTGATGATAACAACAGTGTTACAATGATTAGTAATTAATTTCTTGGAACAGTAAAGGATTGAAGCTGTGGCATTAGAGCAAAGGCGAAATTTTATCAGCCAGGCTGAAGACTCATAAACTGACATGAAAACATCATGGCACAACACACAGCCATAATGAAGGGAGCTGTCGAGCCCTTTACTTTATGTGGAGAAAAGTCTGTTATGTTAATTCAAAGAGAAACTGCAAGTAAAAATGTGACGTTGTATATTATATACAACAAGAAGTTCAGAAAACCCACGTAATTTTTTAATACACAACAGGATTGAGACAAATGATAATAACATGAAAGAATCTGATTGAGTGTGCTTCTTAAATAGAATTTACTATTGTATTTATGTATGATATTTTATTTCTTTAAAATTAATTACTGTTAATTTTTCTAATTACGAACAACTTTTTTCTTATTACAAGCTTAAATCAAAACACATTCCACCATAACATTCTGTAAATTACAAACTATACAATTCCTGGCTGTGTTGTCACTCAAGCCCGAACACAAATGTCTGCTTTCAGCAAATATGTATAAGTGATTTGCTTATGAATGTTTATTTTTACTACCGAAATATGTTTATTTTTTATTTCATATTTTTTTCATTTGGGATTTAGGGAGGCTATAGCCATCTTAAATCCTAATAGATTCCAGTGGCGTAACTGAGTTAAACTTAGGGCAGGTGCATTTTTCATGTATTTGGGTTTGGAATATACAATCGTAAAGCACCATGCCAACAAATGCACAAAGCTATTTTATGCAATTTAGTTGACAAAAATTTAATGATTTATATAAATTTAGTAAAAAGAATATCATATGAAAGATTGGTTGCTAAGAGAAAAGGGCAACCTAAATCCGAGGGTGGTGCGATTGCACCCAACACACCCTGCCAGTTACGACACTGTATTCATCACATTTACAGTATGTTTAGGAGTTCTTATTCCGATAAAATAATGTGTGTGAACATATGTTTTTGAACTAAATAATATTAAATCTGAATTCTTGAGTTTAATTTTATAAATCATCATTCTAAGCCCTTATTTTTTGTTGAAAATAACTCTCTTTTTTTCCTAATTTGGAATGTAATGTTAGTAGAGATTTTAGTAGAGGTTTTTGATTGCCTTTGACAGTTATTTGCTTATGTCTATCCCAAAGTATATTGTTATACTATTATATATTCACTGTAGTAGTAAAATTAGGTTAGAGCGATTCTCCTTATCTTTTGTATACAAATATACAAATTTGATTGTATAATTTTGTAAGATGTTATAGAGTTACAAAAGGAACTGTTCTATTGAATTACATTGTTTCCCATAATTTTATGGTACACAGTGGCGGATCTAGAGGTATGTCGAAATTTGTGTAGGACAGCATTAACATAATTTGTGAATTCAATTTATATTACCAATGGGATTATTTGAACGCTTTTCTTTTATGGGTAGATTGCTAACACTCTCCTACACAAATTTCGACATACCTCTAGATCCGCCCCTGGTACAATAGGGTCTTACATATTGATGCAGTTGTTGATGTGTTGTTTCTTTCTCCTCGGCAAGAATTATAAGAGAAACCTTATCATTTTGACCATGAACACCTTCATTCAATAATAAATTCAAAATAAGTTCTTTTGTTTTATTAAATTCAATTCCACCCTGATAAGTAAGGACAACATTTTTATCTGAATATCAGGGTGACTTGGTTCATTTTTGCTGAATTATACTATGATAATTATTTAGCGAAATGATGCATTTTTCTTATGGTTTAAAAAAATGCTGCCGATTTGCTGCGGCTTCATTTTTTGTTTTTTATACTGATACATAATATTCTCTTCCTATAAATAGTTTTTTTGTAGACTTATTGTTTCTCACTTATTGATTATAGGAATCGGCCTAGTGTGGAGACCAAACTCTTTTAAAGCTCATGCTTATACTATTACTTTTATAAACACGTATTCTCATGTCTGGCAGTATTTTATCTGAAGGAAAAAAATTGATCTGATTTCGTATAATCTGATATTATACGAAAGCTGCGTGTTTATTAATGAACCCAGTAGAATAAAATTAAGATCTTTTTGCGAAAACTGTAAAGCGAAGACGTGAAGAAACAAGCACAGATTCAAAATAAGTTAAATGTAGCTACCTATTGAACTATTAACGAGGAAGAAACTCTAAAAGAAAATGACCGCATGCGAACATCAGCAAATCATGCAAATTGTTTTGAAATAGTAAAAGGAAATCGTCGATAAAAATGGTCGTGTGGTTAAAGAAACATTTCTCTTATTTATTTGTTGCATCTGTAACCCTCCTATAATATGAAGTAAGGATGAAATGAAAGTTACCCGTCTTATTTACTGAGGATTATTTAGAAACGAGACTCTTTAAAAGAGTTTCAACTCAGAGATTTGAGCCGGAGTTTAAACAGGAGCTGCTTTGTCTAGTGCGCTGATCTTCACGCCCTCTGGCGTCTTGTTTCAGTTCATTAACAAATTGTTCAGATTTGTGACGAATTTGTGACGAATTTTGCTATTTTGTAGAACGTTGATCCAATGGTGTTTATGATCAGCCTGATTTTTAAAGGATCCTTATGAGCTTTCCAGCGTAGGTCTTGCTTCCGGTGTTATTGGTGTGATTTGCTTTAGAGATTTCAATTGCTCATTTGTACTTTTTCCCTTCACTTTTGAGTTTTTTGAGTTCCTTGTTGACTGTTGACTTAACTTCCTCGATGTTGTCACTATCTTATCTCTTATATCTGGTTTCATTTGAAAGTTCATTATTCACTAATTTATTTACTTTTTGGTTTTTGATTATGCAGGTCGCTCTCCCTTTGTCATTTCCGATGAGCATCAGATCATTTTGTCGAAGCCATTGTTTCAATCCAGTTACGATATGGGTGTTTATGTTTGTTTGTTTCTCCTCCTTTGCTTTCTCTATGATACGCTTAAATCTTAACTCATTTGCTGCAGCTTTTAACGAGAAGCTTTTTACTGCTTGTCTGATGCTTGATATCGTGTCGATTATTGGTACCTTGGTTGTTGGCGACCTTGTCATCTAAACCTTTTGATAAAAGTGGTACGAATTCTTCCGGTATGTTGACATTTGAAAGGTTCAGTAAAGTTTTTTCTTGGTGCGTTCTCTTTCCTAATTTTCCACAATTTTTCTTTTTTTTTTCTTTTCTTACCTTTCTTAATTTTTAGTTAGACCTGATGATGACCCGACATAGTTCGTGAAGAAAATTTGTCAGAAAAATCAAATTTTTCTTTCTTGCCTAATCATACAGAAAATATGACATTATGATAAAATATGCACTTTAAAAAATATTTCTGTTTATCTGTTCGGTCATTATAATTGAATAAGTCAGACTTTATCATGTCATGAACAAGCGAGTTTATTTTGGCTACGTTTTGATCTTAGCGGTAAACTTTACGAATTTGACTCTCCGTCGGCTATGATAAGTTCTTTTTGCTACCATATTGACGCTGTTCATCATCTTCTTCAATAATTGAGTTGAATGCTGTGTTCTAACGTTTCTCTCCTGTTGCTGCCTTGTTTGTTTGTTATTTACCTTCTTGTTTAATGTAATATTAACGGACAAACGCCATCCTCAAAAACCTTTTGGATTTAATAAGTGCAGTGCGGAGCCAAGGAAGAAATAGTACTGTTGGTAAAAGGCCTCTGGTAGCATTTTCCAACGTCAGATAGAAATGCCTTATCCAGCCAAACGTTAAATAAAACCCAATGTTCTTCTAAGATGTCGAGTTTTTACTTGTTACAGATCCTGTTTCATTTAAGTTCCACGACGTACAGGGCGTTTTGAAAGGCGTTTTGAAGTTTAAATGCTAGGGGTGGCGTTCTTTCCTTTAGATGATTGCATACATGGTACTGAACATCATTTGCTTCGTACGGTAAGGCGTAGGCACGATTCTCGTTGCTATCGTTGTTGCTATATGGGCAGCTTACGCAAAAAAAACGTCATCGAATTGTTCTACTGTGGGTCACAAACATTGCCGATGCATTGTCGATGGAAAAACACGGGATATTTACGGTAACTTTTTCTTCATTTGGTTTCTCAAGCTCTTAGTCTTTGTTTGATCAAATTTTATTCCATTTCACGAAATAATTATTTTAAACAATGTTTAAGTGGAAAGTTGTCAAAGAAGTAACCAAGCAACCAAAGTAGTAACCAAGCAACCAAAGAAGTAACCAAGCAACCAAAGTAGTAACCAAGCAACCAAAGTAGTAACCAAGCAACCAAAGAAGTAACCAAGCAGCAGACCTCTGCCGAATTTCTGTTTAATTAACCTGTTACGATTTAACCAACAAGTATAACATTCGTCTCCAAGAATTTAACTGCTTCAAATTATCCGACAAAGCATAAAGCACGTTGTTCAAACAGACATTCTGGGAAGATGTATACATGTATATACGACGTAGCAGGAATCCTTAACACGTGCTTGCATAGTTGTGATGCATGTATGAAGAGGTGAAAAGATGAACCACATGACGAGACCTGAAACACTGTTTTTTGGAATGGAGAAAAAACTACTACACAAAACAGCACTCAACTTCGCTTCCTGTCTTTCATTTCCATGTACTTTGCCGTCCATCCTTCGAGGCTAAAACATTTTCGTCCGAAATTTTTTAAATTTGAAGACATTTAAACAGTGTGCTTCATCTCTTACCCAGAAGAGAAGTTCTTAGTCAGAAATCAATTTTGGGTGAAAAACAAAAAAAACAAGCATCAATAAAGATTTCGCTTCAGAAGCCCCTGGGAACGACGAAACGTACAGCCACTCAAATGTTTAGGGAATAGAATGATTTATAACTGTCAAGAAATGTGGCACAGGTTAGCATTCACCCTCATCCATTATGTAAAAATTATATCCATTGACATACACAGGTATTGAGAAATGTAACGATTTGGAAGCAATATCTACATTTCTGTATGTATTGCTGTATGTCCTCCCTATTTTACAGTCTATTTGCTCCCAGTCTTCCTTTTCTTTTCATTTTTAATTTTCAACAGGTCCGGCATTGATAACAGTATATATTGTATATTTGTATATATTAATACTGAAGCTGTACAACCTGTATAAAACATAATAATAATAATAATAATTGTTACCTTCCTGGTGATTGGAGCCATTGCGGCGTTGGCTGGTTCCATTCTTGGATGCATTGCAACCTGCTGTGCAGTATGTTATTTTCTCAAATATTTCTCAATCGTAAAAAAGTCACTGCGAAGGGTAATGTTCACTGAAATAGTAGGTATATTTTAATGAGGAATGCACTCCCTTGCAGCGACTTTTTAATAAATTTACTCACTAGGTTGTTGTTCTGTGAACACCTCGTTTGTATGGCTTATTGTCTTTCGTATGTTGAAAGGGATGTCACTATTTCTAGAGTCTGTAAAGTGAGAGAATCTTTTGCATCTTGTTACATCCTGTATTGCCCTATAAGCTTGGAATACATTACACATTTAAATGGATCCGTTTAAATATATCAGTTCAAAGGTGTCTACACTTAGGACAGCTTTATACAGCCGCATAATCGCCGCGTCGAATTTTTTGTATTTCTATGGTCTATGTCTCCATTGTTGTTCTTTTAAATACCTTTTTTATTATTAGAATATTCCTCGTTCATACTAGGATATCTGTGCATCGGTTCTGTACGGCGTACGAAACCGTGATATTTATTGACTCAACAATTATATTGTAATATTTATTGACTCAACAATTATATTGTGTTATTTGTTGACTCAATTATTATTTTTCCATAATGGCTGATTTCGAAATCTCGGTTCACCATCAGTTTCAAACTAGCGAGCTTTAGTCAGTATAAATGCATAACACAGTTTAAGGAATATATTTCCGAACAAAGAGTTGCCGCGAACCTTGGATAAGTGGAACTATCATAAATTCAACCATTTCCTCCGGTTCTTTGGACACAATCTAACCAGCGTTAAGAATAAAAACAAGTTATTGGCCTTACTGGAAAAAAAAGGCACAAAATCTAATTGAAAGAAACTTTGTACCCAATTTTCTCGATATGTCGAACTTTTTTCCCGGTCCCCTGACAGATATCAACAGTCGACTACAATACAGTTCCCGCTTGATATATGAAACCCGGATAAATGTAATCCATCCGTAATGGATGGCTGTTCTGCCCGCCTATTTGCAACTAGTTGACTTACGTATAGCGTTGCTCTAACTTGCCCGAAAGCCAGTGCATTCAGTCCATGGCTCCTGGGCTGATACACTGCTTGTAAAGCACATTAGAGTGGAGTATCGAGATGCAACGTGACTGGACTCGAACACGAGTCGTACAGGTCGCTCTCAAAGGTACCAACCACTACACCATCAGTGCGCTGATAAGTAGAATTTTTTCCTATTCCTAGAAAATGAAATGTGTCCAGGTTGGTCGAAAATGAACTGACAAGTCACTTAAAACAAGCATCCATTCACGATGTTTTCTAGAAAGACTAAAACGTTATGAAGTCTCGTTCTAAGTAAATCTGACAAATTGAACTCTCTATGTCTTATTTTACCCTTCCTGGAACCTTTTGCATTCGAATTTTTAGATGTTCTAAATTCTTTTTCAGAACTACGGGGTTGTTTTTGACGGAATTAAAGGTTTTCAAAAAACTTCAGATAAGTGGAACACATTCGCTAAGTAGAACCATTTTTTCGCTCCCAAGAAAGTTCCACTTATCGAGCGGCAACTGTAATAAACATGTTGCATCAAAGCATTTTGATCGCATTTCGGAGTGAATACACCTTTCCCGAGTTCATGTTTATATACTATATTTTGGCTGAGTTGTCCATACGGGCCTCGTCTCTGTGCTTATAATTACCGAAAATTTTCCCACTGCGGTTTGTTAATGATCAAAATCTATAACTTAATAAATACCAGATAACAAAAGAGTACATCAAAACGAGGCCCGTGTGGACAATATAGCAAGAAAACAACATATAAAAACGAATTCGGAAAAGGTGTATTGATTTACTATAAGACCCTCCCAAACCATGAATACCAATACCAAGATAAGTCTCCGCCGCCAAAGATGGAGGGATAGGTCTTTTCCCAATCACAGCAAGACAATCGAAAAGATATAACTGCTCCAAAAACTTTGAGAAGGACTTTACCAATATTTAATCTCAAATATGCTATTCAAACAATTTCAGTTTTCGTTTGAACATAAGCGCTAATCAAACGAACGCAACATTTCATGCAACATTTGATGAAAAATGTTGTGATCGTTTGAGGGGGTGGTTATTATTTTCTTGCAACACTGTCTAAAACATTTCATTTTCGGAAACAAAAAGTCTTTTCAAAATAGGATATCCTCATGCTAACCATTCGATTTGACGTTCGATTTATCGTTCGACGTTCAAAATGTTTTAATAATGATGTTTTAATATGTCAAATGAATGCAACATTACATGTTCATTTTGTTGTTCATTTTGTTGTGTAGTCATGCAACACTGTTGCATGGGCGTGTAACATCACACAACATTGGTGTTAAATGAATGCAACAATTGACGCAACAGTGTTGCATAGAATGTTGCATGAAATGTTGTGTTCGTTTGACCAGCGCTTACGGCTTAGTAGCATTGACCAGGTCATGTCTAGCACAAATGGTGGATATGTCATGCAATATCAAAATCATAGTTCAGATATCATCGCCAGCACACTCGAGGAAATATGAAGTTTGAATCACAATTAAATCCATTTCCCAATACTTCGCTTGAAGTTTAGCGGGTTTTGTTTTTTATAAATTCCTTTGAAAGCGTTAGCGAGAATTTAGAATCAATTTTAAGTCCATCAAATTATTGAACAGGTTTAAAAGACAGTATCCACACTCCACACCGAATATTTCGGCCAGCGGAAAACTGTTGCTCTGCCGCCCATTGAAAAAAAACTTAATACTAGACCACCATGCACAATCGACAACTAAAGTCTTTTTGACGACATATTTTAAAAAGGAAGAAAGCGTTTGCGGAAGAAAGTTTTGCGTTTTTTGCTGTTTTGGCTCGAATCACAAAAGTTTATTTCCGCAAAATATTGCAATATTAGTAAACCGTGAAAGTTTTTTCCCGCAAAATTTTCAAAATACTCCCAATTTTCGTTAATTATTACAAGAGAAAGTCCTCCGACATAAAGCCTGTTGGAAGAAGTTCATTGACTACAATTTCAATAAGTGGTTTGATTTACTTTATTTCGTGAAAAATTCGAAGGTTTTTTTTCGGCAAAATTTTCCCGAGGAAAAATTAAACGACGTTTGTCTAGTGAATTTTTTCTGTCTTAAAATTTCCAACGTATAAGTTTTTCTTTGTCTAGTATGAATGACACTGACAAAAATTGGATAGTAACGCAGGAGAGCGAATCTGAGGGGCTGATTACACGATCCCGGTTAGCCGGGATGAAATTTCATCCCGCCTTACCGAGGTCTTGGCTTCCAGGTCAAATCTTCATAAATTTCCCATCGCGATTACATGATAAAATTTTCATCCCGTCTATCCGAGATCTCGGCTATCAAGAGCCCGCTCAACCGGGACAAGTTTGAGGTTTGAGCTTGCGTAGTTTGTCAAAAATTCAAAACACAAAGGGTTAGTTTTGTCCCGTACCACCTAAACGGGATGAAAATTTTGCATGTAACACCGAGTTGAAATTCATCTCGGCAAGGCGGGATGAAATTTTATCCCGGCTAACCGGGATCATGTAATCAGCTCCTGAGAGATATAGAAATTATAATAGAACGCGAATTCCAATGTCAGTGAGTTTGTTTACAAAGTGTAGTAACTATCAAAAGAACAACACGCAAATGGCGTCAATATACTCTTTTAATGTATGTAATCATTGCCTCGAGGCTTTCATGTTGATAAAGAAACAACTTCCCCGACGAAATTCCTCCCTCTAAGGTACTCTCGTTTGTTTTTACGGCAGAAAAAAAATGTTAACTGAGGAGCCGCAAAAGTTTTTTCCCACAAAAAGGATTCATTTCCACGAACCGCAAAAGTTTTTTCCCCCAAAATGTAAAAATTTTGCGGTTCGACCGAACCGCGAAAACACTTTCTTCCTTTAAAGTAATTGTGATTGGAAAAAGGACTTTGAAAGGATTTTAAGGCTGATTCCTCCGTGGTGAAAACCATTGGAGATAAATAAAATAGCTTATAATGTAGGTTTTAGAAGTAAGGCTACATGAGTTTATTAAAATAACCAAAGCTGTGATTAAAACAAATAAACGTATGATAAGTTTTCTTTTAGCTGTAGTTTTGTCCTTGCAATAGGCGCGCTTTTCAGATTTTTTTTCGCAGCGCATTCCTGAAGTTACATTAGCTGAGCCTTTTTATTTCGTTTTTGGTAAATGCAATAGTTTTTTATCTTCGGATTGGTCATATCAATTTAGACAAGCATTTAGACAAACCCATAACAATGACAGTAGACCTTTGAACACTTTGCCATGACTGATTCCTCAAGTTTCGCCTGGTTTACATTGCTGTACTTGCTTTTACAGTCAACTCTCTCTAAAGCGGACACCATTCGTTCCAGCAAAAAGTGTCCGCTTTATGGAAGTGTCCGCTTTATAGAAAGTATTTTTAAAGGAAAACTTCAATTCGTTCCGAGAAAATGTGTCCGCTTTATGGAGGTGTCCGCTTTATAGAGTGTCCGCTTTAGGGAGAGTCGACTGTAATTAATCCGTAACGGGATCGGAAAAATAAGAGATAGTTCACAAAAAGTTATGTAATCATTAAATCGATTAAATCCGCAGAAAGAAGGCAAAACTTAATAATGCGGTAACAATAATTAGGGCGCTTAAGCAAAATTTTTGGGAAGGTCTAACTTTTTTAGTGTTGATTTAAAGTTATTTTCACGTAAAAATGTTTAACTTCCAAATGTTTCCTCAGGAATAAAAAAGTCGCAAATCGGGATAATTTTAACTAGTCTTTTCTAAATTTGAGTGGATTTGGACAAAACCACATAATGCTATGAAATGTGAAGCAACAGCCACATGCCACATGACAGCGACTCTATCTCATTATCAACTAGTCATTATCTTTTGTGTAGTATATCTATATATATTAAGCCTGTTTGGGAGTGGAAATATGCTAATGAGACATAAGACATTTTATCTCCATAATATTGAAACATAACCATTCACTCAGCCACAAATAGAACGTCCCTTGTCATAAATAAACTACCAGAAACTCATAAGTCATGAACTAACCATAATTAACCTATGCGTCATGCAAAAATGTTTATTGGTTTAACCAAGCACTTAAAGGGCAATAGTTTCATTCGAAGATCCAATTATGCGAATGGTATTTAAACGTAACAGTGAGGATAAGGGTGAACTTGTTGAAATTCGCAATCACTCATCAAATCAAACGGCTGTTTTTCAAGTTGCTTTTTCTTTGAAGGTCATTTCGGTTGTATGAAAATATATTTTCAAATACGTCATTACACATTATGTAATATTTAAACCTATCGAAACAACTAAAATCGACCTCTCAAGAAAAACATAAAAACAATAACCTCCGCAACAGCAGCGATGAAGCACAGATAATGATAAATACCGGAGGCTTTCAAACTCTGAAGAAGTCTTTATGTATTAGCTTCTGACCCCTATCTTCTAATGTAAACATAACAATGATGTGCCAAAGAAAGATATATAACATCAACAAAAATTTCGTAGTTATCATTTTCACTAACATTTAATATTGGCAAATCCCAATAAAGTAATAGCACGCCAGAATGATAGTTAAAACATGACATCATACGCTAACAAAAATAAAAACAAGAGAAGAACGTAATCGGAACGTAAAGAGTACAGAATAAAAAGGAGGAAGAAAAGCTTGTTCAAAATGTATAAAAATGAATAAAAACAAACGAGGAACGTTAAATCGAGTATTGTCAAAAGACAATGTTATTCATACTTCTTCTTCCTTTGTCGTTCGTAGTTAACTCGGGTTCGCAGCTGTGGAATGCTAAATCTTTCAAGTAGACCGCTTTCTTTCAATAGACTTTCAATTCTTTTCACACTTAACGAGCCACCCTGGATAATTTCTTTCCCATGTTTGCGCAAAGTCTCCAAATCTCTTTTGCTAAATAGGGATCGTCTTTGCATGGGAGACAATCTTGGTGGGCTATGCAATCTGCGCAGTTTATCGTAGATTTGGCGTGGAGATGCGTTAACATTTACTTCATCCATTTTCTCCTTGACTTTACAATAATGTATTTCTTCGTCGCTATTGAACATTGCCTTCAGGTCATCAACCTCATTTTTTGACCACATTTTTCTCTTCGTTGGCGTTAAGAATTTCGAATCCGCAGAACCATGAAACAGCTCTGTTACTGACTTGGTACCAATTATGGAAGATTTCTCCATTTTTCTCAGATAGTAATGTTCATCTGCAGTCCTCGTGCTATGTCCCATTGCATTCGCAGCTTCTTCCAGGAACATGCTGTGTCCTTCTCTCAATCCCGTACTAGCAGATTTGCGGACGATATTGGCAGTTAGATTCTTCGGGATGACTTTGTCTCGAAAATTTCCCGCACGCTCCCAACAGAGATGCAAGCGTTTGCTGATATCGCCAGAAGAGACTTTTTTGCCCGCCCAGCTTAAAAACACACAATCTGACTTCGGCTTCGTTTGATTACGTGCATAATCAACGTATATTTTCAACCGGTTGTAATTTTCAGCAGACAAGATCACTTTGGCTGGCCCATAGGCTTCTACCGTTTTATGATTCCAAACGTTGATAATCATTTTAGCATCTTCAATTTCTTTTGCGGCCTTAAATTCTTTCATAGTCATGTTTGCTGTTACACCGGACCGCTGCGCGATCGTGAAATGAATAATTGTGTATAAGTGGTCTCTTATAAGACAATATTCTCTTTGGCTCAGTTTGTAGTTATTATTTTGATTCAGCAATTCAATCAATGAAAGTGCCTTCGTAGCATTTTCACTCCTCTCGTAAGTATCAACTTGTTCTTTCCCAACAAGCATTTCCTGGTCGTCGGTCATACGTTTGTAGCGAGCTAATTTTTCCTGCCTTTTGAAATTTTTTCGCCATTGCTGGATTTTTCAAATCAATGTTTGCACATCTTTTTGATTCACATTTTTGACAATCATGTCTTCAGCTATGATAAAATCGCAGAAATCCTTTAAGGAGTAAAGATATTTTTTAACACTCGTAGCTTTCGTTTTTCTTTCATTGCAATATTTCACAAGATAGGCTTCTCTGAAATAGGTACCACCATCTTGGAAAACCTTGCTTAAATCATTTCCTACTTCAACAGCTTTAAATATTCGTCGCAAATCACCAGCAATTACATTCACTGAATCCCTTTTGCGATTTCTGTCAGGTCCAATCATATAACAAACAAACGAGTCCACCAGTTGCTCCACATCAGGTCCAAGGCATTTGCTTGTTAGTGCTTCATCTTCAGACGACATACTTAGGTCACTTATTGAGGAACAGCCGTCGCCTGTTTCATCATCAGTAAGGTTTTCATATTGGAGGGTATCTTCATCATCTTCTTGCAATAGGTTATCTGGAAATGTTATTGATCGTCTAGGTCTTAACCTCAAGTTACTAAATTGAAATTCACTTGAATTGTTTTTATGAATTGCAGAATTCCCAGATGTCATTGAAGGCAGTAAAGAAATGGTATCATCGTTTACTGATGCGTGTTGATAACCAGATGTTCTAAGGCCTTCCGAACCAATAGCAGTAACGAAGGACGGAGCTCCCTTTTTTGATGATCGAAGGGGTTCGTTAGCAGATGAATTTTCAACTAGATGGCTTCCTGCTTTTGCAGTACACTCCATCAACAAGTCGATCTGCTGATTTCTCACTGAAATATTATCAGATATTTGGCATTTTTGTTGTTGTCCAAAAGGAATTGTTTCGGTAGAAGCTTTGATACCTCGTAGCGGTGCTTTCGCGGCATCCGATGTTATATTTTTCGCTAAAGGTGGATCCTGTCGTACAATTGTGATTACGGATTTTCTAGGGGATTGTACCACTTCCCTAGGTATCATCTCCTCATAAAACTTTAAAGATTTTCGAAGCAATTCATAATATAGCGGGCCCTTTTCCATCTTATGAAATTTAACTAAGTGTTCTGGCATGTTTTGACGTACTTGCAGACAATTCTCTATGGGGCAGATTCTCTTCTGGTGGTAATTCGCCTTTTTTTCACTAGCTTTCTTTTTCCTTTCGGTCTTCAATCCAAATTGGCTAGTAGCCGCAGCCGCACTTTGCCAAGTCCACTTATGTTTTTCTCTCAAATGACGTGTTATATAGCTTTGTTCTTTCATACAAACAGGGCATTTCATCATTTTTCTTTTTACTTTAGAAGATTTATTTTCCACTGCTTCCGTTCTGCTATCAAAGCTTTCCACTGGAACAACTTTCCCTGCAAATTCATCTTCTGCTTCTTGAACAATACTATGGTTTTCATTGGCCGTTTCTATCAACTCCACGCTCTTTTCAGAAACATTTTCAACCAGAAAGCAGACATCATCATCCTCAGTGACGTTTACATTGTTAATTGTTGAATTCTCTATTTCCTTTACTACAGAAGGGCTATCTTCATCTCCCATAATATCATCGGTCTGTGATCTGAGAGTTGCGCTTTCAGCAGAAACAAAAACATTATTCAAACCCTCCGACTTTGTTTTTCCACGAAAGTTCCCATTTTCCTTGTTTTCTACTATTCCACTACCTGCGACAAATTCTTTTACGGTACAATGGCTTTCATCGTTATTGTTATTACTTTTTGCACCGACAATTGTTAAAGCAGCTTCTATTTTTTCGTGCAATGATCGAAATCGCTCTTCCATGATGACCATATCTCTTTTTACGAGATCCTTAAATGATGATATTTCTTCCAATGACTCGTCGCATTCTTCTATCAAGGCTATGAATCTGTTGAAATGGCTTTCGGTTTTCTCGGAATCCCAGCCCATTGCCAATGAAAACAGATATATCACAGAATCAGGTATTAAAACTTTGATGATGTAATGTCTCAATGGTATGGATTTATCTCCTAGGAGTTTACAATGGCGCATCAGTATTTGAGATGACATGTTGTTAGGAAGAATTTCAGTTAAGCTTGTATCTTCAAGATTTCTTTTAGCAGCACCTCCAGCAGCAAATGCTGAATGTCTCCACGAATTTATTCGTCTGTTCATAATTCCATGGACGTACTCTTCATTTAAATTATCCTCTATGAAGCATTTTGTAAATGTGCTTACACCGACTACTATTTCACTTTCTAAAGACTGGAACAATCTATCTTGATTGAGTTTGATTAACTCCTCGTGTTCACAATTACTATTAATGGCAGAGATGACTTTGTCGACACCAGCGTAGTTGCTGTCGTCAGTTGCAAACGCTTTGTGTTGCTTTGAAGCACAATGCAGAGTAATGTCGTTGAAGCTTATATCGCAAATTTCACAATATTGTTGCCTTTCATGGGATTTGTACTTTTGTTCACTTCGATTGGATAACTTGTCATGAACATTATCTGGTGAAACATTATAATCTTTACAATCAATTGATGGATACGAAATATTGGAATAGATTACTGGTCGAAATACATTACTTTTATCCAGTATCATACAGAATGGTTCCATCAATTTTTCGGGGATTTCAATCGATTTCGGGATTGTATGTAAGTTTGGCTTTGAGAAAAAAGACTTCGGTTTTGTGTTAGGGCTTGGTGGGACAACTTCATTTTCTTTCCTGAATGCGCATTGTGCATTGGAAACGCCTTCCAAGATCTCTGTCACTGTTTGAACCTTTTTAGTTGATGCTTCCTGTGTTACATCCGGCTGAATGTTATCCTATTTTTGAAAGAAATATATGTTTCAGGTAGCAAGAAAATCTTAATTCTCCTCAATCTAATAAGCTTTTTCAGAATGTTTCTTTCAAGTAAGTATTATATTCTAGACATCAAGTTTCATCTCGTTTCAGCATCTTATTACGAAATACTCCATTGCAGAATTGGAATGCATAGGAGAATCCCGATGACAGCACTAATGGCATTAAAACGAAAAATTGATTCTGTTTAAATCTCCCGCAATGCCGAAATATCCTAAGGAATACACTAAATTCCAAATTCTGCGCATTGTCTAGGATTCCTGAGAAATCGTAAGTTTTGTTTATATCTAAGGCTACCATATTGCGTTGACAGGAAAACAAAAACCTCCCACCGGCGAATAATGCACTACCAATTCACAATTTAAACTCTTATCTTGATTGTAAATTCTCGTGAGTATTGAAGAGAGAATCAGTGACAAGATTTAAGGAGGAACAATTTTGCTGTAAGAACAGCCTACTTGATAACATACAAAAACTAATCAATGAACAATCAAGGAGGAAAACTTACCCGATCTCGTAGCCTATACTTTTTCCTGATCATTTTTTTATCAAGCTAGAATATGGTGAAATTACAATTAACTTTCGCAGCACCATTTTGTTATTAGATACACCTAGCATGTCGATACACCTAACATGTCAATACACCTAACTTTTAGTATATACAACAAAATAACAAGACTATATTGCTGAATAAAAAATTATTCCTTTGAATATAAAACTTACAAGAATAATATTGCACCTTCTCAACAGCTAGTTTTAAAGCAGACCATATATAATATAAGCATTACAAACCATTTTCATGAATGTTTAAAATATGTGTATGTAGTCAGATAATACAAAACTGACATTGTTAGATTCATCAAACTATGAATAAAGAACATAAATACTTATGTATCTTTTGTTAAGACAAAATAAAAATGCCTCACTTACAGTATCTATTATATAGATTAAGATTCAAGCTTACAATAATTATGCTTTACTTAGATTTTTTCAGTTTGTGTATATTTAAGATTTATAAAAGATAAATATAAAAAGATATACATGTATATCAAGGTATTTAAACAAGCTGTTGTTTTTTTATCTTATGTCAATCAAGATGTATATATAATAATATGTTTGTTTTCAAAAAAAACTACTTTTTGCTACTTTAAGTTTCATGCATTTAGCAATCATCAGGCAATTGGTACAGATTGTTACTAACTACCACGTATGTAAATTACATTATAATGTAATTAAACATGAATACATAGTTTGTTTCAGATCACTTCCACCATTTCAAAGTGAATTTGTTGCGATGGCGACATTTGCCAATTAGCTCTGTTCTTTTATTTAAAACTCCTTTGGTTCAGCTCTAACAATTACTACTTTCTCTGTAAAGCACAGGTCACACGTTGGCGCTGCTGTCTTGTACGGCATTGCATGTTTTTCAATAAACATCTCATAGTCTGTTCCATCGTCTTACAACTTCCAGATCAACTTCGACAGCTCAGTTCAAGATAGATTAAACATAAACTAAATTCAACAATTCCCAATACAACATCATTTGATAAATTGTCTTTTTGATGGCGTTTCTATTTTCTGAAACTTCATTTTCATTGCTTTTTCTAAAATGCAAAGTAATAAGTATCTATTAACATTCTTCCTCTGCCTTTATTTTGTAGAACAGCTTTCAAAGCTATAGATTCATAGAAATGTATGTTGGACTGAAAAGCCCTATAATTACACACCCAGAATACAAACTGAATTAGAAACAATTTTGACCTAAAGAATTTATTCATGTTTTAGTTAAATATTAAGGTGTCTAATAAGGAGACAAAGGATTTTCGCATTAGAAAACTGACTAGTCCTTTCCACATAATTTCTATGCATGAAATAAACTTTGATGGATTGACATGAACCTCTGATGTCATATTACTTTACTTACATAAATAACAAGACATGCAGGACTTCTGACAAATTAGTAGTTCTTACACAATTCATAATTTTTGTGCATGTTTTTAAATTTTATTTATCATGGCAAAGACACAGAAATAGAACTAATAGTTAGTGAAATATTTCCTCCTTGAAGAAGAGAAAATAATTGAAGCAGCAGTCCATCATACATCATTGCAATCGTAAACATACAGGGTACAAGGGTACACATACATATATACATAACACTGCAAAAGGTCGAAATATTGTGCAAATAAATGTGTTTCTTTGTTTTACAAAATACACGACAAAAAGATACACTGACTCAAATATTTTATATATATATATATATGTGTGTGTGTGTTTTATAATAAAAAAGAAGAGCAATGAAAAATCACGAAATGCAATTCTATAAACACTGCATATATATGTTTCTAAGTGAAATGTTGCTTACAAATATGTGTTTTTTCACAACAATCTCTTTGTTTCAATATAAAGCATCAATGATCAATTCATTATTACTAGTGTACACATTTTCTGTTGATTTAGCTCTCTGAAGGGTCATTTTGATAATAAAATAAGATGTTTTAATAATAGACATTTAGCGCTTTCTCTTTACTTTGACCAGACAGGAATTTATCGCCGTTTTTATCAGCCTTTTGAACTCTAACATGCTACGAGTAAAAAGTGAGCCGAATGAGTATCAAAAGATAAGGATATATAAACTCATTAACTATTATAATTTTGTTTACTGTTTAAAATTTTCAAGTAACCTTGTTTACGCTGATTTGATAATAAGAATGAATAAAAGGTTCATATTTTTGGTCAATGTAGAAACCGTCTGCTAGATTCTATTTTTTACGCGATCACAGGATTGCGTGATACCTAAGTCACATCGGAGATCGGTTTTGACTCATCTAGAAGATTAGATGCATGAAATAGTTTCTGGAATTATTTTTCCGTGTATTGGAACCATTTTCCAATAACACGATACTTTCTTAAAATAGAACAATTTTTTCTCTTATTGTTAAGCTGAATTTGAAAATAAATCGAGACAAGAAATTTTCATTTGCTTTTGGTTCTTTTTCTGATGTCAGTTTATTTTTTCCTTCATTTTGTTACAGGTAATATATTAATTAGAAAGATCAAACTATATTTGAATAGCTAAAAGATTCATCAATGAAACAATTGCTTGTTTTCTTTTTATAATTTGATAAGTCCAACAAGCAAGAGTTGCTCTTCTCCGGAATTTTATAAAAAAAAGTGCAGAAGGGTGCCAAACATACATTGGTTTACGTCTCTAAACACAAAAAGTGAAAATAAACATCGCACGCCTCAAACAATTAAGGCGTACAAACACTGCACGCCCCAAAGTGCCTTGTTTTGAAATTAATTTTTATATGCCAAGGCCTCTGGGTTTTATCATTCACCAGATAAATAAGTATTTGAAAGATTATATTAACAAAGACGGGCACATGAATAAAAATCTTTATAATTCCCTATTAAACATTATATACATACATGAATAAACCAACAAAATGTCTCAGTTGTGCTAATGAATGCTAGCACTGCATCCTTTCAAAATAATATATCACGTATCTAATTTATATACCGTCAACCAACAAGGTTGGTTAACTTTTTGAGAAAATTTGCTAATGTTGCTTATAAAATTTGCCCTTAAAAAAACATGTATATATTATGTAGAATTAGGTATGACGGGAGCGGAGACGGAGAGGAAATTCAAATATATTATATATGAAGCATTATTAAGGTCAAAACAAAAAAAGTAGATATCGTAAACGTAATTCTATGAAATAGATCGCCCCTTGTGAGTTCAATAAGTCAAAACATCTTCGCAACCACAATAATGAAGATTCTCTCTCTTTATTTGTGTTTGGTCAACCCCTAGTTACCCTATTTCAAGAAAAAATGCTCATAAACAACCACTCTCCACACTGTGAAGTTTACCATTTTAAATGCGAAAACATTCAACATTCACGGTGCCCGAGAAAAATTGGACCACGATGCAAGTCTATCCGATCCACGATGCAGAACTATCCGATCACGATGCAAATCTATCCGATTTCCGATGCAGATCTATCCTAAGACGCCAAACTATCCGATTACGGATGTTAAACTATCCTGTTACGATGCAAAACTATCCGAAAAGGAATTAGGAATATTCTTATTATTATTATTATTATTATTATTATCAATATTTATACAGCATTTTTCGTCAGTAAAGTATATATACTGTTATCAATGAAATAGCTGTAGTAAAATAAAATAAAATAAAGGTTACAATTGTATAATAAGTATTAGAAATAAGTAAATCGGCCTAAAAGTAGGAATTAAGGGGATAAAGCAAAAATTAAATTAAAGGGAAGCACCTCTAAAATGAAAACGGAAAAAATTGAGCGAAATGTCACTGTGTAGAAACTGAGAATCAAAAGTAAGCCAAATGCAGAGGATTAGTGAAAACTGAGTGGATAGAAAATCACATATTGTAGGAGAATTACAATTATCCCATACAATTACTCCATGCCAGAGACATTGAAAATTGAATTATAAGTGAAAGTATACAAAAAAGATATAAAAGATAAAATATATAAAGAATATGTAAAAAATATATAGGAGATAAAATTTGTTAAAAACACTTTACAAATATAAAAGATAAAAGCTACTTTATTGAAATGAATAAACGAAGCAGCAGAGGGTTTGGCTAGCAACAATTGGAAATCATGAGAATAGCTGTAGAAATAGAATTCGATTTGAAATTGGATCGTAGGAACTGATGTAATACGTAAAAAATCGGTAATCAAACAAACATATTCTTAATTTTGTTTTTAAATAACTTCATATTTTTCTCCATAATAATAGCACTTGGTAGCGAGTTGTACTCTCATAGACTCTCTTTGGACTCTCATAGGAGAAAAACAATCTTTTTATTAAGAATATCAGGGGCGTATTGACAGATTTGAGTACCATTGTGAATGTTGTGAAACAGGTATATAAATATAGTGAAGTAGGAGGCTCCACCAATGTTGGGACCGAGGCGCCAGAGAAAACTTTGAAATTTGACCCTTCTAGATTATAGAAAAAAAAGAGAGAACAATTTTCACTTTCGACAATCAAAAACAGAAAAATATAACATGATTTCTGATCTCTGAAACGTTTTAATATATGTTCATGGAAGCAACCTCGAACCCAGGGTCTCTTGCCTTTTCGATATACGGATTCCGTATATCGAAATATCTTTCTAATCAAAATCACAGAATTTACGTAAACATTTTCAAAAAGCCAGACAGAGCAAGATGTGTCTTTTCAAGAATATTTACCTACTTGTGCCACGATAAAAGTGATTTTTTTCCCAATACAAACCATAATGATTATACCTATGAATAACAGAGACTAAAACACTATGTGTGAATGAATATAAAAACGTAGTGCACCTCCATCCCATATTATTCTTACAAACACCAATGTAGGAGCACAAAATCATTGAAATTCAAAAATAAAAGCTTCATTTTTTCTATTCGAAAGCAAAGATCACCAAACATGAAGAAAGCGATTAAGAGTTTGTATAGATTAGTTGCAATGTTTACATTCGGCGACCGTCGAAAAATGTGCGCGCGCAGCCTCCCAGGCAGAAAAACGATAACAACCAGAGAAGAAGATTTCACATTGGATGATAAACATGTTGTGACGTCTTACGGCACATCGTCTATAATAGGAGCTGTTGATAAACAACACAGACGGTTGTGTACAGATGATTTAAAAATTCTGAAGACTACAGTCAAATGCTTTTGAAAAGATTGACGAAGATTTTGACTTGAAAATTTACCCTTGTGAATTCGCAACTGTCACAATGAACGGCTCTATCTGCAAAAAGGAAATATAGTCTCTAGTATGTTTTGCTGAGTGATAACTTTCTCTACCGAATTGGTCTGAATTAGTGACAGCTAAACTTAAACGTTTGTCGTCAAGGTTGTCTTGAGAAGAGATGGGAGATGTACCTCTTCACAAAAAACCAATTGATGTAGAAAAACACACTGCCGCAAATAAATCAATGCATTATTTACCGGAATTCACGCTACTGAAATTTGATGTCGTGTGACCAGGGATCATAAGAGCCATGTAAACAGCACTTAACGTGTCGTCATTTTAGGCAGTTTCAGGATCATCATCATCATCATCCACGGGTAAACCAATATCTGCTGTTGCTTCGCGCCGCAGATAATTAAGAAAAAAATTTCAAACGCTTCCATTGAAGCTGAAACAGGTGAAAATCTAACAGTGATCCATTTAAATGATAATGTATTTCAAGCTTTAAAAACGACGTCACAGCTGGTCGCTTTCAACATGTATAGTTATGACACGTACAGTTAACATTTCCCGAGTTCCAGTTTAAACATCATTATTCCAACATATTTCCTCCGACAAAAATAGTTACTTTTGACGAATTATGTGCGCTATTTGATTGGAATTCAAAAGTTACTCCCGAAAGTTCGTGTTAAATCAGAACAAACTGCGCTGAATTGAAGTTTTTTTTGTAATTATTTTCAATATCCACGTTACTTAAGTAAAATCACAAAATTGATTTCAAAATTCCGAACTACATTGGAAGAACTACGACAATGCTACTGACCAAATCAAAGTTAGAAATCGAGAAGTGGTCAAGTTATCGCAGTTTAAACTCAAACTCGAAAAATGTCTGTGCGGCAATTTTTTTGCTAGCCAAGTTTAAAAGCCAAAAATATCAACTTTTCCCGAAACAAGATACTTTCAAATAGTGAAAAGAAAGCCATTTTGGTAGTTTATCCCAAACTACAAAAAACAAGATGCCTTAACAGGCAAAAGGATTTCTGCCAAAATCTGCTGAAATATGACAGAAAAAGCATATGACATATTTGAAAAGGGTGATGTGATTTCCAAAATAAAAAATCACATTTCTAATGTATAATCCCTGGGACATTGTCAAAAGATCAGTGACACTATGTGAGACTTATAGTAGTATACTGCTAATAAACTGGATTACATCCGAATGACATTAAATATTCTTTATTTTGTTGATAAGAAATAATATCAAGGATATATTGATCCTTTCAGATATCACAATGTATATGCACGTAACTCATAAACTGTAAAAAGTTCTGAATTTCTGAATTTGATACTTGGTGTCAATCTTCCTAGCAGACTTCCTAAATTACATGCACAAAAATGCATGCAGATTTTGACCATGCAAAATACATCCACATAGAACAAAACCAACATTATAACTGTTGTAGTTTGTTTTGATTAGTAATACGGAAAGCACTTACAAACATCCTTGATCTGAGTTATCATTCATGACCTGTTTATAAAAATTCTTGAAGAAATTCAAAAAAAGGTTGAATGATTTTTACGACATAACATTGCATCTCTGATTTCATATGCACCCAAGGGCATTGTGAAAATATAGTTGACACTATGCGAAACTTTATTGTATACGCATATACACCACTGATAAACTTAACTACATCTGAATGACATAAAACATTCTTTATTTTGGGGGTACGAAATAATATTAAGTTTATATTGATTTTTTCGGATACTACAGTGATTACGTATGTAAATCATATTCTTTAAGCATTTGATATGTACCGTCAATCTTCTTAATTACAAATGGAATTATCAATATTTCAAACACAAAAAGTAAACAATAATTTTGATCATTAACAGTTATATATATACTTATATATGTTCTAAAGCACACACATAACATAATTATATATATAACTGAAAGGAAAGTTTTGTATTGTTACATGATGTATCTTTTGAAATTTCAGACAGTTGTTTTACAGATTTTTTAATTTGCTATTGTGATTAGTCACTCGTAATAAGGGACATTGACAGTAAAAACTTTAAAACTGATCAAACAATAAAACAAGTATGTAAGTGGTGCAGGGTAGACACAAATTTTCTATGTTGGAGCTGAAGAGGAAACTAAGCTGAGCCAAAGTATCCAGAGCTTAAAAGCGTAACAGCTCATATACAAAACAAACGAAGATGTTTTGAATTTAGACAGGCTTAAAGAATATCAAAACATCTCTCTATAAAAACAAACAAATAGCTACCTTTTTGACTCTTCTGTTTACAAAACGTTGAAAACTTCTTTTTAATTAGAAAAGAATGATCACAGTTCAAGATAATTATAAGTTTCTTCTATGAAAATGTGACCGTCCACGGGAAAATGGAATTATAGATTATAGATTATAGATTATAGATAAGAAAACAATAGAAATTATAGATAAATCTAATCTATAATCTATAATCTATAATCTATAATTATCTATAATTATAGATTATCGATTATAGATTATCGATTATAGATTATAGATTATCGATTACAGATTATAGATTATCGATTATAGATTATCGATTATAGATTATAGATTAATCTATAATCTACAATCTAATTTATAGGTTATAGATTCTATCTAAACTATAACCTATGTCATCAATAGGCAAAATTCAAAAGCCCTTAGTTCTGCTTCGCGGTAAAGAGAGTCATGTCATGGGAACATAATATACGCCATATTATAATATGTACGTATAAGAAGCTATTCTTCAAGGCGTAAAGGTTAATCAAAAAGTGATTAAAACTTCTCGTTATTCTCCGTTTGATTAATAAACTTATCTTTCTCTACCTTATCGACTTTCTTGATGTTTATGAACAAACATGTTTTAAAAAATCTTTTTCTGGTGGCATCAGTTGAATAATAAAAATAGACTTGGCCACCTGGTTCACATTCACTGACAAGACAGTTTGTTGAAAACCAAATTAAAATGAATGCTTCAAGTAGAAACCATCCGATTGTATTCAAGAGTATTTTGTTACTCACTTGAGAATAATGTCTTCGAAGCGGATGTTCGAAGTGTTGCACAATGCATACAAACGGTCTATTCTATAACTACAGACGAGTTTGTAGACGAGTCACAGACGAGTGTAGACGACTACAGACGAGTCACAGACGAGTGTAGACGACTACAGACGAGTCACAGACGAGTCACAGACGAGCCACAGACGAGTCACAGACGAGTCACAGACGAGTCACAGACGAGTCACAGACGAGTGTAGACGAGTCACAGACGAGTGTAGACGAGTCAAAAATGATTGTAGACGAGTAGCAAATAAGTTTAAACAAGTTAAGAATGACTTTGAGGTTTGAATTACCAAATAATTTTATTGTAAATTATATAAAGCAGAGGAAATAATTTTTTGGGTTGTAAAGTACATAAAGGAAAGACAACTATTGACTTGGGTAATAATGAAAACGATTGCTTTGTACTATGTAACACAACTTCTATTATGAGAATAAACACAACTTTTCAAGAAAAAGAAAAATTAAAACTTCATTGCTCTTCAAACATTCAACATGTCTATGAAGTTATTGCACACTGGAACAACCTAAGAACTAGCTAGAACAAACTAAGAACAGTCAAGAGCAAAAAAAAAGAACGTTAACTAGCATGGAAGAAGAGTTTGGTACAATTAGTTCTGTAATGCTTGCTGCGTAGAACCCAGGTTTATCCATCCCATCCTGAAACACTTCCTTGCATAGATAGCTAGCTCTATCTGACAGGAAGACAGCTCATTCTCAACGCTCCCCGCTCATCTAGGCTGTCAGAAAACGAATAGAGGCGCTGAAATTGAGGCTACTCAGCAGGATCAGTATTTAAAAGAGAGAGGACGTGATTCGCTTGTCCCCAGTGCCCTGTTTTCGTTACACACTTTTTTCATAAGCAATATTGTTGTAAAGCAACACGAGTCTGCTAAATGACGTGCCCTACGTGCCTACGTGCCTTACGTGCCCTACGTGCCTTACGTGCCCACGTGCCTTACGTGCCCACGTGCCCTACGTACCTTACGTGCCCAGCGGATGCTTTTTTGCAACTTGGAAAATATTATATACACCTAATTTTGAATATTCAGAGATACTTAATGAAGGAATACTATTTGCTGCTCATTTGAGTACATTGTATTTTGATTTTATTGATCGTATAATAAAGAGCAGGAGTGTATTCAGAATATCAATGAAAGAGAGATTTCTTTACTAAAAAGAATACCGCACTACCAAGAATATTACGATGATCTGTTAACGCTGGACTTCACACACACACTCTATCTCTGTTGTTACCCCCGTCTGATTAATTAACCAGGTGCAAGTTAAAGAACGAACACAAAATTGGCGTCTTTGCGAAAAATAATCGAGGGGGTTGTTTATATATATACGCTCATTTGGCGGAATTATATAAGAAAAACACGTGCAATCGAAAACTTTCAGAGAACTTAGACATTGAGACTCGTAAAAGTTTGGACAAATACAAACCTTTGCATATCATCTAAAAGCAAATAGGAGTGCCAAATGCGCATCACCACGCTGTAAAAAGATTATATCAAAAGGTACAGAATGTTTCGTAGTGGATGGTGCCTTAACCGTTCCTTATGCAAGCAACCGCTCTGTTGAACAGAAATTCTATTTCTGTGTTAAAGAATTCTGCTTCAAAAATGTTCCTTCCTGGTCAAACATTGCAATTCCAAGTACTTTCGTATCTTTGGGAAATGTTACTGTAGAGGACTGTGAACGAATTGCAAAAGAATGCAATTTAACGTATCAATCACAATAGCTTTTATATAGTTACTCTTAGGTTGGTCGACTTTGTTACCGCTCTTTTTTATACGTAGTTCTTTGAGTAAACCATCCCATTATTAATTTAGATGGTAACTCCTTTGTTTATGTTGTGTTGCTATTTGCACGTATGAACTATCAAGTTCAGTTTCTTCTGTTCAAAGACATTAAGCGGTGTTTATATGACAAACGAACTAGTCCACAAATAATGGGTTCTTTAAACTGTTAAATTTATAACATTTTTATGCTTAAGTGTATACATGATATATTGTGAAAATAAACACATTCGAGTTAAAAGTTTTTACGATGCATATTAAAAGCATTGTGCAGTGCCTTTCTTGATTTAAAAAAACAATGTCATTATGACGTCATAATAATGACATTAGGGCACGCAGGGCAAATAGGCCACGTAAGAAACGTGGGCACGTAAGGTACGTAGGGCACGTGGGCACGTAGGGCACGTGGGCACGTAAGGCACGTGGGCACGTAAGGCACGTAAGGCACGTGGGCACGTAAGGCACGTAGGGCACGTAAGGCACGTAGGGCACGTAAGGCACGTAGGCACGTAGAGCACGTCATTTAGCAGACTCAGCAACACAGGTGTAAAACTCGAATAAGCACCCTGGGTGCTTATCAAACTTTTGATTTTCACCCTGGGCGCTTATTCGAATCATTATGGTATGCAAAAAAGGCAGTGAATTTACCTCCTGTTATCACACAATCATCGTCGTCGCTACTGATTTCCATCGCTTCTTGCTTCGCTTCATCACTACCAAAACCTAATTAAGTGAGAAGGGGGTGTAGTGGTAGGAATTATAGTTTTTTGTCTCGTCACCAGAAACATGACTCATTTACACGAATCTTTTCCCAAAAGGCTCGAAGGCAAAATAAATTTTCCAACAGAAAAAAAATAACAACATATAAATAAATAAAAAATAAGCATACCCTGAAATTTAACTTTTGTGGCAACCCTTTTTTTGGGGCCTTCGTCCATCTTTTTTCGGGGTTATATCCTGTCGTTTTTTCTCCATTATTTTATCGTTTATTTTGTTTGCAAGCTACACTTCTTTCACAAATCGTGTTACACCTTACAACATTTTGTTAACACATTCGAAAGTGAAAGATCAGCTACCTCTCCTTCGCTTTTGAAGAGACAGAGAGTATGGCGACATGAATCAAAAACGGTTTGTCGGTTAAAATTATTTCATTGGTAGGAAAATTTACGAGTAAATATAAAATAAAATAAAATATGTACGTGTGCGTAACATCTTCTTCATGTTTCGGTTAAGAGGGAGCGGTAAAGAAGTTTATTTGAGAAAAAGGATCGTGAAATAAGTTGTGTAGAGGAGTGCAGTGTGTGTCTATATATAACAATGGAATATATGGAACAATGAAAACAGCATAAAAGAATAATGCTCAGGCTTTAAAAAGTTATGCTCACATTCGTGTTGAGAAAATCTATATCGTGGAATGATTGTTACCTCCAGCGGACCACACATGAAATGCTAGCATGTAATGATGTAACAATCGTATTTCATACGACGTCATCCATTCCTTCATTTTTATACGTTTGTATCTGGCCTACATTAATCTCTGACTCGTCTACGATCATTTTTGACTGGCCTACAATCATTTTTGACTCGTCTACACTCGTCTGTGACTCGTCTACACTTGTCTGTGACTCGTCTACACTCGTCTGTGACTCGTCTGTGACTCGTCTGTGACTCGTCTACACTCGTCTGTGACTCGTCTGTAGTCGTCTACACTCGTCTGTGACTCGTCTGTAGTCGTCTACACTCGTCTGTGTCTCGTCTACACACTCGTCTGTAGTTATAGAATAAATCCATACAAACACCAGTTACGTACATGTGCATATCTTTTTCTTCCATTCCAAACAAGAAACATAACATGATAAATAATTAATGACCTTTTTTACACAACAATATTTTTGTGAATTGTTCGAGTGAATTTGTGAAGCAAATAATCATGAATAGGTTATAGATTTTATGGTAACATATAATCTAAAGTGTCATGGTCAATCTTTTAAAATAAAAAAATTTCCGATTTGTAGTCATCAGAACGTAAATCCATTATCTAATCCGTATGGAGGGTGTACTGATATCCGATCCCCATTCTGCCGTGAAGATGTAAAAACATTACTTTGCGCCAGGCCTTTTGGAAAAACTTCGTGAGTTTCCCGAAGATTTCTCCAAGAGGCCTGGTACAAAGTTGCTCTTCAAGTACATGCTTCACTTCGAAGTGCTGGAAATGGCGGCGAAAAAAAACGTGGCTGAAAGTTTCATCGAAAAATCGCCTGATATCTGTAACATATGCACGACGTATCCATTAATGAGTACCTGACCTACATTGTAAGTTTGTTTATATTATTACCAAAGAGTTATTTGGAGATATCTTGTTAGATAAAGCAATAGTTTTTTCGTTGTAGAGCTCGTTATTAGCTCAAAATACTTTCTAAGGAGTAGGACTTCGTTTCTGAAAAGACTTCTGTCAAAAATATAGAAAATTGTAATTGATTTAAAGCATTTCATTGAACAAAACGATTAATCTCTCTCTATATTATATATACTCATATTTAAAATACTATCCTATACACATATTTAAAACTGAAAATACCATCCTATGTCTTCACTATGAGCATCCCTCAAATGCAAACTGTCAGTCTTAATAATAGACAAAATACGATTTTAACTACGCCTGCTAAATTGAGGATGATACGAATGTCTTGCAAAGCTTTAGTCTGCCTTGACTATTTTAACATAATAACTGTGTAGTGTGTAATTCTAATTGCTATGTTTAAATGAACATCATTGCACATTTTTCTCCTAGAGAACTCCATAATTTTGGCTTTTTTCATTAGTATATATATATGCCTGGAACTGGGTTCTGTTGAAAAAAAATGTGCAGTTGAAAAAATCGTAAAATAATAATAAAAACGTGGCTATGAAAATAGCCGTTAAAATATGTGGCTATAAAAATAGCCGTTTAAGTTAATTTTTTGCGGTAGTTTCGCAGTCGGATTTGTAGCCTCTCCAGGCAACTCTGCCACATACTCTCGGAGCAATTGTGGATGTTGATCACCTGACTCTTAATCAGCTCCATTGTGCCAGGGTCCAGTTTCTCACAGCCACGTTTCCCCGAAATGCTGTGTGTCTTCAGTATCTCTGAAGGAAACATGGATATGATCAGCTGGAAGGCACTTTCGATGACAGCATGATCTGCATTGGGCTGAGCCATACAGGTATCCTGCCTCAGAGACACAGTACTAGACCCTGGCAATGTTGCCACAGTACTGGACTGCGGTACAGCAACCGCAATTGCAGACTGTGGCGGGGCAGTCACAACACTAGACTGTGACCCAAAGGACACAGAGCTAGACTCTGGCTGGAAAAGCATAGAGCTAGACTGTGTCCCAAAGGATGCAGAACTAGGTTGTGAGCTGCCACATGCAGTGCTAGACTGTGACTCTGGCAGCATCTGAGGAACCTCAAAAGAGTCATTGTCCAAGAAATGGGCAAGTTGGATGTCATGAGGGAAATTTGGTACTTTCAAGATGTTTATAATCTCATCTAGCTTTCTCTCGAACTTTTCCTCAATGCGTTGAAATCTGAAAAAAATTGTGGAAAATTTAAAGTTTATTAACCATCAACTAATTAACTGAATATATTTTTAATTTAGATGAAGACTCCAACAAACACTGGAAAACTACACTGCACCTTTCTTCGATGGCATTTGTATCCCACATTAAGCAAGTTGTTTGTGTGCCTTGCGATGTTGTCGTCCTGCGTGTTATTTGGAACTCTTCATGTTTCTTTTGCTGGCTTATGAGAAAGTCGTTGTAGGGATCATCTGTATGAACCTGAAATGAAATATATACTGACGCTATACTTTGAAAATGATGTAAATCAATATCAGTTGAAGTATAATATAATGAATGAAGGAGGCTACCTTAGGCTTTTCAATCGCATCTTTCAATAGTTTTAACCTTTTGGAAGCAGCATTGACATTACAGTTCTGAAAGTATTAATTAACATATTTCACATGGTAGTCTGGTTTGCCTTGAATTCTCTCACCTCACAAAGCATTAAAGTATAGTACAATTGATATATAATGTCAAATATAATGTTGATTGTATGTATTATTTTGATATTATATTACTTAATATATATTTATGTCACTTATACTTGATATCAAATCGAAACCAGTTTTCTCAGAAATGCTTTAATTTGAGATAATTTTTCATGTTCAATAGTGGGTGGTTTCTATCTGCATTTTTTGTTTTGTTCTGTGTTTATGTTTTATTTTGTTAAATATGGTACTACTATGTTAATATAAATACAAATGACATTTTAGGTCGCTGTTATAATTGTATACTTGTAGTTAAGAGTTCTTTTTCATCCTTTCTAACTATTAAAGGACCCATAATGGAGCATTTACACAGCATGTCATTCACACATGTCTGGCTTACCTCATCAGATGAGCGCCTTTTTTCTTTAACTAATACTGTCTCGTCCAGTTCTGGATGCTCCATCTCCCACTCATCCAGTTCTTCGGTTGTGTCTAATATTATAAGTGGGTTTGAGTAGATGTGTAACTAAGTTCACATTTGAGCAAGTGCGAAATGAATCTTACCAGCTAATGCTAAAATTTTGGCCTGTAGCTCTTTCCCCTTGTGTTTAACTGAACAGATGCTGTTCAAAACAATTTGGCCAACGATTAAAACTGTGGCGAATATTGCGGTCTTGCCATCTATTAAAAACTTTACGAGAGCGTATCTCTCGATTTTTGTTGACTTACTTCGGCTATTCATTGCGAATCAGGCTTAAAAACGTAATTTGAAACTAATGAGATTTTGTAAACAAGTTGCTATGTAGCTTAGGAGGTCCTTAACTTCAAAATTTGCATAAAGCTAAAATCAATTTATTCAACTAAATATCATTGGATGATGTTCATCAAAAATGCATTTGATTGGCTTCATTGTTTTTTTTTTCGAACGCGTATTTTACACTATCGTAATCGAACGCATCAATTTAATTCACGAAGGCGATCAATATAAACAAATATGGCTGTCGCTAAAGTTTCGTTATCGATTCCCGAATTTTATCACGAAGGCTGTAAATGTCAACGTGGGGAAAATGGCACAGAATGTATAAGGCAATTTTCAATAGAGGAAGTTGATGAAATCAGGAACAGCTTTAGTGAACTGACAGATGGGGAATTGGATTCATTTGTGTTGTCGTTTTTACAGCTGTCAAGAAAACCTGGGGAAGACGGTCATTCAACATATATGATGTATGGGAAAAAAACGTGTCGGAAAGTTTTTTTATTTCTTTTAAACATCTCGCTACAAAAACTGCACAACATTTCCACGCACTTCCATAAAAATGGCTTTACACCGAGAAGACATGGTAACACGAACCGTATGCCAGCGAACTCGCACAGCTTTGACACGAGAGTTCACGTTAGAACTTTCATCCACAACTATGGCGAACATCATGGCGTTCTTCTTCCTGGGAGGATACCTGGTTACAAAGACCAGTCCATAACATTATTAGATTCATCTAATACTAAAACTCTTGTCTGGCAGTTTTATAAGGACAGCTGCATTGGCAGTAACTTGACTCCAGTTTGCCGAAGTCTCTTCCTTCAGTTATGGAATCAAGTCATCCCGTGGGTTGTTGTTGCCAAGCCCGCCACTGACCTTTGCTGGAAATGTCAGAGTAACAACAGCAGCATTTTCAGGAGTGCAACTCGATCCGATGAGGAGAAAGCAATATTGTTGAAGGATCAACTGCAGCATCTGGATCTTGCTAAACAAGAAATGAATTACTATCGTGAACAATGTGCTTTAGCCAGAGAAGAAGTAAAAAAATATCAGACATTTTCACTTTTTATTAAACCATCACCGTGTTCTTTCAAGGTAAATTTTGATAATTTTTATAACCCTAAAACAATAAGTAATATTTTCATAATGTACTTTCTCCTTTTTTTTAGGGTGTTGCACACTACAGCTGGGATTATGCCCAGCAGTTGCATTACCCTGCTGATCCACTTCAACCAGGGCCTATTTATTTTGCCACACCGCGTAAATGTGGAATTTTTGGGGTGTCAAATGATGGAATCAATCATCAGATTAACTACCTAATAGATGAAATTGTCGGTACGGGTAAGGGTGCGAACCCAACAATATCTTATGTGCATCATTTTCTAACCAACCATGGCATGGGTGAAACAACAGCAAAAATACATGCTGACAATTGTGTTGGTAAGTTGAAATTATTCACATTTAATATAATTATGGCTACAGATAAGGCACTTGTCACAATAACCATCCATGTTATAAAACAATAGCAAAAGCAAATTTTGATTTTATTTCTATTTTCAGGTCAGAACAAAAATAACTACTTCATATGGTATCTTCTTTGGCGGACCATGGTCGGTTTAAATGAGGAAATCGAGTACTCATTCATGGTTCCAGGGCACACAAAGTTTAGCTGCGATCGGAATTTCGGTGTCCTGAAAAAAAAGGCCATCCATACTCCTTTGTGGACGGTCTACGACATCGCAATGTTGTGCAACAGTAGCAGTTGCAATTATGCTGAACTTGTTGGTAAGCATGATGGCACAGTGTTTGTTAAAACCTTTGACTGGAGTTCTATGCTTTCCAGTTTCTTTTATCGTGTGGAAAATGTCACCAGTTACCACCATTTCCGCATGAGCAGCTCAGAGCCAGGTGTGGTGACATGCTTGGAAACGCTGGACTCTGAGCCAGTCAAAATCAGCCTGATAAAAAAGAACATAAAACAATTAGAATATCACCTTCCTCCAGAAATACAACCTGCTGGGCTAAATGATGACCGCCAAACTTACCTGTACAAAGAAATCCGTCAATTTTGTAAAGAGGGTACAGAAGATTTGGTGGCTCCCTTGCCTAAAAACAATGCCAAAAGAACACGATTGTCAAAAGAATAAAGATTTGGGCAAGTTTCAACAGAAGCAAAACTTTATTTCTCTCTCGCCTCAGAAATGGGGTTGATAGTGAAGTGGAGAATTTTTTTCCCCTTTTTTTCCCTTAAGGAAAGAAATTTTTGCAGGTAGAAAATTTTGCGAAAGAAACTGTTTATTACCAAAACCTCAATCTTAGAGTGCACACTGTCAAAAATAATTTTCAAAATTTTAATATCGCTAAATTTTATTCCATAAATTGAAAGAAATGAAGTTAGATTCGCAAAAATAAATTCTGCAAATTATGTGCAGTTTTTGGTACCCTCACCCGCAAAAATAAATTCCGTAAAAAATTCTCCCCGCAAAAATTTCTTCCCTTTAAGGTATCTCCCGCCTCAGAAATGGGGTTGATAGTGAAGTGGAGATTCTTTTTTTCCTTTTTTCATCTCCCGCCTCAGAAATGGGGTTGATAGTGAAGTGGAGAATTTTTTTGTTTGTTTCTCCCACCTCAGAAATGGGACCAATACTGAAAGTATAAGATTTGTTTTCTTCAAAAGTAGAGAGAAGAATTTTTTTAAAGAGCTGACTTGGACAAAAAACAATAAGCAAAACTTTAGAATATGCTAAAATCGTGATATACATATCATTAATTGGCTCTCATTATAGTTTTTAAGACCCTTACTAAGCATAACTATATGCATATTGAAAGTTGGATTAGGAGTCCTTAATTATTGACGATACCTGTATAAAGAAATTTATTTCATAACGAGCAATTTTTGATAAAAATATGAATAGTATCATTGCTGTATTGTTCTAGTTTTTTGCAATTTAAAGTAGCTTATTTCATGAATGTTTTGGTTCAACGTCAAATGTTAAGAATACACATTTTGATTGCTATTTCCTTTTCAATACAATTCCATTCCAGAAGTACATAAGGAAATCTATGTTTTGACACTGTTTTGATTCTACAAACGTCTTGAACTGAAGGATATAGAAGGATACAATTACTCACCACGCCGTGCATTTTTGCGGAGTGTAGCTTTTAAGCGGAACGGAGCTCATTTGGCAAGATCAAATATTGTCATCAAAATAATAACAGAGAGATGCGTTCGGCTGCCGTCAATCGCTGAAATTTCTTACAGGACATACCAAAAATCTCAATTTTCTCGCTTACCTTTAAGTTTTGCAAATTGCGATGTAGATATTAATATGATTGATCAAGCCCAAAAGTGTTCAGTGTATAGCTTTAGGGTAAAATTGTCGATGTGTACGGTAGCGGGAAGGCCAAAGTAGTTGCTTTTTTGAGTTAAGTAGACATTTTTCCCCGGGAATATTCCGAATGCTCTGAAGTTTGTCATGAACTTCTTAAATTTAAATTTAGATCAAAGCTTCTGAAAGTTGTGCATCTTTGCTCACAAACTGTGTATCTATCTGTGAGGAATAAAATAAAAAACTGCTATCTCTTCTCCATTCGTTTTTATCTTTAAGCCATGTTTATTCAAGTTGGTGTTGTATTTTGATCCACTTAACTGTTTTTATTTCCACACACAACACAAACCAAGACATAAAAGTCCAATGATAATGATAAAATCTAATGTTACTTTTGTCGTCCCACAAAATGTTATTCATAATAATAGGCCCTTTTAGAGATTTACTACCCATTTTGAATTCTTTATTGCAAGCTTATTATTGTTCATGGGAAATGATTTGCATGTTTCGTATAAACTTTTTATGCTGACAGGGAATGTGTGTGCAGAAAAAATTGGCTTTGATAATTTCTAATAATGTCTAAATCAATGCAATGAGACATCAAAACAGAGTATACGTCAACATGGAATTTGTCTATTTAAAAGAGTATATACAATACACAATCTTAGTTGCCTTTTGTGATCAAATTGGAATGTTTAACAACAAAAAATGTAAACAATATATATATCCATCTATACTGAAAAATATTCTCTGATTTGGAATTCAATATCAGTAAACTCTGTTTAGTATTTACATTTAATTTATACATGTGCCTGGGTGAGAGATAACTGAAGGTAAAATAGCTATATACAGCTTACAAAAATAATAACAAACTTCTTTTAGAGCAGAACTCTGAGTTTCATGTTTCCAATCATCAGCTGCTACAAATGATGTATAGAATGAAAAAATTCTCAATTTACAAACGTAAACGTACGATAATTGCTATGTCGTAAGATTTTAATAAATAGCGCAATAAAACAGAACAAAAGGTGTAATTATCAGTCTTTAGATTTATAGTTAGCTAGCATATATTTGTTCATGTGGCGACATTTTGCAACAATTTCTGATCTTTTGTTTAAAAGTTCAGATTTTTTCTCGAAGGATAAGATCTCTAGTTTCTCCTGTAAGCACAGTCTGCACGTTTTTGACACATTTGAGTACGCCTTTACATGCTTAATGATCGACCAAGTAAGGTTTGGTACAGTGCCACGATCTTTTAAGCTCCATACATGTGTTGATAAGGTCGTGCTGTTCATGTATTTTCTGTTTCGGAAGGATTGGTTGTGTCCGTTGAACCTTTGTTTAAACTCTTTTTCAGTCAAACCTATGTAAACTTTCTTCTCCTCGTTTGGTGCAGTGACCTCGCATTTATAGATGACAGAAGTGGCTCTGCAATTCCCGTTTAGTGGGCATCCTGCTTTGTTACGGCAATTACACGCTTTGGTGGTCGCTTGTGTGTCCGAAGAAACTTTCTTATTGTGGGCATTGATGATCGAGCGGACGTTTTCTGTGCAAGAGTAACTCACTTTAACGTTATTTTTGTTAAAGATTTTCCGTAGATTGTTTTCCTTGGTGAAGTGTTTGTTGATTAACTTCATGAAAATTTTGGCGACGTTGGTCGAGACATTTTTGTTATAAGGTGGGTTGAACCAAATAATATTACGTTTTCTCCTCCTACGGTGGTTGTTAGGCTCAGGTTTCTTGTAGGTAAGTTTTATGTTTCTATATCCACTAGATTCCAGAGCTGCCTCGTATTCGGATTTCGCCTTGTTGAAAACATCTTCGTTAGATGAATTTTTTGCTAATCTACGGTTGATTGATACTGGGAGTTGTTTCAGTATGTTCTTTGGGTGGTTGGATGATGTATGTACATATTTCAGCTGGTCGTTGGGTTTTTTGTAAGGTCTAAATGTTTCAGATATGAGGTCAAGCGTTACGTCCAGAAAGTCTACTGTTTTCAAATTAATCTGAATTTCAATGTCGAAACCGATTTCTTTGAAGACCGAAACTATTTCCTTTCGTTTAATGTCCGCTGATCTTCCGTTTAGGTTGCGGGTTAGCATAAGACCATCGTCTCTGTACAGTCCAACGTTTTCTTTGTCAGTAATTTGTTGGGTAAGATTCTCCAGAATATAAATACCGACTAGTTCGCATACTTCTGCTCCATCAAAACTCCCCATCGTTACATCAAAACAGTCTTTTGATTTCTTCTTCTTCCAAGCCTCACCGTTGGTAAATAACAGGGATTTACGACAGTGACGGGTTGTTCTTAAGTCCTTGTCACTTATTTGAGAATGCTGGCTGGCAAAGTTCAAAGCCTTTTCTAAGATTTCTTTAGTGATGGCTGGATAGAATTCTTTAATGTCCATCTGGATGAAGGTACACTCGTGTTTTTGTTCGATAGAAGAAAACCATTCTGTTACCTGGTCAGTGTTCTTCCATTGATTTACTTGTAGAAGGTTTCGTAAAGATGTATTTATTCGATCGAGGATAGATTTGCTGATTGCACCGAGTTCACTTTTGCATGGGTTAATCAGGCGGCAAGGGTGTTTTTGATGGAAGTTATCCTTATGGTCTTTCAAAGTGATGAAAGCTTCTGATTTAGCAAGGGATTCAGCACGATCGTCGACACAAAATGAGGTTGCAATAAATTTAGCCTCTTGGTTAACAGACGCTTCCAACAGTGGAGGTGCTTTTTCGTAGAGTTTTGTCACGTTTTCGTGTAACAATTTCTTGTGCATATCGGTTGGCATTGCATATATATACAGCTTACGAATTCTTACGAATTCTTTAATTGGATAAGATAATTAAAAATAAACAACAATGAAGAGTAAAGAAATAAATCAGTTAATTTTTGATTTTTTTTTTGGTTTTTTTTTAATCACTCACCCCACTCAAGGCCGAAGCCACTACAAGGAGTGGAGCTACATATGTTTTTGTGTAATTGTTATAACTTTAGATGTTATATACTGGAGTTATTTCTAAAAATATATATATAATTATGATATAATTACATAATTGTTAAATATATATAAATGATTTTGATTACTTTCAGTATCGCGAATGAATGAATTGTTTGTTGGTTTTACTAATTTTAGGTGTATAAGGCATTATCAAGAGTAATTGAAATCAATGAATTAAAGACGAATCACTATTATGGTCGTGGAATATCTGCTGTATATACTTGAAACAATGGAACTGCTGAACCAAGACAGGAGTAACAAGTGTGATGTGTCTGGCATTTCCAGTGGTTAGAGACTAATACTATCAGGAAACATTCAAAAATGTTTTTCATCATTCACTTGAAAGAAACATGGACAGATTCAAGAATCAAGAATGTATATAAATTGAATTTTGTTGATTGACATTTAAAGTTGGGGTTAAGTTACCTGAACATTCTGGCAAAGTTTAGAAGATGCCTGTTATGTATTTCTTGTTGGTTTACTTCCTAGTGCTTCTTTATGCTTTTGAAAATGCTGGGTTTTTTAGAATAGGTCATCTTTATTCATGCTCTTTTTGCCACTATGACTGTCAGAAATTTTTTGAATCTGTACTTATGCAGTGCACAAAAGAATAGGAAATGATTGATTCATGAAGCATTTTGTTTTCCTTCTCTTTTCTATCTCCATCCCACATTGACAAAATCGAATACTTGAATACACATTATCAGATTATCAAATTCGACTTTGTTTTGATTTTTTATATTGTGACATTACTTAGTATTATGTTATTCATAACTGAAAATTACTAATGGGCCAATTTCTGATAATATTCATCAAATTACCACATCAAAACGAGGCAAGGGAGCACAGTTTGGTATTTGGACATTTGAATTAAGAATAGAATAGAATAGAATAGAATATTCATTTATTTGTCACAATGGTAGGGTGATTACATCAAGATAAAGTGGTGACAGGAGACCACCCCAATAGATAAATCTAAACACAGGGGGTGGCCACCAAAACAATCAATTATACTAGTAAACAAGAAAATAAAACAAATATAATGCAAAATCATACAATCAAAAAAAAAAAATAAATAAATAAATAAATAGATAGATAAATAAATAAAATAAATAATAAATAAATAAATAAATAAAAAATAAATAAATAAATAAATAAATAAAAAATAATAATAGAATAATATTAATATAAGTGGTTGTCCAGTAGTGAGAAGTTAATCACAGGATGCATATTTGTTAAGAAAGAAGTCAGTGAGAAGGTTTTTAAGTTGGTTATATGAAAGAGAAGCTAGGTCGAGATGGCTAAAAGTTGTTTGAAAGTAATTCCACCAGGATACAGATTGATATGTAAATGAGTTTAATCCATACAATTTGGTTTTAACACTAGGTTTAAATAGGGAGCCTGCTGATTTGCTTCTAGTATTGACATTGTGAGGTATAGCGTAGAAATTTAAAGCACTATGAATGTGATCAGGAATCCTATGATTAAGAATTTGATGAATGAATAGAATATTTAAAGTTATTGTTAAATCAAAGATGGAAAGCAAGCCAAGTTTTGAAAAGAGTGGTTTAGAGTGAGATCTGAAAGAAGAAAAGGTAATAAGGCCCAGACTTGGCAACCATAACGAAGATGAGAAGAAAAAATAGAATGATAAACAGATAAAGAGACAGATTCAGGAATAAAGTGGCGGATTTTACTCAATGCACAATTGGCTCGTCGAAGTTTAATTGATAGCTCATGAATGTGTTTTTTCCAAGAGAGATCCTCGTCAAGATACACTCCAAGATATTTGATGAATTTACTGGGTTGAAGTCTCCTCCCACAAATCTTGATTTTAAGATTAAAGTTTAGTGGTTTAGATTTATGTTTAAATAGAATAAACTCAGTTTTATTAGCATTCAGAGAGATTTTGTTGGCATTAAGCCAGCTAGAAAGAAGTTTTAAATCAATGTTTATTTTCTTGTTCAGGGACTTTAATGACTTGCTAAATAGAAGAAGATTGGTATCGTCAGCAAAATGAAAGACATCAGAGTAAGCAAGAGCAAGATGAAGGTCATTAATATAGATTAGGAAAAGAAGAGGTCCAAGAACGGAGCCTTGTGGGACACCGTGCCTTATGGTTTTTATATCAGATTTGTGGTTAAGAATTTTAACCAACTGTGTTCTATGGGACAGATAAGACTTAAACCATCTGTTAGTGGTACCTTGAATTCCATAATAGTTTAATTTTTGACAAAGAATTTCATGATCAACAGTGTCGAAAGCCTTCTGGAGATCGACAAAGACCCCCACACCAAACTGACCATTGTCAAGTGCATTACGAATGCGCTCTGTGATATTAATAAGGGCATGAGAAGTAGAGTGCCCTTTTCTGAAACCAAACTGTCTCTTATACAGATATTCATGACGTTCAAGAAAAGAAGAAAGGCGAGAATACATAAGTTTTTCCAGGAGTTTTTCGATATTGGAGAGGAGAGAAATGGGACGATAATTAGAAATTTCCAGTGGAGACCCCTTGTTTTTGTAAACTGGAGTGACTGAAGAGGTCTTCAAGAGGGTAGGAAAGACACCAGTAGAAAAGGAAAGATTAAAGATTTTATGCAAGGGATTACAGATTTCAAGTTTGAGGAGTTTAAGAATGTTTATATCAATACTATAAGGACCACTAGCCTTTTTATTTGGAAGTGATGAAATTAATTTTGTAATTTCTGCAGGAGTAACTAGAGATAATTTTAGTTTCGCAATGGATTTTCCAGGTTGCTTCAGAAAGTGAGAGAAGTGTTTAGTGGTGGGAGGAATAGTGGCCCTTATAGTGTCAGCTATGGAAGAAAAATAGTTATTGAAAGCATCACATACTATAGAGGGATCAGATGTAATAGAACCATTGATAGACAAGGAAAGATTATTAGAAGGACGAGAAGAATTTACAGAGATTATTTCCTTAACTCCAATCCATATGTTTTTAATGTTGTTAAGGTTGGACCTAAAATATTCAGAATAATACTTTTTTTTGCTAATTCTGCACAGAGAGACAATCTGGTTTCTATGTCGTTTATAATCATCGTGAAGCTGGGATTTCAAAGTTGGATTAGTTGTTTTGATAAATTTTTTCAGAAGTTTATCCCTAGTTGTTATAGACTTCTTAATTCCTGGGGTAATCCATGGTTTTGATAAGTATTTAGTTTGTTTTTTTGTCAGTCTAATGAGGGGGAGATGTCGATCAACAAGACCACAAATTGTGTCATAAAACTGGGGAAATGAAGTGTTAACATCACCTACGGAAAGTTTAAGTCTTTTATCCCAATCGATCTCAAAATAATCAAGAATAAAATTTGTTTGATCAAACTTAGTCCAGTCACGTTTATAGACTGGTTGGCTAGATGAGATTGAGTTAGTGTCATTGAAGATAAATATAAACTGTGCTAAGTGGTCAGATATGTTAAATATGAGGTTTCCAGACAGAGTTTTGATGTTTGAGGCAGGAATAAAAATATTGTCTATGAGAGTTTTTGAAGAGGAAGTTATTCTAGTAGGAAGAAGGATAGAAGGAAAGAAAGAGAAAGAGCCTAATGTATCAAGAAAATTAGAATAAGGAGAGATGTCAGATTTTAGCAAGTCAATATTAAAGTCACCAAGCAAAATTAAAGTTTTTTTCTCTCTGCTAGTTTTTTCAAGGAGAGGAATTACGTAGTCATTGTTAAACTCTTCAATAAGCATTGAAGGGTGGCGATATACTGAGGCAATCAAAAGATTACCTCGTCTGTTTTGAGGGATTTCAATGAACGTAGATTCCAGAAATTTTGGTTTGTATAATAGGCTTGATAAGTCGTGCCGAGGTTTATAAGAAAATTTATTGGAGATATACAGGAGAGTCCCACCTGCCGATGACTCGGTAGGAGTGTGCTCGATGGAATAATTAGGTAATTCAAGACAGAGGGGAGGAGACTTAGATTTGATTCTTGTTTCAGTAATGGCAATTATACCAAACTGATGATTTAGGCGAGCCAGGAGTGCATAGAGGTCATCATAGTGTAGGTTGAGTGATGCGATATTAAGATGAAAAGCAGAGAAAGATTTAGATTTGTTCTTGATCATAAGGAATTCATCACAATCATAGTACTTACAGTTTAGGTTTTGAATTGTAAGGTCGTCAAAAGAGTTAGAATTGTTAAGGGAGTTGAGGTCAGAAAATAATGATTTGAAGTCTTGGAGGTCAATACGAGAATGGGATTCAGCAGTTTCATAATTGGATTTCTGGAAAGGGAAAATATCAGCAATGCAGGGTCTGCAAAGCCAAGAGTTGTCTGAATTTGCTAGAGCATCGAAATCACTGGTACTTAGTTGGCTGCATTTTTTGTGAAACCATTGACAGCAGTTTTCACAGAAGATGGCGTTACAGTTATCTGGGACTAGCCTTTCACAAACTGGACATAAGAAATTCTCTAAGGCAGTCGACTTTAGCATTAACAGGAAAATAAGGTCTTTGAATCGCAATATAACTAAAATGTACATTACATTGATAGGATACATTGATAGGATACAATATCAAGAAAACTAACAAAAATTACATATATATATTCTTTCAGTGGTGCTATTTCCTTTTCGCACCCCCATTCTCCATCCAGGATGTTTTAGGGTCTGAGTTAAGGGTTAGGGTTTGGGTAATTTTTTATCTCCATCATGAAGAGCCAACACAGTAAAAAAATATGGCAGATACCTTAGGCCGACTGTTTTTGCATCGAATGAGCATATTTTCGCTAAATTTAAGTTGCGGAAAATTTAACTTTAGCAAAACTTTTATTTTACCTACTGGCAATTCTCCGTAATTAAGGGGTAATTTGCTAAAATTAGGTTGCGTTAAATCCATGTTCATCCATTTTCACAAAATTTTACTGACGCAAAAAAAGTCGGCCTAAGGTAGGTAGATTAAGAGGGGGGTGCGAAAAAGAAATAGCGCCCTTTCAGTTATGGATATGCGTATTCATGCATTCAATTTGTTGAAGGAATATCCGGCTTTCACGCATTCCATGTTTTCGCTGGCGAACGGGTGATTCCACGCACCCCCACTCCGCAAACCTTATATATTGATTCCATCACGCCATGTTCTTCTTAGAATGCTGCCGTTCGAGAAAAATCGTGCATGTGGTACATTGCACGGCACAGGGAAACCCAAAGATTGGGAAAAAAATGAAAAATAGTGACCTCATCTGAAAGAATCACTGAAAATAGCAAATCATGTGAAAGACCTAAATGGTTTCATCAAGAAAAACGTTTCTGACAGAACTTTTACTTCTATTAAGGTTGACAATATTTCGCGAAAGAAAAATTAACCTGCGTCCCTGGTCATGTTTTTTACTCCCGAAAAATGGCGGAATGAAAACATAAACAAACTAAACGAACGAAATTTTTATGCGATAACGGTAAAATTTTCACAAGTCACAAGTCGCTTGTTTCCTATAATAAGTGCATGGGCTACTCGGTTATAGATATCTTGCAAAAATTTTACATTAGGTTGTAGATCATTACGTCGTAAAACAGTTTATGCATAACACGGATGACATTGCATTGACATTGCATAGATTATAGGTTATAGATTATAGATTATAGGTTATAGATTATCGATTATAGATTATAGACTAGTATCCCGTGTAAAAAATTTTTACGGGTTTTAATTCTGAAAGTGACGTCTCAAAAATGGTTTCGAAAAATTAAATCACAGCATGACGAACAGAAAGGGTATCAGTGCTGTAAGTACTTTAAACTTTAGATATAGGAGCGCAGAACAGTCGTTTTACTTGGAAGATCTTAAACCCATCAAAAATAAAAATACGCGCTGCGTGTGCATCGGCTTTCTTCACTTCAAATGTATCGATTGAAGATGCAATGCAATGGTTGCCCGTGATGAAAAATCTAACGTCAATACGAAAAAAAAAAACACTTCTTACCCTTTTAATTAAGAAACTCTAGGTATTCCAGCTAAAGCATTTTTAGTTCACTATCAACACTGGAGTTATGAACAGAAAAACTTTTTAATCGGAAGATCTGACACACATCAAAATATTCATAATACATCTTTCATGATAGTAGTAAAAATAAATTGTGCGTACAGGAAAACAACAAAAATGCTGGATAATTAAACTGTGTTCTAACTAAATTGATCTATAATATTTTAACTTTGGTTTAACTTCAAACAAAGAGAATATACCTATCCATACTAATTCACATCATCGTGTTAGTAAACAACAACATCTTCTGCAGCCATTTTCAAACACTTATAAACTCTTTACTTTCCATATCTGAAAACAAAATAATAATACTTTAAACTACTACTAATTTAAACTACTACTTTCCAGCACACTTTCCTACTATAAACATATACTTAAAACACTTTCTTCTGCTATTTCTTTTCCACTGAAATTACGCTACCATATTTATACACTGAAAAAAACATAAAACTACTTTCTTCGTTTGGAAAAACTGCTTTTATGCTTATGTGAGGTAACTTTCTCTATTTTGCAGAAGATTTTCTACTATAAACATACACTAAACACCTCTGTAAACTTTCTTTTCTTTCCAGTAAGTGTAGTAAACCTTTCACCTTTCACCTTCGTCTGCTTCGTGTTAAACTGTCTGTAGACTACGGGATTTACTAACGGATTCCGTCGGCAGCCAATCAAAACGGCGAAAAAATAATTTCTTGCGTTTTGATTGGCTTAAAAATAACTGACGTTAGATGCCCCGTGCTATTATACTAATCGTGAATGTGTCTTGCGTGGTCGAACTGCCGCTATATGACCACGATTAAGAAGATTTTGACCGTTAAAAAAAAACAAAAACAAACACTCTCTAAGTTAAATGTGTTGCACACGATTGCGGATTATTATAAGTAGACTAGTATCCCGGGTAAAACTTTTTTACCGAACTTAACTTCGAAAAGGATGGGTCAAAATCGCCTTTCGCGTGAACAATCCCCGTGATGAAAATTTCAATTTAGGAATTGGAAACGGAAAATGTAACCATGTTGTAGAGCTCGAAAAACTGATCAAAAAAATGTATGGGATCGTTTCGCTACGACCAACCGTTGCAGAGATATCATCGGTCAAAGATTGTGATGACGTCATATCCGCAGTACAAAATAAAATTTAGGACCAAATGTTGCGTCACTCCATCACCCGTGTCACCGACCCTAAAAAACGTCAGTTATCCCTATTGGTTCTGGAGATATTTCCCCAAAAACGTCGCGTTCGATTGGGGATGCAATGCAATGATTCCCCGTGATCATAAAAAAACTGACGTCAAATGATGCCACGTGCTTTTGGAATGATCGTGAAAAAAGTGTCTCCCGCATCTACGTGGTTTTACGCGCACATAAGAGGACGATGACCGTAAATTTAAACTAAATATATCACTCTCTAAAATAAAAGTGGTATGCACAATCGCGGATTATTATAATAAGACTAGCCGCCCAGGCGGCGTCGCTCGCCACCCATGTTCAGTATGCGTTGTGTCGCAGAATTTAACTCATGTAAAAGTTTCTTTTCAGGCATTAATTTTTTAATTCATTTCTTACATTCAGAAGATTTAAAACAGAAACAAATAGCAATATGGCTCAGAATATTATATCTATACGCAGAAGAGAAGTAACTTTAATGTAAAAAAACGCATGTAAAAAAACGCAATATATAACTCAGAACCGATTTCAGAATCATTTCTTACATTCAGAAGATTTAAAACAGAAACAAATAGCAATATGGCTCAGAATATTATATCTATACGCAGAAGAGAAGTAACTTTAATGTAAAAAAACGCAATATATAACTCAGAACCGTTAACCCAGACATACAAAACCAAACATTGAATAATATTACAAAAATGATACCTTCCAACTTTTTCTTTCGTTCAAAAGTTACTACTGGACTGCAATCATTAATGAATTTTTGAAATGATATATTTAGTTCTTCCCAAAACCATCAACATCATGATTAAAACCATGAGTTTCATTTCTTTGTGCTTTTTTTATTATTGCCTAAAAGAATAATATTTCAATTGTAATACCGAAAATAAAAAAAAAACAAAACAAAAAAAAAGGAAATTCAAGTACGCATTTATCCTAAAAACAATAACTAAGAACAAAAATTTACACAGAAGATAAAAAGTCACAAATAAAATCATACAGCCAAAGTTATATACCTAGGCATAGTACGTAAACGATTACCATAACACAAAATATGCATAAATGCGATAAAATATAAACTTAGAAAAATACAGCCAACAACGCTTATTTGTTGTAGGATAGTTTCATTGCACAGTCATTTAAATTACATAATCCATTCTTCTCTTAAGTAACCCTCTCAACATTATAACCCATCATGTGCTTCATTTCTACTTAACAGATGAAAACATTCAAAAAACATATACAAAAAACCTAATCATGCTATGACGAAATCTAAAGAAAAACAAAACAAAGTAAAAGAAACTTTGAAAATATATTAACCTTAAAAATAATAATTAAAAACACAAACGTAATGACAGAATTAGTGAAAAATTTTTAACATATGAAAACATTCGTGGAGCCATTTTTTATTTCCAGTTCAAAGCTCCTCCTCTGCGCTGGAAAATTCAAAACACAACAGACAACATCCCTCTTATCCTTTATTTATCCACTAATACTAACTGTGTTTTAACTAAATAGATACTATTTTAACTTTACCTTTCAATACCAATTCACATCATCATGATAGTAAACAACAATATTGATCATGTTCTGTAGCCATTATCAAACACTTCTAAACTCTTTTACTTTCTATATTTCATACCTGTAAACAAATTAATAACACTCGATTAACTTTCCAGCATACTTTCCTATTGTAAACATACACTTTCTATTTGTTTTCTACTGCAATTTCACTACCATTTTTATACAGTGAAAGACATAAAAATGCTATCTTCGTAACTTCATAACTGTGGAGCCATTTTGAAATAAATAAAATAAGGAACAGTTCGTTACCAAAACAAATCAGTAACTGCTCGTGTAGGACCTGCATCTTTATGATCTGATCGTTTTAACTCTGTTTTTATTCTCTTTTAACGCTGTATTTATTAAATCCGTTTGACTCATGTACTTACGTATATTACTTTATATCTTTTCCAAACAATTTTCCACCGAAAAAAAGTAAAACCATTTTCACCAATGTCAACTTCATCTACACTACTTCTGTACTGCTGCACTCCCATAACTATTTGATAACTATAAAAAGAAATTCGTAAAATCAGCACGACTTTCTTCCACTCGTTCTTCGTTTGGTTTTCATCTGAAAAAACCTATATATATATAAAAAAAAACAAACATCTGTTCAAAAACTCACCTACGCATGTGTGCTACCTGCTAACTAATCACTTACACACATGCTGCTGCCTGTTCTTTTATTAATCGTTCGATCTTTCTGCAGCTTATCTTTTAAAAACTTCACTGCACTTCTTCTGTATATCTAAATATGATTTTTCATTGTAAACAAATAACTAACTCACTTGTTTTATTAATAAGAGTAAAAGTTTAGCAATAAACACGATAATAAAACGTTTTATAATAATAACAATACCTTCGTGTTTCTTCGTCAGTTCTTTCGTCGATTTGCTGCCTAAAACAATCAAATTTATTATTCGTATACAAAAAGAAACCCGTCTTCTTCGCGAAGTTTCTTGCTCACGAAATGATCGTTGACAAATTTCGAACGAAGACGTTGCATTGCTCGCACTCCTCCAAAGACGTTTTTCGGCTGATTTCCACTGCGCAAACCAAAATAACAAAACGGAGGAGCATATACTAATCAAAAAAATCGCTCTCGCTTTGGCGTGGTTTTACGACGAAAACGCTTATGAAAAAATTGTATACTGGAGAAAAAATCTTTTCTTATTACCAACCGGCTCTGCTGGAAAATCTTACATCATGGAGATAACACGACTTATAAACGCTTGGAACTCTGACTCACCTTTGGGAAAAATAGCAATGAAAGCTATTCATCTGATGCCAAGTTTACTACTCCAGAAACCCAACAAATCATCAAAAACAAAAGACCATATTAAAGCATTAGAGAGAAGATTGGATCTATGGCAGAAAGGTGACATTAAAGTTCTATTATTTGAAGCTGAATCGATCCAAATCAGACTTACATCGCTAAACAGAAAAAGAAATATTGCTCAACTGTCCAAGGAGTTTCAAAAATTGATGTCGAAAGGCAACATTAACGGAGCCCTGAAGCTGCTAACTAACAATATGTCGAATGGTGTGTTACCACTAAATGATGCGACACTAAATCAGTTGCATCAAAAACATCCTGATGGTAAAGATGCTTCTCAAGATGTCCTCTTGGAAGGTGAGGTACCAGAGGTTCACCCTATTATATATGAAGCAATTGACGATGAATTAGTTAAGCAGGCAGCAATCAAAACGAAAGGAGGCTCGGGACCTTCAGGGATGGATGCCGATGGATGGCGTAGAATTCTAGCCTCGAACCATTATGGGTCTGTTAGTTCGGACTTACGTAAAGCATTTGCTGAGTTGATTAAGAAACTTTGCACAGAGAAAGAAGACCACAAAGATGGGAATACTTCAATGGAAGCTTTTCTAGCATGCAGATTAATTCCACTGGATAAAAACCCTGGTTTACGCCCTATTGGAGTAGGAGAAGTGTTAAGAAGGATAGCTGGTAAAGTAGTAATGAAAGTTGTTAAAGATGACGTTAGAAAAGCAGCCGGTAGTCTTCAATTATGCAGTGGTCATGAATCTGGTGGTGAAGCCGCTATACATGCAATGCACGATGTTTTTCAGATGAATTCGACGGAAGCCGTCTTAATGGTGGATGCTGAGAATGCCTTCAATTCAATCAATCGGAAGGCATTACTTCATAATATCCGTTATATATGTCCAGAAATTTCAACCTTTATCTACAACTGCTACAATGTTCCTGCTAGATTATTTATAATTGGCGGCCAGGAAATTTCGTCTCAAGAAGGTACTACTCAAGGTGACCCTACGGCGATGGCTACCTATGCTCTTGGCTTAGTTCCCTTGATACGAGATATGCTTAGTGAAGATAACGAAACAAAGCTTGTTGCTTTTGCTGATGATTTGACAAGTGCAGGTTCAATACAGCATCTTAGAGAATGGTGGGACAAACTTATTGAGGTTGGACCGAAATATGGCTACAACCCAAAGCCGTCGAAGTCATACATTGTGGTAAAAGCGGATAAATTAGAAGAAGCAAGGATTGCGTTCTCCGGCACTAATGTGAACATAACATCGGCTGGCAAGAGACATCTGGGAGCGGTGATTGGAAGCCAGGATTACAAAGATGAATATGTGAGTCAACTTGTTACAAATTGGTCGAAGGAAATACAGCTATTGTCAAGGATTGCTGAGATGCAACCACAAGCTGCTTACTCTGCATATGTTCATGGTTATCGAGGAAAATTCACATATTTCTTAAGAACTATTCCAAACACTGCTGACTGTCTACAACCAATAGAAAATGTAATGCGAAACAGCTTCATCCCAGCTATAACGGGAGGACATCAATGTTCCGACAATGAAAGGCATCTCCTTGCACTTCCTGTCAGGCTTGGTGGTCTTGGTTTAGACATTCTTACCAATATTTCTGCAAGAGAATATGAAAGTTCCAGAAAAATAACAAAACCACTTGTGAAATCTGTCATTAGACAAGAAAAAGGATATGAGGGTGACGAAGATGAGAAAAGCAGGTTAAGAGCCGAGGTAAAGAACAATCGAAAGGATTACTATCAACGGAAACTTGAAGAAGTACGACAGTTTTTGAATGATGGACAGAGACGACAAAATGATTTGGCTCAAGAGCCTGGATCTTCATATTGGTTGAATACCGTTCCGCTAAAAGATCATGATTACACACTAACTAAACAAGAGTTTTGGGATGCCATCAGAATACGATACAATTGGCCGTTGCCAAATCTGCCTACAAGATGTGCATGTGGGATGAAATTTGACGTAGATCATTCCATGTCTTGTAAAAAGGGTGGCTTCATCACACTTAGACACAATGAGTTGAGAGACATCACGGCAAAACTTCTAAATGAGGTGTGTAAGGACGTCGAAGTTGAACCTGTCTTGACAACATTAACAGGCGAAGAATTCACCCAAAGCACTGCAAAATGTCAGGATGGTGCAAGATTAGACGTAAGCGTTAGTAGCTTCTGGATCAAGGGTCAAAAAACATTTCTTGACATCAGAGTTTTTGACCCTAATGCTGCAAGATACAAGAATCAAGCGCTCAAACAATGTTACGTGAAGAACGAATTGGAGAAAAAAACGCCATTATAACGAAAGAGTCCTTCAAGTGGAACAAGGTAGTTTCTCTCCTTTAGTGTTCAGTACGAATGGTGGTATGGGCAACGAATGTCGTATATTCTATTCAAGACTTGCAGATCTCCTAGCTGAGAAAAGACATTTATCGAAGTCGTTGGTATCATCGTGGTTAAAAACAAAGATCAACTTCGCTCTGTTGCGATCAATGCTGCTTTGCGTACGTGATTCTAGAAGCATATATGCCAAAAATGCTACAAATCTCGAGCTTCAAGACATCGAAATAGCAGAGAACATTTCTAAACCGATTGTTTAAATTTATTAACTTCCTTGAATTGGTGTGCAGAAGGTTATTAATGATCGAATTATTGTGATTGGGAAGAATTATCATGTAGTATATAATTTAATTGAATAAGCAATGCAAAAAAAAAAAAAAAAAAAAAAAAAAAAAAAAAAAAAAAAAAAAAAAAAAAAAAAAAAAAAAGTTTTACGACGAAAAGGGAAAAAATAAGAAGGATTTGACCGTGAAAAAAAAACAAATATGTCACTCTCTAAAATAAAAGTGTGACACACAGCGCGGATTATTATAATAAGACTAGCCGCCCAGGCGGCGTCGCTCGCCACCCATGTTCAGTATGCGTTGTGTCGCAGAATTTAACTCATGTAAAAGTTTCTTTTCAGGCATTAATTTTTTAATTCATTTCTTACATTCAGAAGATTTAAAACAGAAACAAATAGCAATATGGCTCAGAATATTATATCTATACGCAGAAGAGAAGTAACTTTAATGTAAAAAAACGCAATATATAACTCAGAACCGTTAACCCAGACATACAAAACCAAACATTGAATAATATTACAAAAATGATACCTTCCAACTTTTTCTTTCGTTCAAAAGTTACTACTGGACTGCAATCATTAATGAATTTTTGAAATGATATATTTAGTTCTTCCCAAAACCATCAACATCATGATTAAAACCATGAGTTTCATTTCTTTGTGCTTTTTTTATTATTGCCTAAAAGAATAATATTTCAATTGTAATACCGAAAATAAAAAAAAAACAAAACAAAAAAAAAAGGAAATTCAAGTACGCATTTATCCTAAAAACAATAACTAAGAACAAAAATTTACACAGAAGATAAAAAGTCACAAATAAAATCATACAGCCAAAGTTATATACCTAGGCATAGTACGTAAACGATTACCATAACACAAAATATGCATAAATGCGATAAAATATAAACTTAGAAAAATACAGCCAACAACGCTTATTTGTTGTAGGATAGTTTCATTGCACAGTCATTTAAATTACATAATCCATTCTTCTCTTAAGTAACCCTCTCAACATTATAACCCATCATGTGCTTCATTTCTACTTAACAGATGAAAACATTCAAAAAACATATACAAAAAACCTAATCATGCTATGACGAAATCTAAAGAAAAACAAAACAAAGTAAAAGAAACTTTGAAAATATATTAACCTTAAAAATAATAATTAAAAACACAAACGTAATGACAGAATTAGTGAAAAATTTTTAACATATGAAAACATTCGTGGAGCCATTTTTTATTTCCAGTTCAAAGCTCCTCCTCTGCGCTGGAAAATTCAAAACACAACAGACAACATCCCTCTTATCCTTTATTTATCCACTAATACTAACTGTGTTTTAACTAAATAGATACTATTTTAACTTTACCTTTCAATACCAATTCACATCATCATGATAGTAAACAACAATATTGATCATGTTCTGTAGCCATTATCAAACACTTCTAAACTCTTTTACTTTCTATATTTCATACCTGTAAACAAATTAATAACACTCGATTAACTTTCCAGCATACTTTCCTATTGTAAACATACACTTTCTATTTGTTTTCTACTGCAATTTCACTACCATTTTTATACAGTGAAAGACATAAAAATGCTATCTTCGTAACTTCATAACTGTGGAGCCATTTTGAAATAAATAAAATAAGGAACAGTTCGTTACCAAAACAAATCAGTAACTGCTCGTGTAGGACCTGCATCTTTATGATCTGATCGTTTTAACTCTGTTTTTATTCTCTTTTAACGCTGTATTTATTAAATCCGTTTGACTCATGTACTTACGTATATTACTTTATATCTTTTCCAAACAATTTTCCACCGAAAAAAAGTAAAACCATTTTCACCAATGTCAACTTCATCTACACTACTTCTGTACTGCTGCACTCCCATAACTATTTGATAACTATAAAAAGAAATTCGTAAAATCAGCACGACTTTCTTCCACTCGTTCTTCGTTTGGTTTTCATCTGAAAAAACCTATATATATATAAAAAAAAACAAACATCTGTTCAAAAACTCACCTACGCATGTGTGCTACCTGCTAACTAATCACTTACACACATGCTGCTGCCTGTTCTTTTATTAATCGTTCGATCTTTCTGCAGCTTATCTTTTAAAAACTTCACTGCACTTCTTCTGTATATCTAAATATGATTTTTCATTGTAAACAAATAACTAACTCACTTGTTTTATTAATAAGAGTAAAAGTTTAGCAATAAACACGATAATAAAACGTTTTATAATAATAACAATACCTTCGTGTTTCTTCGTCAGTTCTTTCGTCGATTTGCTGCCTAAAACAATCAAATTTATTATTCGTATACAAAAAGAAACCCGTCTTCTTCGCGAAGTTTCTTGCTCACGAAATGATCGTTGACAAATTTCGAACGAAGACGTTGCATTGCTCGCACTCCTCCAAAGACGTTTTTCGGCTGATTTCCACTGCGCAAACCAAAATAACAAAACGGAGGAGCATATACTAATCAAAAAAATCGCTCTCGCTTTGGCGTGGTTTTACGACGAAAAGGGAAAAAATAAGAAGGATTTGACCGTGAAAAAAAAACAAATATGTCACTCTCTAAAATAAAAGTGTGACACACAGCGCGGATTATTATAATAAGATGTGGTGACGTTTATATGGTTATCCTTGTACGACAGCTGTGGAACGATCTGGGAACGTTTGCCAATCGTTTCGCAGTGCCAAAAAGCATGCATTCAGTTTTCCCTTTTTTCAAATTTAGCACAAGCTCATTTTCAGTAAACCATGCTGCTAGTGCTTCAAGATCAAGAGACGAATTCTGTTCGATGATGAGGATGTCGCTGTTAGCTGTGTACAGTACCGTATCGTCGGCATACTTGATTATTAGAATACTAGCCGCCCAGGCGGCGTCGCTCGCCACCCATGTTCAGTATGCGTTGTGTCGCAGAATTTAACTCATGTAAAAGTTTCTTTTCAGGCATTAATTTTTTAATTCATTTCTTACATTCAGAAGATTTAAAACAGAAACAAATAGCAATATGGCTCAGAATATTATATCTATACGCAGAAGAGAAGTAACTTTAATGTAAAAAAACGCATGTAAAAAAACGCAATATATAACTCAGAACCGATTTCAGAATCATTTCTTACATTCAGAAGATTTAAAACAGAAACAAATAGCAATATGGCTCAGAATATTATATCTATACGCAGAAGAGAAGTAACTTTAATGTAAAAAAACGCAATATATAACTCAGAACCGTTAACCCAGACATACAAAACCAAACATTGAATAATATTACAAAAATGATACCTTCCAACTTTTTCTTTCGTTCAAAAGTTACTACTGGACTGCAATCATTAATGAATTTTTGAAATGATATATTTAGTTCTTCCCAAAACCATCAACATCATGATTAAAACCATGAGTTTCATTTCTTTGTGCTTTTTTTATTATTGCCTAAAAGAATAATATTTCAATTGTAATACCGAAAATAAAAAAAAAACAAAACAAAAAAAAAAGGAAATTCAAGTACGCATTTATCCTAAAAACAATAACTAAGAACAAAAATTTACACAGAAGATAAAAAGTCACAAATAAAATCATACAGCCAAAGTTATATACCTAGGCATAGTACGTAAACGATTACCATAACACAAAATATGCATAAATGCGATAAAATATAAACTTAGAAAAATACAGCCAACAACGCTTATTTGTTGTAGGATAGTTTCATTGCACAGTCATTTAAATTACATAATCCATTCTTCTCTTAAGTAACCCTCTCAACATTATAACCCATCATGTGCTTCATTTCTACTTAACAGATGAAAACATTCAAAAAACATATACAAAAAACCTAATCATGCTATGACGAAATCTAAAGAAAAACAAAACAAAGTAAAAGAAACTTTGAAAATATATTAACCTTAAAAATAATAATTAAAAACACAAACGTAATGACAGAATTAGTGAAAAATTTTTAACATATGAAAACATTCGTGGAGCCATTTTTTATTTCCAGTTCAAAGCTCCTCCTCTGCGCTGGAAAATTCAAAACACAACAGACAACATCCCTCTTATCCTTTATTTATCCACTAATACTAACTGTGTTTTAACTAAATAGATACTATTTTAACTTTACCTTTCAATACCAATTCACATCATCATGATAGTAAACAACAATATTGATCATGTTCTGTAGCCATTATCAAACACTTCTAAACTCTTTTACTTTCTATATTTCATACCTGTAAACAAATTAATAACACTCGATTAACTTTCCAGCATACTTTCCTATTGTAAACATACACTTTCTATTTGTTTTCTACTGCAATTTCACTACCATTTTTATACAGTGAAAGACATAAAAATGCTATCTTCGTAACTTCATAACTGTGGAGCCATTTTGAAATAAATAAAATAAGGAACAGTTCGTTACCAAAACAAATCAGTAACTGCTCGTGTAGGACCTGCATCTTTATGATCTGATCGTTTTAACTCTGTTTTTATTCTCTTTTAACGCTGTATTTATTAAATCCGTTTGACTCATGTACTTACGTATATTACTTTATATCTTTTCCAAACAATTTTCCACCGAAAAAAAGTAAAACCATTTTCACCAATGTCAACTTCATCTACACTACTTCTGTACTGCTGCACTCCCATAACTATTTGATAACTATAAAAAGAAATTCGTAAAATCAGCACGACTTTCTTCCACTCGTTCTTCGTTTGGTTTTCATCTGAAAAAACCTATATATATATAAAAAAAAACAAACATCTGTTCAAAAACTCACCTACGCATGTGTGCTACCTGCTAACTAATCACTTACACACATGCTGCTGCCTGTTCTTTTATTAATCGTTCGATCTTTCTGCAGCTTATCTTTTAAAAACTTCACTGCACTTCTTCTGTATATCTAAATATGATTTTTCATTGTAAACAAATAACTAACTCACTTGTTTTATTAATAAGAGTAAAAGTTTAGCAATAAACACGATAATAAAACGTTTTATAATAATAACAATACCTTCGTGTTTCTTCGTCAGTTCTTTCGTCGATTTGCTGCCTAAAACAATCAAATTTATTATTCGTATACAAAAAGAAACCCGTCTTCTTCGCGAAGTTTCTTGCTCACGAAATGATCGTTGACAAATTTCGAACGAAGACGTTGCATTGCTCGCACTCCTCCAAAGACGTTTTTCGGCTGATTTCCACTGCGCAAACCAAAATAACAAAACGGAGGAGCATATACTAATCAAAAAAATCGCTCTCGCTTTGGCGTGGTTTTACGACGAAAAGGGAAAAAATAAGAAGGATTTGACCGTGAAAAAAAAACAAATATGTCACTCTCTAAAATAAAAGTGTGACACACAGCGCGGATTATTATAATAAGATAATCTATAATCTATAATAATCTATAATCTATATTATAGATAAAATTTTACCTATACATAGATTATAGATAAAATCTAATCTATAATATAGGTAAATATAGATTAATCTATAAATCATTGTTAGTTTTTTCCCATGGACGGTCACAAATTCTTTTTTTATCTTCAGATACCCATATCTATCATTTTCAAGAAATTTTAGAAAATTTAAAATGGTTTCTACCCTCACATGCGTGGAAAGCATAAGTTTCATGTAAGCGCACACACGAAATTTCAAAAAACCGCTAGGTTTGGACAGCAGAAAAAAAACAACAAGATGCCCTACCGGGCAGAAGGATTTCTGCAAGCTTTGCTGCTGAAAATGCCACAAAAATGCAACACTAGCACACTAGTCCTGCAAAACTAAGACAGTCACATCATTCAGCTCGAGAAGCATCAGCATTAAATAAACAAAAATATTGATACGACTGACAATGTTCGTCAAGAAAGTCAGCCTACCATAACATAAAAAAGGGGCTTTTCTTTATGCTATCGCGGAGATCATTTATGAAGATCTGTTTTTTTGTACGAATAACCTGAATGATTGTTACTGGATATTTGCCACCCACGTACTCCAAAAAAGTGCATCGACACAATACGAAACTTTAATTTAACCACATTAAATATAACGAATCCTATAAAAAGATTGTGTATACTGGCGGTAACCAACATATCCTTTGGGCAGCACAAACTAATAAAAGTTTCTATATTGATCTCCTCAGAATGAAAAATATAAATATCACAATAATAATTACTTAGAAATTAAAGCTCATATCTAATCTAAAAGTTAAAAAAAATACAACATACGTAGGGAGAAAAGAGATAAGCTGATACAGCCAGAATACATCCAAAAATTGCTACTAAATATAGTATAAATAGCTGTATAAAGTGCATATGTTGGTGATGTTGGGGAGGAGCTGAAAGGAAGCTAAGCTGAGCTTTAAAAATCCAAAAGCTTCTAAAAATTGACTTCAAACATGCATACACATACAAAATACACGAAGGTCTTTCATATTTAAAAAGGCTTGGAGCAAAAATAAAACAAGAAATACCTTTTCTTCCACACACCATGTATTGGCACTGTTTTCATATTTTAAACTTCAAGAAAACTTCTTTCAAAAAACAGAATAACCACACTGTAATTTAATTTTGTGAACATGATAAGTTCCCAACAGTAATGCAATTCTTTACATAAAATTATAAGCTGTAATTATAACCCTAACCCTAACTTCTTTTAAAGCCATATTTCCATCAAAGAAACTTTTAGCAAACTACACACGTTCTTTCGCTGCCATTTTTAAAACGTTTTGTGGACGATCACATGGCATGGCGAAAATCAGCCAATAAACTGTCGCTATTGAAGTTAAGGTGGCTATATTAGCACCCTTTCGTAGAAATCGGGCATTATGCACCAATCACGATTGAGACGGCTTTTTTATGAACCAATGAAATTTAAGAAACAAAAATGCGTAGGTTTGGACAGTAAGATGAAAACAGAACAAGATGCCCTACCGGGCAGAAGGATTTCTGCAAGCTTTGCTGCTGAAAATGAAACAAAAATGCAACACGAGCAGCCTAGATTCGTCCTGCTAAACTAAAACAGTCACATCATTCAACTCGAGAAGCATCAGCATTAAATCAACAAAAATGTTGATGCGATTGACAATGTTCGTCAAGAAAGTCAGTCTACATTAACGGAAAAAAGAGGCTTTTCTTTATGCTACGGTAGAGATTATTTATGAAGATCTATTGGTACGAATAAGCGGAATGGTTGTTACTGATATTTGCCACCCACGTACTCCAAAAAGTGCATTGACACAATACGAAACTCTAATTTAACCACATCAAACATAATGAATTCTATAAAAAGATTCTGTGTATACTGGCGGCAACCAATACATCATTTGGACAGCACAATAATTATATAAAGTTTCTACATTGATCTCCTCAGGATGAAAAAGATATGTAAATCACAATAATTGTTACTTAGAAATTAAAATTCATATCTAATCTAAAAGTTAAAAAAAATACAACATACGTAGGGAGCAAAGAGATATGGTGATATAGCCAGAATACATCCAAACATTGCTAGTAAATATAGTATAAACAGCTGTATTTGAGTAATTATGTTGGTGATGCTGGGGGGAGCAGCTGAAAGGAAGCTAAGCTGAGCTTTAAGAATCCAAAAGCTTCTAAAAATTGACTTCAGACATGCGTACACATACAAATACACAAAGGTCTTTCATATTTAAAAAGGCTTGGAGCAAAAATAAAACAAGAAATACCTTTTCTTCCACACCATGTATTGGCATTGTTTTCATATTTTAAACTTCAAGAAAACTTCTTTCAAAAAACCGAATAACCACGCTGTAATTTAATTTTGTGAAGATGAAAAGTTCCCAACAGTAATGCAATTCTTTATATAAAATTATAAGCTGTATTAACTTCTTTTAAATCCATATTTTCATCAAAGAAACTTTTAGCAAACTACACACGTTTTTTCGCTGCCATTTTTAAAACGTTTTGAAGACGATCACATGGCATGGCGAAAATCAGCCAATGAACTATCGCTATTGAAGTTAAGGTGGCTAAATTAACACCCTTTCTTAGTAGTCGGGCATTATGCGCCAATGACGGTACAGACGGCTTTTCTATCGACCAATGAAATTCGAGAAACAAATATGCGCCGGTTTGGACAGGATGAAAAAAAACAAGATGCCCTACCGGGCAGAAGGATTTCTGCAAGCTTTGCTGCTGAAAATGCCACAAAAATGCAACACTAGCACACTAGTCCTGCAAAACTAAGACAGTCACATCATTCAGCTCGAGAAGCATCAGCATTAAATAAACAAAAATATTGATGCGACTGACAATGTTCGTCAAGAAAGTCAGCCTACCATAACATAAAAAAGGGGCTTTTCTTTATGCTATCGCGGAGATCATTTATGAAGATCTGTTTTTTTGTACGAATAACCTGAATGATTGTTACTGGATATTTGCCACCCACGTACTCCAAAAAAGTGCATCGACACAATACGAAACTTTAATTTAACCACATTAAATATAACGAATCCTATAAAAAGATTGTGTATACTGGCGGTAACCAACATATCGTTTGGGCAGCACAAACTCATATATAAAGTTTCTATATTGATCTCCTCAGAATGAAAAATATAAATATCACAATAATAATTACTTAGAAATTAAAGCTCATATCTAATCTAAAAGTTAAAAAAAATACAACATACGTAGGGAGAAAAGAGATAAGCTGATATAGCCAGAATACATCCAAAAATTGCTACTAAATATAGTATAAATAGCTGTATAAAGTGCATATATGTTGGTGATGTTGGGGAGGAGCTGAAAGGAAGCTAAGCTGAGCTTTAAAAATCCAAAAGCTTCTAAAAATTGACTTCAACCATGCATACACATACAAAATACACGAAGGTCTTTCATATTTAAAAAGGCTTGGAGCAAAAATAAAACAAGAAATACCTTTTCTTCCACACACCATGTATTGGCACTGTTTTCATATTTTAAACTTCAAGAAAACTTCTTTCAAAAAACAGAATAACCACACTGTAATTGAATTTTGTGAACATGATAAGTTCCCAACAGTAATGCAATTCTTTATATAAAATTATAAGCTGTATTAACTTCTTTTAAAGCCATATTTCCATCAAAGAAACTTTTAGCAAACTACACACGTTCTTTCGCTGCCATTTTTAAAACGTTTTGTGGACGATCACATGGCATGGCGAAAATCAGCCAATAAACTATCGCTATTTAAGTGGAGGTGGCTAAATTAGCACCCGTTCGTAGAAATCGGGCATTATGCACCAATGACAATTAAGACGGCTTTTTTATGAACCAATGAAATTTAAGAAACAAAAATGCGCCGGTTTGGACAGTAAGATGAAAAAAAAAAAATCAGAAAAACACGGACGATCGTAAAGTATTTCTTGCTTACGCAGAAATCCAAAAAACAGAAAAACACGGACGATCGTAAAGTATTTCTTGCTTTCGCAGAAATCCAATTATATGGAGTAAAAGATTTAATAATATGCTAAAGATGAGTAAAGATGAGTAAAACAAGAAGTGTGTCGGATAAACAAGACATAGTATATAATTATTCAATTTCCGCGCTTATAGCGTAGGAAATTGTTTGGTTTACACATTCTATCTAAGTATCTATCTATCTATCTCTGTCACAGTTTTACGTCGTTTTCGGAAAGTCCGTTCGGATTTCGGATTGTTTGTTTATTCAGAATAGTTAATGACTGACCTATGCTAGGAACTTAGGACAGGTTTGACTAAAATTGGGCAATTTAGACAAGGTGCTGATTTAGAAAATGACGGTCATTTTGTCAAACTTGACTAAAATTGGACAATTTGGGCTAAATTTGGACCAAATTTCGAAAGTTCTTCAAATTTCATGAAATTTTGCATGTATTACATTTGAAAGGTGCTGATTTCAAATTTGACAGTCATTTTGTCAGAATTGACTAAAATTGGACAATTTAGGCCAAATTTGGACCAAATTTCGAAAGTTCTTCAAATTTCATGAAATTTTGCATGTATTACATTTGAAAGGTGCTGATTTCAAAATTGACAGTCATTTTGTCAGAATTGACTTAAAATTGGACAATTTGGGCCAAATTTGGACCAAATTTCGAAAGTTCTTCAAATTTCATGAAATTTTGCATGGATTACCTTTGAAAGGTGCTGATTTCAATCCTGACAATCATTTTGTCTGAATTGACTAAAATTGGACAATTTGGGCCAAATTTGGACCAAATTTCGAAAGTTCTTCAAATTTCATGAAATTTTGCATGTATTACATTTGAAAGGTGCTGATTTCAAATTTGACAGTCATTTTGTCAGAATTGACTTAAAATTGGACAATTTGGGCCAAATTTGGACCAAATTTCGAAAGTTCTTCAAATTTCATGAAATTTTGCATGGATTACCTTTGAAAGGTGCTGATTTCAATCCTGGCAATCATTTTGTCAGAATTGACTAAAATTGGACAATTTGGGCCAAATTTGGACCAAATTTCGAAAGTTCTTCAAATTTCATGAAATTTTGCATGTATTACATTTGAAAGGTGCTGATTTCAAATTTGACAGTCATTTTGTCAGAATTGACTTAAAATTGGACAATTTGGGCCAAATTTGGACCAAATTTCGAAAGTTCTTCAAATTTCATGAAATTTTGCATGGATTACCTTTGAAAGGTGCTGATTTCAATCCTGGCAATCATTTTGTCAGAATTGACTAAAATTGGACAATTTGGGCCAAATTTGGACCAAATTTCGAAAGTTCTTCAAATTTCATGAAATTTTGCATGTATTACATTTGAAAGGTGCTGATTTCAAATTTGACAGTCATTTTGTCTGAATTGACTAAAATTGGACAATTTGGGCCAAATTTGGACCAAATTTCGAAAGTTCTTCAAATTTCATGAAATTTTGCATGGATTACATTTGAAAGATGCTGATTTCGAATTTGACAGTCATTTTATCAGATTTGACTAAAATTGGACAATTTGGGCCAAATTTGGACCATATTTCGAAAAATCTTCAATTTTCATGAATAAACATCATGAAGATATTGGTGAACTGTTTTTATGGCCCCGAAACATCATAGTGAATTGCAAGGCTGTCAAGATCAAGTTAAATAAAGTAAAGAAGGGAGTAATTTGATGAATTCCAGAGACTGCATCAAATTATTAGTCAGTGTACAAGTCATTCAGATGTCTTAAAAATTAGCCTAAAGCAATTTTCTCAAGGGCTGATGCGGAAATTGTTCAAGACTAATGGGTTCTAGTTGGTTTTGCGGTGGAGTTGCATGCAAATGCTTCAATGTTTCGTTATACTATCATCCTTTAAATTCATGTAGTTGAACTAAAAAACGTTCCAATACATTTTAAGTGTTGGATATTGGAAAAACTCGAGGCGACCAGTTACAACTCGAGGGCGCTGCAATAGCTTTACGAGTTTGATTGAGTTTTGATCGAGTTTGTAAGTGGCAAAACACCAAAAAAACTGATGTAATAAATATTTTTTTAAAAAGTTTAGCTTCCGCTCTTCCATTGCAATCAACACACAGCTTCGAAAGGGAATTTCACAGACTGTAAGGGGTAGGTTATACTGCCATTTCGGCCCGAGGAGTAGGAGCAGGAAAAGTAGTCCAAAGGTGTTTTAAGAGGTTCGGAATTCCCGAGTTACAAAACCGAGTTACAAAACCGAGTTACGCATTATGACGTCACAAACCGAGTTACTAACTCGGAGATTTTTAAATTTTAATTTTTCTCGAGTTACTAACTCGGAAATTTTATTCACGTAAAATTTTCCCGAGTTACTAACTCGGAAATTTTTTTTTGATTTATTTTTTCCGAGTTACTAACTCGGGAAATTTTTAAAGTATAATTTTTCTCGAGTTACTAACTCGGAAATTTTATTTTCGTAAAATTTTCCCGAGTTACTAACTCGGAAATTCTTTTTGGTTTTATTTTTTCCGAGTTATAGAATATTTTTCAAATATTGTAAGGAATATTTTCGAAAGTTCACTGGGAATAGTGTGAGTTTTTAAAAAAGGCAAAGTAGGCCAAGTTTGTGGAAATTTCGAAAATCGTTCAATTTTAATGAAAATTTAATAGTGGAACAAGTTTGTACTGCTGATTTCAAACATGAAGGGCAACTTGTGGATAAGGTCAAATTAGGCCAAATTTGGACCAAATTTTGAAAATTGTTCAATTCTAATGAAGATTTAATAGAGGAATAACTTTGTACTGCTGTTTTCGAAATTGAAGGTCAACTTGTGCATAAGGCTAAATTTGGACCAAATTGTTCAACTATAATGTAAATTTGCAAACGAAGAAATTTTATAGCGCAAGTTTTGATATTCATTAATGCAGAAATGGCATCAAAATTAATCAGTTGAGCAAGTCGATGAATATGTTAATCCTAATGATTATGCTGTCCTGGGTATTATTTTTAACTAAAGCTTGACCATGGCACCGCTGACATATTTTTCTATTGCTCTTACCCTTGGTGAATTGTGACAGCTGAAAACTCCAACATAAAAAGTTGCCGAAGTGGGAAAATTGATTCTATATTTCTATATGAATTTATTTTACTTCATAATCTTGAGGTGGTATCATGTTAATTCTAAAAGAAATTATTTAACAGTGCTAAATACAAAAAGATTTCAAATAAATTAGTGTCGACATTACTGTTTGATGTGACTTTTCAAAGCCGACTATGATTCAACACCAAAGGCGTAAGTACCTTTTGTTTACTATCTTTTAGATTGTTGTATTCGATTGGCAACTTTAAAATAAACCTGTAAGACCAGAGATCTTAAATTCAAATTAATTTTTGTGAGTGCTAATATTAGGTTTATGTCATTGGCGTTTTTGAAACTACTAAAGTAACACTTTATATATTTTGATAACAGCTCTGTTCTTTTTTACAAAACATAGCGATACTTCTGTTGTTATTTTTTATTAATGAAAACATATATTATCTTTGTATAGCATTTTTGGAAAGTTATTGAGTTCGTAAATATACCAATATCTGTCAATTAAGATTAGTTTATACAGTCCTTTATAAAAAAACTACATTAACAACAAAAATTGCCGGAGGAAAAACTTTTGAAAAGTTTAAATGTGTTAAAATATAATTAAAGAAAGTGCTGTAAAATATGAAAGAGTGTAAACATTATAATTACAGTAACAATAACACACACCGGGAGAAAAGAAAAAAACTAAAACAAAACACATGAGCACATACAGCAAAAAAAATATAAACAACTTTCTTTCTCATGTATTCGTCAATGTTATCCAAAGTCCAGAAAACCTTCACCGACTGCTTCAGGCCTCAAATGAACCAAAAAAATATATTTCCAATAGTACTTAAATTAAAAAACTTTAGGACAAGTCAAAATCGCCTGCCGAAAGTTTCCGTTATTAATGTACATCAACATGCGCCAGATGGCATAAAACGAAAGAGTACCATTTGACGAGTACATTTAACGAGTACCATTGCTCATCGTACCTTGTTTGGATTTAGCCTCAAATTATTTCACTAGAATTTTCATTAGAATTGAACAATTTTCAAAATTTGGTCCAAATTTGGCCTAATTTGACCTTATCCACAGGTTGCCCTTCATATTTGAAATCAGCAGTACAAACTTGTTCCACTATTAAATTTTCATTAAAATTGAACGATTTTCGAAATTTCCACAAACTTGGCCTACTTTGCCTTTTTTAAAAACTCACACTATTCCCAGTGAACTTTCGAAAATATTCCTTACAATATTTGAAAAATATTCTCTAACTCGGAAAAAATAAAACCAAAAAGAATTTCCGAGTTAGTAACTCGGGAAAATTTTACGAAAATAAAATTTCCGAGTTAGTAACTCGAGAAAAATTATACTTTAAAAATTTCCCGAGTTAGTAACTCGGAAAAAATAAATCAAAAAAAAATTTCCGAGTTAGTAACTCGGGAAAATTTTACGTGAATAAAATTTCCGAGTTAGTAACTCGAGAAAAATTAAAATTTAAAAATCTCCGAGTTAGTAACTCGGTTTGTGACGTCATAATGCGTAACTCGGTTTTGTAACTCGGTTTTGTAACTCGGGAATTCCGAACCTCGTGTTTTAATACGGTATTCAATTTTGTTGTTACCGTAATTTGGGCAAGGTATTTCGGTATAGAGATAGACGATAGACGTTTTGTTTCATTCACGTTTTGTTTAAGTTTTGTTGAATTATCATGGACGTATAGAAAGAGAAAGACATACGACTTTTATAAATCCATTTCCAAAAAGCCTCGACAAAAAGCAGTGAAATCAATGACCTATCATAATCATAATACTATACACTTCTCTTGGTGCAGAGCCAAGTGTATGTATTTTGATAGATATACTAGAAATAAATTCTTATTTATTCACTTACTCACTTTATACGTACTGATAATTGTAGTAAAACAGAGGGCATTTATTTAGGAAGGCCGGGAAAAAAGTCTGTTAGCAGTTTTTTTGTGAGATAACTTCCACGAGAGAGCCAATCATTTTTTAACTTTGTTTGAGCGCTTTGTTAATAATATACTGCTGCTCGTTCACAGACCATTTTCCAGTTGCTTTATTACGGTAGCAGCGCAAGCGAATACCGTATTAAAACACCCTTGGACTCCTACTACTACTACTACTACTCCGGCCGAAACGGCAGTTTTTAGCCTACGATTTAGAGTATGCGAGTCCCCACTAAAAACTCAATATACATTCTAATGAACGAACGCAGCCTTTTGAATTTTCGAAGGTTTTCAATCACATACATTTAAAATACGTTTTCTTTGATATGTCATCACTTAATTGATGCAAGGAATGGATATTAATCAAATAGGTCTACATGAAACTGGGACTTTTAGTTACTTTTATGGTACTGAATCAATGAACTTTGGCACTTGAAAATAGATATGTTTTTTGTGTCAGTAAAGCACAGATCAGACTTTTTTATTACTTTCTTAGGGCCCGCGCTACCGGGGTGGCCAGGGGGGCCCCCCCCCCCCCCCCCCCCCCACTTTTTTGCTAAGTAAAAATTTTTTTTTTCACATAAATTTAAAAATTTAAAAAAAATCGGATGTGGCTACACAACTGAAAAAGGAACAGCCAAAAGCTATTATTATGCATTCAGGCTTTAAATCCGGAATCAGCTGCCGACCACTACACGCTTTTTTTTACTAGCATGTAGCTTTAGCTAAAAAATGCCCCCGCGCTCAAGCATTCCAATGTGTACACACAGCAAGCTATACATTTAAAGCTATACAACGGAAGCAAAAACAAATTTTTGTCCGAAAACTCAAAAAAATTCAGATCAATGTTTTTGCAAATTTTTACACAGAAACAAATAAATACATTTAAACTTTTGTTAACATTGTATAAACTAAACACAATAAAAACAAGAAGAATTGTGAGCATGATCATTTCGAAATGGGAGATCAGATTTGAAAACTCCTTGACGGATGGTCTTCACGGTTTTTCACTTACGTTGTAATAGAGTTAAACTTTCTTTAGGATAACTTTTTTTTTATTGATGCTAATATACCTTTCAAAAAGTGTAATAAAGGCTTAACAAGTAATATCAGAAAGTATTTGCTACAAACAAAAGAAATGTGTAAACTGAAACCATGGAAACGTATTTTATAATCAAAACAAGATTTGTTAAAGAAATTCTGTAAGAGCCAAAAGAAAAAAAACAAACTTTTTTAAAAAAAAATCAAAGCAAAAAATCCATTAGAAATCTGCGTTTTAAACTTTGATTCAAAATAAAAAGTAGCCAATGTTTATAAAAAAAACAACAAGAAAATGTAAAAAGCTTTTACTGATCATGATCACACACTAATATGATTAGGTTTGGCGCGAGGAGGACAGTTAAAATAGAAAAACACGAAGAAAGACAATTTGTAATATCTTGCATACACAGAAATCCAATTAAAATCTTTGCCAAAAATTAGTGCGTTGAACAAAGTTTATTGAATGAAATATTTAGAGCTAAAACATATACAAAAATAAAATGTATGGTTGGCAAAATTTCAGATTTCAAGCTGTGCTTCAAAATCCTTGTCGTTCACTTAACTAAAACAACACAAAAGTAACACGAAAAATGTCCAAGCAATTTTAGCATACGATCTTCCTAAATAACATAGTATAATACAATAATAAATTAGGAAAGAGGTACGAAAAAACATTCTGTCTCTCCCACTTACAGTACCATGCTTTGAAACGGGAAAAAGCAAAGTCAGCTAATAATTGTATTCCACCGTGTAATGTCAACACGAAAGTTGGAGGATGAAGATGATGATGATGAACAAAATCGGAAACTGACATTCGCCTATCTCGTGAAACTACTATGCCTACTCGCTCGCTTACGCTCGCTGCGGGGGCAATAAGAACCAGTAAAATCTGACCTGAGGCTGGTTGTTCTTATTTTTGGAGCCTTTTTTAGCCTGAATTGTTCTTATTTTGTTCTTTGATTTAAGAACACAGTTTCAAATTTCAGCCTCATTTTGTTCTTCTTATTTATGGAACTTCCAGTAAAATAGAAATATTTTTTAAAAACAACTGGTAAATAGTATGGTTGCTGTTCGGTAATGATTCATTCACACAGTTATTGGAGGTGAAAAAAAACCAATAAACTTTTAAACCATTTACCAGTGAGAGAATTCACATCATGAACTGTTCTTATTTTCCAAGAAAGTTCAGGCTCAGGCTGTTCTTAATTTTTGGAACAATGATTTGAGCCTCGGGTTGTTCTTATTTTGTTCTTATTTTTTTGCCAAATCTGAGGCTCGTGTTCTTATAAAATTGTTCTTATAAAAAAAAAAAGCGTGTACCGAATCATTTACTTTGATGCAATCGACACCGTAGTCATGGCCATTAAGGACCGTTTTGAGCAAAACAAGCGCTACCAATTCTTTTCAAGCATCGAGCAGTTATTTTTGACATCCATCAACTCCGACGACCCCTACCCAGACAGAGATAGGCGCTCTTGAAAAGTACTCGGATGACCTTGACATCTCTGCACTGCCTGCCGAAATCCAAGTTCTGCGCTCCCGTTTTTAAAAATGAAAAGGTTGCTCATTTCGAGGAGATAACAGACAATATAGTCAAATCAAGCGGCGCACTAGAAAGAAATCTCTTTGGAAACATCATCAAGTTGATGAAGCTAGTCCTTGTTGGTGCAGCTACAAGTGCAACACCCGAGCGATCATTCTCTCTTGCACGCAGATTGAAAACTTGGCTTCGAGCAACAATGACTCAAATATGTTTCAACTTTTTGGCAACTTTCTTTTCACAAAAAACTTACGGATAACATTTCTTTGATAAATATAGCCAACGAATTTGTTGCCTTGAAACTATCCAGAAAAAATATTTTTGGGAAATTTGTGGATTCTGATTTATGGTATATATACTATATTGTTATAGTTATAATTACTTTGGAGTTCTCTTTAAAAATGATTTTAAAGATTATTGTAGGTGTATAAATCTTTAGGAACCAGTACACTGTTAGCCAATCTAGAGCTGTCAAAATTGCAAAAACTTTCCTTGCCCTCCGGCGCCAACCATGGTGGCGCCTTCACTCTAAATTACCGATTTCAAAATTAATCCGTATAAAACGTGGCCCCTCCACTCTCAAATTCATAGCGCGGGCCCTGTTTCTACGTTTGTTAGCTATCTGTTCTGTCTTTGAACATCAAGGTTTTCAAAAATCGAGTTAAAAAAGGCAGTTATCTGTTTGAATTCATTTTCGGTTTCAAAAAATTATAATTCAAAACATACATTTTTTTTTCGAAGAAACGCGTTTTTTTTTCTACATAAGCTCTTTTAAAAAAACGTACGTTATAAACAGCTCATGCATGTATATTTCTTTTTTCTTCTAATAAATTAAATTGTACACGAGTTAGTAATTTTAAACATTATAATATCGTTTATGCCTGTTTTCCACCAGTAAGATATCTCAAGAAATAACGTTTACAGAACGTTTAAGAACTTTCAAATTTTAAATTTCAAATTTAAAAGTATTCTTGTGGCAAGTACTTTTGCTGCTACCGTTTTGCGCCATCTGGCTCTTGTTTCTAATGACCACAGCTCTCCATATAAGGCGACTTTCCACTTATAGAAAATTTTTCGCGGACAGTAACGGAAAAGAAGTAATACTAAAATCTGATTGGTTTATTTTCTTTTCCTTCTTTTCTGTTCCGAACAAACAGAAAAATTTGAACTCGTAAATTAACCATGGTGAAAAACAACATATATAATGTTTCTCATAGGCCATTGTTGGCATGGCAATTTTGTGGCAGAACAAGGAAATAATGTGGCCGTTTTTACGCCGACAAACGCAGTAATCCCGACAGACGCAGTAAAAATCAACAACAATTTTGCTAAATCTAGTAAACCTACATCAAATGTAGGTGAAAGTTGTAAATGAGCCATTTTACAGTTGTCTCGAATTGCACGGACGGTGGCGGCCCTAGAAATGCTTCCTGCATGAAAATGAGGCTATACTTATTAAAAAAAGTAAACAGATGATAAAAAAAGCACACAGACTTTACAAAATTATTATTACAAAATATCAACGAAGATACTGATATGGTTTTTGATTCATGGGGAAAGTCTTTGCTAGGTATGCCCAGAGATGCCCTCCGTAACAATCAAAGAAATTACACTGCTTCGCAAAAACAGTGGTAAATCACCTAAAACTTCAATAATCAAGGCACTTGATCGTAGGTGAAAGTTCAAATATGAACGATACATTTCTGCAGACTCAGTATTTACTTCTCTTATTATTGAATATAAATATCTCGTTGAAGCAAAATCGTTAGGTGAGAATTGCTTTGCTTAATCTCCATTTTTGGAAAAAATGAGCCCCGATTGTTTTCAAGCTTTTCAGGGTTATTTGCTTCTTTCTCCGTGAGCTTCTTCCAAAAACAAAATCTTCTTCAAGCGGCATCCTTATCTTGTTGGTTTCTTAAAGATTCAGTGAGGTTATGAAATTTAAAACTTAATTTTCTCAGTTTAAAAGAAATGGAGGTAGAACAAAATAATTCTCACCTAATGAAATGTAAAGTCAGCATGGAAAAAGATATTCGTTCATTACAAGTTACCTAAGATCAAAATTCAGACACTGTTTTGTCTGCTGTCTGTGATTGCCCAGTTGGTGAGAGGGGTTATTGCAACTATGTAACGGCCTTGCTAATTAGTGTTAGCTGATTATATACGTTGTATCAGTTATAAACCGTTCCAGAAAAAATTTCCTGCGCCAGTAAAAGTAGAAGGGTATCCCTAGTGAAGATATAAGCAAGAAGAATCCATTTTTTAAGTATACTTTTCAATTCTAACGGGCTCGTGGTTTATGGGAAGATTCATTTTGTAGCCACCTGATAACTTGTCAAGCAAGTTACTTGGTGAAGGCCTTGATGTAAGTTACTACATATGTCGGAAATAAGACCTTCGGCATAACAGCAGTCACCAATTGTTATTATGTTTGAAGAAGCGTTTATTCGTAAGGAATATTTAAACTTATTACATATAAAAAAATGCTTTAAAAATTAAAACAATCTACAACTTTTTTTATCCAGTCAAAAAGGACATATTTGTACTGTAAAAAAAAAAAATGTTTGGGTAAAACACTAGAAAATATGGTGTATAAGAAACCCTAAAATTCTGTGCATAGTATAACTTGTAAAATTATAATTTTTGTGCGCCAATCAACCTTCAGAAGTGTAAGGATTACCCCTTGAACTTATGATCAAATAAAAATAATTAATCTATTCTACATTCCGACTTACTTGACGAAATATTTTGAAATAATTTAATGTCACTACTCGGGCAACCATAATATTTCCACATAATACTGTTGCTATGACTTCTTCCCGTATTGCTTACTATATTCCTCTTCCTTATTTATTTGTGATAATTTTGGTTCACAATGTGTTCAATTAATAAAAGAAATAATTGTTATCTTGAAGCAAAGGATTATCTCCCAGTTCAGATCGGGACATTGTGACGAAACATCTGAACAAGTTACACTTCAAAACGAAGCAAAGGCTACTGTGTCGTAATTTATGCATAGAGATATTGCACAATATTGGAACGATTACCAGGCACAGACCTTTAAAGAACAGGGCGGTTAATTGATGGGTGCAATTATCAAAATGTGTATCAATAAATCCTCACAAAAAGAGGAATGGAATAAACCTGATTCCACTATCTGTGTGTTAAGAGTTGTTGTTGCTGTAAAAGTGGTCCTTTTAAATAATTCAAGGTAATTGCAATAGTCTAACGCATTCAATGTGTCCATTCTGAGATGCAAACATAAGCGCGGTAACTCCGTCTTCATTCTTGATATCAACATCACAGTTGTTTTCCAGCAATGCTTTCACACATTCAATGTGTCCATTCTGAGATGCCAACATAAGCGCGGTAAATCCGTCTTCAGTCTTGATATCGACATCACAGTTGTTTTCCAGCAATGCTTTCACACATTCAATGTGTCCATTCTGAGATGCCAACATAAGCGCTGTAACTCCGTCTTCACACTTGATATCAACATCACAGTTGTTTTCCAGCAATGCTTTCACACATTCAATGTGTCCATTCTGAGATGCCAACATAAGCGCGGTAAATCCGTCTTCAGTCTTGATATCGACATCACAGTTGTGTTCCAGCAATACTTTCACACATTCAACGTGTCCACGATAAGATGCCAATATAAGCGCGGTAACTCCGTTTTCATTCTTGATATCAACATCACAGTTGCTTTCCAGCAATGCTTTCACACATTCAATGTGTCCATCCTGAGATGCCAACATGAGCGCGGTACCTCCGTTGTTTTCCTTGATATCGACATCACAGTTGTTTTCCAGCAATGCTTTCACACACTCAACGTGTCCATTCTGAGATGCCAACATAAGCGCGGTAAATCCGTTTTCATTCTTGATATCGACATCACAGTTGTTTTCCAGCAATGCTTTCACACATTCAATGTGTCCATTCTTTGCAGACTTTGGCAGAGCCTTTTGTTGATCAAGTAAACTGGTGACATCAGCATTTGTAAAGTCTAATAATATTATCAGCATTTCCCATTGGTCATTTTCCACGGCAGTTTCCAGTAGAGGACGTTCTTTCGCTTGTATATCTGTTGTTTTTAAAGTTAGCCAGAATTCGATACTGTCTCCTCCATTCCGTATTTCTTCAAAAATATCTATCAGGTTAATCATGTTATTTATTCCGAACTATGCATAGTTTGATGCTAAATTTACATGCAATTGTTACATTACCTTTGAAGCTGAATTTTCGTATGATTCTTTCCATGAATTTCTGAAGGTCACTAAAAATTACATGTACCGTCTTAAAAAGAGATAGTTTCTAATATTGAACCTGAACAACGTCATGGGCAGGTAGTTGGCAGGCAGATTTTATTTTTGTTTGGGCAACTGCTTGTCAAGTTATATAAACACTCAAATTCCTTTATTTACTTTTAATTCCTTACGACCATTTTCATGTGACATTTTTTTAAGGCGATGGATTTTTGGTTCATCTCGAAAATTCAACTTGTTGAAGGCCAAAACAGTGGTTTGGTAAATGAAAACATACCTGTATTTTGCCGCACGGTACAAATCTAAAAAAAATAAATAAATGTTCTATTTTCGGACAACCAACTTTAATCGTTATTTATAAACAAATGAAGAAGGTCAAAAATATTGTCAAGTCAACTGAAAGTATTTCACTATAAGTTCGATTATGGACATATAAATAAAGAGTGAATGAACAACTTCTCTTTCAATTGGCAGTTACGTTTATTGAGTTATCTCCATATGATATGATCATTAAAAATAAATCAATAAGAAATAAAACGTTTGACGAATACAACTCTGATATCCTCAATAACACAGCAGGAATTGCAAGTAACAATAGCATTGCAAGATAGTAGCTTTATTACTTATTATGGAGATAATTGCTAATTCTATAGATTTACAAAATCTTCCATAATGTCTTTCCCTTTTTGTACGTCCATGGAATAGCAACAGTAACTAACAAAACTTGATAGCTGTGATATACGTACCATTCACTTTTGTTGATACAATTTTGCAATCAACAACTTCATCGCTTGCATCTAATAGTTTTGGATTCAATCTGCAGGTGGTTTTCGTACTTTTTTCGTCAACGAGCACATCAACTTGTAATTTACCCATCTTGTTTTCATCTGAACCATCAAGAAAGAGCAGTTTCAATGACATCTCATTGGAAATTGCTTGTAACTTCTCCAGAAGAAGATTTTGTTCCGTTAACATCACGAGAGTTGAGATTTCTTTGCGATTCTCCAATAATTTGGTGACCTCCTTACACGAATCCAACATTTTCTTTCTTTGTGACACGAAATCATTCGTCTGTTCATCAAATTCTTTTAATATGTTTGCTTCTTCTTCGTTGAGTTGAGCAAAGTATTTCCTTAGGTTGACGTACTTTCGCAAAAGCAGTTCTTCCTCCAGTTCTTCTCTGAATTTCTTTATTTTATTCTCAACAGCGCCCCCTGATTGCTTGATTTTCTCTGACAATTTCCTTGCAGCTTCAAGTTCAGTAGCTATTTCTACCTTCAACTTTTGTATTTTGGATTCCAGTTCACTTTTTTCGTGATCTTTGTGGGTTCTGTTCTTGCAGTATATACAGAGAAACGTGTTGTTACATTTGTTGCAGATGAATTTTGCTGACAACTTGTGTTGTTCACAGATGGGAAGGAAACATTGTTTCTTTGCATCCCATGAAATCTTGATGCTTTCATTTTTTTGACATTCATGTTCGTTCAAACATGTGTTACACAGTAACTTTCGACAATTCTTACAGTAACAATTAGGTGATGCATCATGTGCAGTTGCACCTTGACATTTGACTTTTCCTCTAAATGAACAACATCATTAACAATTAAAAAAGGCAACATAAAAAACAAGAAATATTTTGGTTTCTGATTTTCTGTCTATAACATCGCAAGATTTTTTGAAATGTACTATTGCTTTCACAAAAGTGGATACTCAGCACGGTAAATTCGATTTGTATTCCATTTGACTTTCAATGCTTGGTTTAATTTTAATGGGAGATAAAATTGATTTTGTTTATGTAAACTTACCTCTTTACTTTGGCGTTGGCTTTATGACGAAGTGATGATAAAATACGTTCCATTGTAAAGTTTTTCCGTAAAACATCATCGATAGTTTGATCCTTTCCAATATTAGTAACTTCTTCACATTGAATGGGGCATTTCAAAATGGCGCTGCCATCATCATTAAATTGTAGGAGGTTCAGCTTGCAGTTTTTACAGAGCGAATGTCCACATAGTAATGCTTTGGAATCGATTAATTCTTCCATACAAATCTCACATTCATATTCTTCAGCCATTGTCGAACTGTCAATTTATCGTTAACATTCCATGCTTTTTCTCATAAACTGTCAGTTTGAAGCTTTGCACTGAAAGTATTTTTTTCTTCATCACATGATATTTACGAAAAATATCATATTACTTAAAACCATAAACACGTATGCCATGAAGGATGGTTTCCACGTTGTGTTAACGTGTATTTCTTGAGCTAAGCTGTTTGTTTTGCGATTTTCATTAAATATACGTACATTTCCATCAAATGCAGTCAAATGCTTTTGAAAATAATGACGAAGATTTTGACTTGAAAATTTACCCTGGTGAATTCGCAACTGTCACAATGAACGGCTCTATATGCAAAAAGGAAATATAGTCTCTAGTATGTTTTGCTGAGTGATAACTTTCTCTACCGAATTGGTCTGAATTAGTGACAGCTAAACTTAAACGTTTGTCGCCAAGGTTGTCTTGAGAAGAGATGGGAGATGTACCTCTTCACAAAAAACCAATTGATGTAGAAAAACACACTGCCGCAAATAAATCAATGCATTATTTACCGGAATTCACGCTACTGAAATTTGATGTCGTGTGACCAGGGATCATAAGAGCCATGTAAACAGCACTTAACGTGTCGTCATTTTAGGCAGTTTCAGGATCATCATCATCATCATCATCCACGGGTAAACCAATATCTGCTGTTGCTTCGCGCCGCAGATAATTAAGAAAAAAATTTCAAACGCTTCCATTGAAGCTGAAACAAGTGATCCATTTAAATGATAATGTATTCCAAGCTTTAAAAACGGCGTCACAGCTGGTCGCTTTCAACATGTATAGTTATGACACGTACAGTTAACATTTCCCGAGTTCCAGTTTAAACATCATTATTCCAACATATTTCCTCCGACAAAAATAGTTACTTTTGACGAATTATGTGCGCTATTTGATTGGAATTCAAAAGTTACTCCCGAAAGTTCGTGTTAAATCAGAACAAACTGCGCTGAATTGAAGTTTTTTTTGTAATTATTTTCAATATCCACGTTACTTAAGTAAAATCACAAAATTGATTTCAAAATTCCGAACTACATTGGAAGAACTACGACAATGTTACTGACCAAATCAAAGTTAGAAATCGAGAAGTGGTCAAGTTATCGCAGTTTAAACTCAAACTCGAAAAATGTCTGTGCGGCAATTTTTTTGCTAGCCAAGTTTAAAAGCCAAAAATATCAATTTTTCCCGAAACAAGATATTTCAAATAGTGAAAAAAAAGCCATTTTGGTAGTTTATCCCATACTACAAAAAATTATATGGAGTAAAAGATTTAATAATATGCTAAAGATGAGTAAAGATGAGTAAAACAAGAAGTGTGTCGGATATCGGTAACAAGACATAGTATATAATTATTGGTTTTGCGGTGGAGTTGCATGCAAATGCTTCAATGTTTCGTTATACTATCATCCTTTAAATTCATGTAGTTGAAATAAAAAACATTCCAATACATTTTAAGTGTTGGATATTGGAAAAACTCGAGGCGACCAGTTACAACTCGATGCAGCTGCAATAGCTTTACGAGTTTGATTGAGTTTTGATCGAGTTTGTAAGTGGCAAAACACCAAAAAAACTGATGTAATAAATATTTTTTTAAAAAGTTTAGCTTCCGCTCTTCCATTGCAATCAACACACAGCTTCGAAAGGGAATTTCACAGACTGTAAGGGGTAGGTTATACTGCCATTTTGGCCCGAGGAGTAGGAGCAGGAAAAGTAGTCCAAAGGTGTTTTAATACGGTATTCAATTTTGTTGTTACCGTAATTTGGGCAAGGTATTTCGGCATAGAGATAGACGATAGGCGTTTTGTTTCATTCACGTTTTGTTTAAGTTTTGTTGAATTATCATGGACGTATAGAAAGAGAAAGACATACGACTTTTATAAATCCATTTTTAAAAAACCTCGACAAAAAGCAGTGAAATCAATGACCTATCATAATCATAATACTATACACTTCTCTTGGTGCAGAGCCAAGTGTATGTATTTTGATAGATATACTAGAAATAAATCCTTATTTATTCACTTACTCACTTTATACGTACTGATAATTGTAGTAAAACAGAGGGCATTTATTTAGGAAGGCCGGGAAAAAAGTCTGTTAGCAGTTTTTTTGTGAGATAACTTCCACGAGAGAGCCAATCATTTTTTAACTTTGTTTGAGCGCTTTGTTAATAATATACTGCTGCTCGTTCACAGACCATTTTCCAGTTGCTTTATTACGGTAGCAGCGCAAGCGAATACCGTATTAAAACACCCTTGGACTCCTACTACTACTACTACTACTACTCCGGCCGAAACGGCAGTTTTTAGCCTACGATTTAGAGTATGCGAGTCCCAACTAAAAACTCAATATACATTCTAATGAACGAACGCAGCCTTTTGAATTTTCGAAGGTTTTCAATCACATACATTTAAAATACGTTTTCTTTGATATGTCATCACTTAATTGATGCAAGGAATGGATATTAATCAAATAGGTCTACATGAAACTGGGACTTTTAGTTACTTTTATGGTACTGAATCAATGAACTTTGGCACTTGGAAATAGATATGTTTTTCGTGTCAGTAAAGCACAGATCAGACTTTCTTATTACTTTCTACGTTTGTTAGCTATCTGTTCTGTCTTTGAACATCAAGGTTTTCAAAAATCGAGTTAAAAAAGGCAGTTATCTGTTTAAATTCATTTTCGGTTTCAAAAAATTATAATTCAAAGCATAAATTCTTTTTTCTACATAAGCTCCTTTAAAGAAAACGTACGTTATAAACAGCTCATGTATGTATATTTCTTTTGTCTTCTAATAAATTAAATTGTACACGAGTTAGTAAAATCTTAAACATTATAATATCGTTTATGCCTATTTTCCACCAGTAAGATATCTCAAGAAATAACGTTTACAGAACGTTTAAGAACTTTAAGTAAAATTTCAAATTTAAAAGTATTCTTGTGGCAAGTACTTTTGCTGCTACCGTTTTGCGCCATCTGGCTCTTGTTTCTACTGACCACAGCTCTCCATATAAGGCGACTTTCCACTTATAGAAAATTTTTCGCGGACAGTAACGGAAAAGAAGTAATACTAAAATCTGCTTGGTTTATTTTCTTTTCCTTCCTTTCTGTTCGGAACAAACAGAAAAATTTGAACTCGTAAATTAATCATGGTGAAAAAACAACATATATAATGTTTCTCATAGGCCATTGTTGGCATGGCAATTTTGTGGCAGAACATGGACGTATAAAAAGAGAAGGACTTACAACTTTTATAAATCTATTCAAACAAGCTCGCCTCGCTTTATTGAAATTTTGACAAAAGCAGTTTTGAAACTCCCTCAAGTGCTGTTAAAAATACATGTTTCCATTGGCTTCCACACTAGCAGCCTTTTGTTATAAACACGAAAACTGTTGAAAAACGCCAAAACTAAAAGTATGATTCCTTAGGAGTTCCTAAAGCTTCAGACTGGAAACTTTCAGAAAAGATAGATAAATAGAAAATCTCTCTGTTTTGTGTAGCTTAGGCATTTTTGAGGCGCAAATATTAACTTCATAACATGCAGAGACGCTGTGCCATGATTTTCTTCTATTTTCACTTGTAACATCTTCTAGCAAACTCACAAACATTTTAAAAACGATTAAATATCGTCGTCTGTGGCTTTGAACAATGAATAAAAGTGTTTTGAAAGCTAATGAGTCTTAATTCCTCTGATATTTCGATTTTCCGCGTTGGATTGGCACGTAAATAATCGTTCGCCTCAACAAAAATCCAGTGAAATGCGAGACGCGCTTTGGTATGAAAGGGATGCCGACACAATGGATTTTAACAATAGAATTGAATAGCTATTGAAATGAGTTGTGAGTCCTTCTCTTTTTATACGTCCATGGGCAGAACAAGGAAATAATGTGGCCGTTTTTACGCCGACAAACGCAGTAATCCCGACAAATGCAGTAAAAATCAACAACAATTTTGCTAAATCTAGTAAACCTACATCAAATGTAGGTGAAAGTTGTAAATGAGCCATTTTACAGTTGTCTCGAATTGCACGGACGGTGGCGGCCCTAGAAATGCTTCCTGCATGAAAACGAGGCTATACTTATTAAAAAAAGCAAACAGAAGATAACAAAAGCACACAGACTTTACAAGATTATTATTACAAAACATCAACGAAGATACTGATATGGTTTTTGATTCATGAGGAAAGTCTTTGCTAGGTATGCCCAGAGACGCCCTCCGTAACAATCAAAGAAATTAAACTGCTTTGCAAAAACAGTGGTAAATCACCTAAAACTTCAATAATCAAGGCACTTGATCGTAGGCGAAAGTTCAAATATGAACGTTACATTTTTGCAGACTCAGTATTTACTTCTCTTATTATTGAGTATAAATATCTCGTTAAAGCAAAATCGTTAGGTGAGAATTGTTTTGTTCTATCTCCATTTTTGGAAAAATGAGCCCCGATTGTTTTCAAGCTTTTCAGGGTTATTTGCTTCTTTCTCTGTGAGCTTCTTCCAAAAACAAGCTCAAAATCTTCTTCAAGCGGCATCCTTATCTTGTTGGTTTCTAAAAGATTCAGTGAGGTTATGAAATTTAAAACTTAATTTTCTCAGTTTAAAAGAATCGTAGGTAGAACAAAATAATTCTCACCTAATGAAATGTAAAGTCAGCAAGAAAAAAGATATTCGTTCATTACAAGTTACCTAAGATCAAAATTCAGACACTGTTTTGTCTGCTGTCTGTGATTGCCCAGTTGGTGAGAGGGGTTATTGCAACCATGTAACGGCCTTGCTATTAGTGTTAGCTGATTATATACGTTGTATCAGTTATCGCCCGTTCCAGAAAAAATTTCCTACACCAGTAAAAGTAGAAGGGTATCCCTAGTGAAGATATAAGCAAGAAGAATCCATTTTTTAAGTATACTTTTCAATTCGAACGGGCTCGTGGTTTATGGGAAAATTCATTTTGAAGCCACCTGATAACTTGTCAAGCAAGTTACTTGGTGAAGACCTTGATGTAAGTTACTACATATGTCGGAAATAAGACCTTCGGCGTAACAGCAGTCACCAATTGTTATTATGTTTGAAGAAGCGTTTGTTCGTAAGGAATATTTATACTTATTACACATAAAAAATGCTTCAAAAATTAAAACAATCTACAACTTTTTTTATCCAATCAAAAAGGACATATTTGTACTGTAATAAAAAAAATATTTGGATAAAACACTAGAAAATATGGTGCATTAAGAAACCCTAATATTCTGTGCATAGTACAATTTGTAAAATTATAAGTTTTGTGCGCCAATCAACCTTCAGAAGTGTAAGGATTACCCCTTGAACTTATGATCAAATAAAAATAATTAATCTATTCTACATTCCGACTTACTTGACGAAATATTTTGAAATAATTTAATGTCACTACTCGGGCAACCATAATATTTCCACATAATACTGTTGCTATGACTTCTTCCCGTATTGCTTACTATATTCCTCTTCCTTATTTATTTGTGATAATTTTGGTTCACAGTGTGTTCAATTAATAAAAGAAATAATTGTTATCTTGAAGCAAAGGATTATCTCCCAGTTCAGATCGGGACATTGTGACGAAACATCTGAACAAGTTACACTTCAAAACGAAGCAAAGGCTACTGTGTCGTAATTTATGCATAGAGATATTGCACAATATTGGAACGATTACCAGGCACAGACCTTTAAAGAACAGGGCGATTAATTGATGGGTGCAATTATCAAAATGTGTATCAATAAATCCTCACAAAAGGAGGAATGGAATAAACCTGATTCCACTATCTGTGTGTTACGAGTTGTTGTTGCTGTAAAAGTGGTCCTTTTAAATAATTCAAGGTAATTGCAATAGTCTAACGCATTCAATGTGTCCATTCTGAGATGCAAACATAAGCGCGGTAACTCCGTCTTCATTCTTGATATCAACATCACAGTTGTTTTCCAGCAATGCTTTCACACATTCAATGTGTCCATTCTGAGATGCCAACATAAGCGCGGTAAATCCGTCTTCAGTCTTGATATCGACATCACAGTTGTTTTCCAGCAATACTTTCACACATTCAATGTGTCCATCCTGAGATGCGACAATAAGCGCGGTAGCTCCGTCTTCACACTTGATATCGACATCACAGTTGTTTTCCAGCAATGCTTCCACACATTCAATGTGTCCATGATAAGATGCGAACATAAGCGCGGTAGCTCCGTTTTCATTCTTGATATCGACATCACAGTTGTTTTCCAGCAATATTCTCACACATTCAATGTGTCCATCCTGAGATGCCAACATAAGCGCGGTAACTCCGTATTCATTCTTGATATCAACATCACAGTTTTTTTCCAGCAATACTTTCACACATTCAATGTGTCCATTCTGAGATGCCAACATAAGCGCGGTAACTCCGTATTCATTCTTGATATCAACATTACAGTTGTTTTCCAGCAATACTTTCACACATTCAATGTGTCCATTCTGAGATGCCAACATGAGCGCGGTAAATCCGCTGTTACTCTTGATATCGACATCACAGTTGTTTTCCAGCAATGCTTTCACACATTCAATGTGTCCATTCTTTGCAGACTTTGGCAGAGCCTTTTGTTGATCAAGTAAACTGGTGACATCAGCATTTGTAGAGTCTAATATTATTTTCAGCATTTCCCATTGGTCATTTTCCACGGCAGTTTCCAATAGAGGACGTTCTTTCGCTTGTATATCTGTTGTTTTTAAAGTGAGCCAGAATTCGATACTGTCTCCTCCATTCCGTATTTCTTCAAAAATATCTATCAAGTTAATCATGTTATTTATTCCGAACTATGCATAGTTTGATGCTAAATTTATATACAATTGTTACCTTTGAAGCTGAATTTTCGTATAATTCTTTCCATGAATTTCTGAAGGTCACTAAAAATTACATGTACCGTCTTAAAAAGAGATAATTTCTAATATTGAACCTGATTAACGTTATCATATGGACAATGTTTTTTATTTACCACTGACTCACCACAGTTAGATGACAGTCAGATTTTATTTTAATTTTGGCAACTGCTTGTCAAGTTATATAAACACTCAAATTCGTTTATTTACTGTTAATTCCTTAAGACCATTTTCATGTGACATTTTTTTAAGGCGATAGATTTTTGGTATCTCATCTCGAAAATTCAACTTGTGGAAGGCCAAAACAGTGGTTTGGTAAATGAAAACATACCTGTATTTTGCCGCACGGTACAAATCTAAAAAAAATAAATAAATGTTCTATTTTCGGACAACCAACATTAATCGTTATTTATAAACAAATGAAGTAAATCAAAAATATTTTCAAGTCAACTGGCTATTTCAAATGTATAGGGAAATGTTTATAAAGTACTTCACTATAAGTTCGATTATGGACATATAAATAAAAAGTGAATGAGCAACTACTCTCTTTAAGTCTTCGAATTGGCAGTTACTCTCACTCAATTATCTCCATAACATATCATATATGATATGATCATTAGAAATAAATCAATGAAAAATAAAACGTTTGACGAACACAACTCTGATATCCTCAATAACACAGTAGGAAATGCAAGTAACAATAGCACTGCAAGATAGTAGCTTTATTACTTATTATGGAGATAATTGCTTATTCTATAGATTTAGAAAATCTTTCATGATGTCTTGCCCCTTTTGTACGTCCATTGAATAATGTAGAAAAACATAATGTAGAAATCAAACGTGATAGCTATGATAAACGTACCATTCACTTTTGTTGATACAATTTTGCAATCGACAACTTCATCGCCTGCATCTAATAGTTTTGGATTCAATCTGCAGGTGGTTTTCGTACTTGTTTCGTCAACGAGCACATCACCTTGTAATTTTCCCATCTTGTTTTCATGTGTACCATCAAGCAAGAGCAATTTCAATGACAGCTCATTGGAAATTGCTTGTAACTTCTCCAGAAGAAAATTTTGTTCAATTAACATCACGAGAGTTGAGATTTCTTTGCGATTCTCCAATAATTTGGTGACCTCCTTACACGAATCCAACATTTTCTTTCTTTGTGACACGAAATCATTCGTCTGTTCATCAAATTCTTTTAATATGTTTGCTTCTTCTTCGTTGAGTTGAGCAAAGTATTTCCTTAGGTTGACGTACTTTCGCAAAAGCAGTTCTTCCTCCAGTTCTTCTCTGAATTTCTTTATTTTATTCTCAACAGCGCCCCCTGATTGCTTGATTTTCTCTGACAATTTCCTTGCAGCTTCAAGTTCAGTAGCTATTTCTACCTTCAACTTTTGTATTTTGGATTCCAGTTCACTTTTTTCGTGATCTTTGTGGGTTCTGTTCTTGCAGTATATACAGAGAAACGTGTTGTTACATTTGTTGCAGATGAATTTTGCAGACAACTTGTGTTCTTCACAAAAGGGAAGGAAACATTGTTTTTGAGTATCCCATGAAATCTTGATGCATTCATTTCTTTGACATTCATGTTTGTTCAAACATGCTTTACACAATAACTTTCGACAATTCTTACAGTAACAATAAGGTAATGCATCGTGTGCATTTGCTCCTTGACAGTTGACTTTCACCCTTAATGAACGCCAAGAATAAACTCAAAATCTCGAAAGACAATTTTAACTAACATTACCAACTAAAAAAATAGAAATAATAGGAATTTACCCACTGGGAAGATTGAATAACTCTATTGTCAAATTACCTGATCGAACTTATAAACTAAAAGTTGATTCTGTTTCTGTAAAGGATGTCGATTTTGCCCACTGGGACTATATTTCTATTTATTTCGTTATGTATCACGTTTTCTTTTATTTAAAAAAGATTTAAACTGATCATTTAAATAATAATGTATTTCAGACTTAATATATTTAAAAAATAGAACACATCCCTATATAGACTTACCTCTCTACTTGGGCGTTGGCTTTATCACGAAGTGATTCCAAAACACGTTCTACTGTAAAGTTTTTCCGTAAAACATCATCGACAGTTTGATCCTGTCCAACTTTAGTAACTTCTGCACATTGATTGGGACATTTCAAAATGGCGCTTCCATTATCATTAAATTGAAGGAGGTTTAGCTTGCAGTTTTTACAGAGCGAATGTCCACATAGTAATGCTTTGGAATCGATTAATTCTTCCATACAAATCTCACATTCATATTCTTCAGCCATTGTGGAATTGTCAAGTTCGCGTCAAAATTCTCTTGCTTTTTCTCATAAACTGTCTGTTTGCAGTTTTACAATAGATGTTTTTCTTCATCACATGATATTTACGAAAAATATCATATTACTTAAAACCGTAAACAAGTATGCCATGAAGGATGGTTTCCACGTTGTTTTAACGTGTATTTCTTGAACCGAGCTCTTTGCTTTGCGATTTTCATTAAATATACACAATTTTCCATAAATTTTTCGCTGCTTTCGAACAACTAGGACACAGCATACGAAGAAAGAAATTTGGAACGTTTTAAGAGCTGACCCTAACGTCATTAAACGTGCTGTCAACAACACTGAGTGGGGAAGATACTCTTGAGGGCCGTAATGCTGATTATAGATCTTCAATTTTGACGGAAATCATTTTGAGAACTTATGTGGGATTCGTTTGTTATAAAATCTGGCAGCTATGTTCTTTTTTTCATTTCTTCTTTTTATCTCCGAAGCTCTTAGTTTTTACTTGATCGAATTTGTTATCTCACCAAATAATTATTTCTTGAAAAAAAGTGTTTAAAGTGGAAATCTTCCATGGCAAAGTGGTAATCAAGCAACGTGGGTTTTGTATCATCAATAGACCATCAATAGGGGGCAGAAACAAAAAGAAGCATCAGTATAGACTTCACCAAAAAATCCTTCAGAAGCATTGTGAACTAGGTTGTACACGCGTTTTATGGAAACCATTCGACGGATCGCACAGCCATTCAAACATGTAGTAAATAGAATAATAAAAACATGGAAAAAGTTATGTAAACATTATATCCAATGATGTACACAGGTATTGAGAAATATAACGACTTGGAAGCGATATCTACCTAGCTGTATGTCATTGTTACCCTGTTCTAATTGGATGTATTGCAACCTGCAGTTCAGAATGCTATTTTTATCAAGCATTTCTTAATCGCAAAAATGTCACTGCGATGAAGAGTATGTTTATTGAAATAGTGTGTACATTTCTATGAGAAATGCAATGATTCATAGTGACTTTTCAATAAATTTACTCACTAGGTTGTTGTGTGTACACCTCGTTTGTACGGCTTATTGTCTTTCGTATATTGAAAGGGATGTCACTATTTCTAGAGTCTGTAAAGTGAGAGATTCTGTGGCATCTTGTTACATCCTGCATTGCCCTATCCAATTACGGCTATATAATTTGAGCTAGAACATCTTGGGAATGACATCACAGCTGGTCGCTTTCAACATGTATAATTATGACATTTAGGGTATTTGATGAAAAGAAACAATACCTTGAAGAAAAATCATCTTTAACTATGTATGTAGTGATTGAAAATTTACAAACGAGGCAATGAATGCCATAACCGAATTTCCAGGAAGGCCTATAGTCTACTTAAACTCTTAAGAATGACATCAATGTGATTCGAACATTTGTCTCCACAATTCCTCTTAACAACAAAAAAATCTCCCATATTAATGCCTTCTTCTTCCATCCATAGAACAAGCAACAGACAACAGTTACGGCAACCAGGCTCCAACCTACATGGAAAAGCATTGAAACCAATCTATTTGCAAAGGAAAGGTTGCACATCCATGTTGTCTCACCCAGTGCACAAAATCGTCAAAAAGTCACTGCGATGAAGAGCATTTTCATAGAAATTGCATTAATATTTTTATATTTTAATATTTTTATATTTTTAATGCTCTTCGCAGTGATTACTCAACAAATTCACCCACTGAGAAGATGCTCTGCACCAAGTTCCCTTGAAATAGTATATCTTTTACAATATCTTTTCCAATATCTTTTAAGTTTTGATTCTGTGTGTGACTTTTCACGATTTTGAAATCATTAATGAAGATCCACAAGTTTGAGTTTACTCTATAAACTGTAGTTATAACTGCTGTAACGGATGTCTGATTTTTTAAACAAGGTCATCATATTTCAGGCTTTTTGTAATTAGTTTGAATATTCACGCTACTTAATTAGAATCACAAAATTGATTTAAAAATTCCGTACTAAATTGGAAGAACTGCGGTAATGTTGCTGACCAAATCAAAGTTAGAAATCGAGAAGTCGTCAAGTTATGGCAGTTTAAACTCAAACTCCAGAAATGTCTGTTCAACAATCTTTTTGCTAGCCAAGTTTAAAAGCCAAAAATGTCAATTTTGACCGAAACAGTCTACTCTCAAGTAGTGAAATTATATCTATATCTTTCACAAGGACTGGTAATGCATCGGAGAAATAAATTGAGAAATGAATGTTTTGCCACGTCAAAGAAATATGTTAAATGTTTGCAGCTAAAAACTCAATGACAAAGAAACAGTCTGCCAATCCAACTTGCTGATAATTAATAATATAAAAAATTTTAACAACCAGATTGCAGCTTTTTACAGATTGGTGCACTCAATCAAGCACGTGCGAAGCTATTGCGTAGCGGCCGTGACTTGTAACTGGCGGCCTCGAGTTGTAACTGCAACTTTCTAGAATAAGTGGCAAAACACAAAAAAATACTGATGTAATAAATATTTTTTTTAAAAAAAACCTGCCTCCGTTCTTCCATTGCAATCTACGCGGCTTCGAAAGGGAATTTCACAGACTGTAAGGCTAAACTGCCATTTCGGCCCGTGGAGTAGGAGCAGGAAAAGTAGTCCAAAGGTGTTTTAATACGGTATTCAATTTTGTTGTTACCGTATTAGGGCAGGTATTTCGGGCTGGGAATAAATTTTACAACAAATTTGAGAAGGTTTTACGAATAGGGGCAAACTATTACAAATTGGGGCAAAACATGGCTTACGTATTAACGCTTTGTGATGATTCATTTTAATGCAAACATGGCGATGCATCATATTCCATAATATTTCAATAAATTTATATTTAATTTTGTGGGATGGCATACGAATAATGGCAAAAACATTACATGAACTCCTTTCAAACACGGCATTGCCAGGAAACATGCTCGACCTTGGATAGAAGATAACAAGTTTCTCGTCAAATATTTTTATAATACAAAATGATATTTCATTCCAGCCATGAGCTTTGTTGACATGAAGAGATAGACTTTTGTTTCATTCTTGTTGCATTACCTTAACTATGGACGTATAGAAAGAGAAAGACATATGGCTTTTATAAATCCATTTCCAACAAACCTCGACAAAAAGCAGTGAAATCACTGTCCTATCATAATTATAATACTATACACTTCTCTTGATGAAGAGCCAAGTGTATGAATTTTGATATACATACTAGAAATAAATCCTCATTTATTCACTTACTCACTTTACGTACTTATAATTTTACTAAAACAGAGGGCATTTACTAAGGATCATGAACTATTATAAGGTCGAGAAAATAGTCTGTTAGCAGTTATTTGAGAGATAACCTCCGCGAGAGAGCCAATCAATTTTTTACTTTGCTTGAGCGCTTTTTTAATAATAAACTCCTGCTCGTTCTCAGACCATTTTTCAGTTGCTCTATTTGTGCTGACCACAGCTCTCCACATAAGGCGACTTTCCGCTTTTAGAAAATTTTTCGCGGACAGTAGCGTAAAAGAACTAATACTAAAATCTGATTGGTTTATTTTTTTCTTTTCCTTCTTTTCTGTTCGGAACAAACAGAAAAAGTTGAACTCGTTCGAACTTTTAAAAATAAAATGCATATTTAATAATTGGAAATATATCGAACAGGTAAACATGGAATTAACTTAATCATGGTGAAAAAATAACATACAATGTTTCTGATAGACCATTGTTGCGATAACTTTAGGAAGGCAGTTTTGTGGCAGAACAAGGAAATAGTGGCCGTTTTTACACCGACAAATGCAGTAATTACGACCAATGCAGCAAATATCAATGATAAATATAGTAATTTTGGTAAATCTAGTAAACCTTCATCAAATGTAGCCGTGAAAGTTGAAATTAGCCACAATACAGTTGTCTCGAATTGCACGGACGGTAACGGCCCTAGAAATGTTTCCTGTGTGAAGCGCAAAATCTTCTTCAAATGGCAGTCTTATGTTGTTGGTTTCTTAAAGATTCAGTGAGGTTATGAAATTTGAAACTTAATTTTCTCAGTTTAAAAGAATTGGAGGTAGAACAAAATATTTCTCACCTAACGAAATGTAAAGTCAGCATGAAAAAAGTTATTCGCTCGTTACAAGTTACTTTAGATACATATAGCAACCATGTAGCGGCCTTGCTATTCGAGTTAGCTGATTATACGTTGTATCAGTTATCGACCGTTCCAGAAGAAAGTTCCTGCACCAGTAAAAGTAGAGGGGTATCTGTAGTGAAGATATTAGCAAGAAGAATCCATTATTTTAAGTACACTTTTCAGTTCTAACTGGCTCGTGGTTTGTGGGAAGATTCATTTTGCAGCCACCTGATTTACCCTTGACAAATTACTTGGTGAAGACCTTGATATGAGTTGCTACATATGTCGGAAATAATACCTTCGGCGTAACAGCAGTCACCAATTGTTATTATATTTGAAGAAGCGTTTGTTCGTAAGGAATATTTAAAAAATGCTTCAGAATTTAAAACTATCTACAACTTTTTCTTATCAAATCAAATAGGACATATTTTGTACTGTAATAAAAAAATATTTGGCTAAAACACTAGAAAATATGGTGTATTGAGAATCTCTAACATTCTGTAATTTGTAAAATTACAATAAACCTTCAAAAGTGTAAGGGATTGTGCCTTGAACTTATGATCAAGGAAAAAGAATTAAACTATTTTACATACTGACTTACTTGACGAAATATTTTGAAATAATTTGATGTCAGTACGCGGGCATAATGTTTTCACATATACTGTTGCTGTTACTGTTACTTCTTCCTCCATTGCTCACTATGTTCTTATTCTTTTTTTGTTTGTGCTCATTAAGGCTCACTAATAGAAAAAATTCTGTATATTTTGAAGCAAAGGATTATTCCCCAGTTCAAATCAAAACGTTGTAACAAAACACTGGAACAAGTTACACTTCATAGCGAGAAAAAAGCTTCTGTGTTGTAATTTATGCATTGAAATAATGGACAATATGGTATCGAATAACACACACATGCTGCTAAAAAAGCAGGACGATTAATAGACTAGTGCTATTATCAAACGGTGAATTGATAATTCCTCACAAAAAAACAAATGGAGTAAACCGGATTCCATCATCAGTGTGTTAGGAGTTGTTGTTGCGGTGAAAGTGATACTTTTAAATAATTTAAGGTAATTGCAATAGTCTCACGCATTCGGCGTGTCCATGCTGAGATGCCAACATAAGCGCGGTATATCCGTTTTCATCCTCGATATCGACATCACAGTTGTGCTCCAGCAATACTTTCACGCATTCAACGTGTCCCAGAATAGATGCCACCATCAGCGCAGTCCATCCATAGTTACTCTGGATATTGTCATCACAGTTGTTTTTCAGCAATATTTTTACACATTCCACGTGTCCAATTCGAGATGCCGTCATAATCACTGTGCCTCCATCGTTACTCTTGATATCGAGATCACAGTTGTTTTGCAGCAATACTTTCACACATTCAACGTGTCCATTCTGAGATGCCAACATAATCGCGGTAGCTCCACCGTTACTCTTGATATCGACATCACAGTTGTTTTCCAGCAATTCTTTCACATATTCAACGTGTCCATTCTGAGATGCCAACATAATCGCGGTACATCCGTCTTCATCCTTGATATCGACATCACAGTTGTTTTCCAGCAATACTTTCACACATTCAACGTGTCAATGATAAGATGCAAACATAATCGCGGTATGTCCGTTTTTACCCTTGATATCGGCATCACAGTTGTGCTCTAGCAATACTTTCACACATTCAACGTGTCCATTCAGAGATGCCAACATAATCGCGGTATATCCGTCTTCATCCTTGATATCGACATCACAGTTGTGCTCTAGCAATACTTTCACACATTCAACGTGTCCATTCCAAGATGCAACCATAATCGCAGTAACTCCGGCGTTACTCTTGATATCGACATCACAGTTGTTTTCCAGCAATACTTTAACACATTCAACGTGTCCATTCCTAGATGCCAAAATAATTGCGGTATATCCGTCTTCATCCTTGAAATCGACATCACAGTTGTTTTCCAGCAATACTTTCACACATTCAGCGTGTCCATGATAAGATGCCAACATAGTCGCGGTATGTCCGTTTTCATCCTTGATATCGACATCACAGTTGTTTTCCAGCAATACTTTCACACATTCAACGTGTCCATGATAAGATGCCAACATAATCGCGGTATGTCCATTTCCATCCTTGATATCGACATCCCAGTTGTATTCCAGCAATACTTTCACACATTCAACGTGTCCATTCTCTGCAGTCTGTATCAGAGCCTTCTGTTTATCAAGTAAACTGCTGACATCAGCATCTGTAGAGCTTATTATCATTTGCAGGATTTCCCATTGATTATTTTCCACGGCAGCTTCCAATAGGAGACATTCTTTCCCTCTTATATCTGTTGTTTTTAAAGTAAGCAAGAATTCGATACTGTCTCCTCCATTCCGTATAATTTCAGCAATATCTATCAGATTAATCTTGTCATTTATTTCGAACTATGCATAGTTTTCAATTATGCTAAGTTCATATGCAATTGTTACATTACCTTTGAAGCTGAATTTTCGTATGATCCTTTCCATGAATTTCTGAAGATCACTAAAAATTACATGTACCGTCTTAAAAAAAGATAATTTCTAATATTTAACTTGAATAACGTCATTATCTGAACAGTGTATTTAATTTACCACTGACTCACCACTAACGACTAAAATAGTTTATATGGGCAGGCAGTTGGCAGTCAGATTTTATTTTAATTTGGGCAACTGCTTGTCAAGTTATATAAACACTCAAATTCGTTTGTTTATTGTTAATTCCTTAAGACCACTTTCAAGTGACATTTTTTTAAGGCGACAGATTTTTGGTACCTCATCTCGAAAATTCAACTTTTGCAAAGTCAAAACAGTGGTATGGCAATGAAAACATACCTGTATTTTGCCACACGGTACAAATCTAAAACAAATAAATAAATGATCTATTTTCGGACAACCAACTTTAATCGTTATTTATAAACAAATGAAGTAAGTCAAAAATACTTCAGTATAAGTTCGATTATGGACATATAAATAAAAAGTGAATGAGCAACTACTCTCTTTAAGTCTTCCAATTGGCAGTTACTCTCACTCAATTATCTCCATAACATATCATATATGATATGATCATTAGAAATAAATCAATGAAAAATAAAACGTTTGACGAACATAACTCTGATATCCTCAATAACACAGTAGGTAATACAAGTAACAAAAGCATTGCAAGATAGTAGCTTTATTACTTATTATGGAGATAATTGCTTATTCTATAGATTTAGAAAATCTTTCATGATGTCTTGCCCCTTTTGTACGTCCATTGAATAATGTAGAAAAACATAATGTAGAAATCAAACGTGATAGCTATGATATACGTACCATTCACTTTTGTTGATACAATTTTGCAATCGACAACTTCATCGCCTGCATCTAATAGTTTTGGATTCAATCTGCGTCAACGAGCACATCACCTTGTAATTTTCCCATCTTGTTTTCATGTTTACCATCAAGCAATGACAGCTCATTGGAAATTGCTTGTAACTTCTCCAGAAGAAAATTTTGTTCCGTTAACATCACCAGAGTTGAGATTTCCTTACGATTCTTCAATAATTTGGTTACCTCGTCACACGATTCCGACATTTTCTTTCTTTGTGAAACAAATTCGTTCATTTTTTCATCAAATTCTTTCAATATGTTTGCTTCTTGTTCGTTGAGTTGAGCAAAGTATTTCCTTAGGTTGACGTACTTTCGTAGAAGCAGTTCTTCCTCCAGTTCTTCTCTGAATTTCTTTATTTTATTTTCAACAGCGCCCCCTGATTGCTTGATTTTCACTGACAATTTCCTTGCAGCTTCAAGTTCAGTAGCTATTTCTGCCTGGAACTTTTGTATTTTGGATTCCAGTTCACTTTTTTCGTGATCTTTGTGGGTTCTGTTCTTGCAGTATATACAGAGAAACGCGTTGTTACATTTGTTGCAGATGAATTTTGCAAACAACTTGTGTTCTTCACAAAAGGGAAGGAAACATTGTTTCTGGGTATCCCATGAAATCTTTATGTTGTCATTTCTGTGACATTCATGTTTGTTCAAACATGCTTTACACAATAACTTTCGACAATTCTTACAGTAACAATAAGGTAATGCATCGTGTTCATTTGCTCCTTCACAGTTGACTTTCACCCTAAAAGAACGCCAAGAATAGAACTCAAAATCTCGAAAGACAATTTTAACTAACATTACCAACTAAAAAATAGAAATTTCCAATGTTTTTTCAACGAATTTACCCTCTGGGAAGATTGAGACCTTTATTGTCAAATTAACTGATCGAACTTATAAACTAAAAGTTGATTCTGTTTCTGTAAAGGATGTCGATTTTGCCCACTGGGACTATATTTCTATTTAGCTATTTCGTTATGTATCACGTTTTCTTTTATTTAAAAAAAATTTAAACTGATCATTTAAATAATAATGTGTTTCAGCCTTAATATATTAAAAAAAAGAACACATCCCTATATAGACTTACCTCTCTACTTGGGCGTTGGCCTTATCACGAAGTGATTCCAAAACACGTTCTACTGTAAAGTTTTTCCGTATAACATCATCAATAGTTTGATCCATTCCAACTTTAGTAACTTCTTCACATTGATTGGGACATTTCAAAATGGCGCTTCCATCGTCATTAAATTGAAGGAGGTTCAACTTGCAGTTTTTACAGAGCGAATGTCCACATAGTAATGCTTTGGAATCGATTAATTCTTCCATACAAATCTCACATTCATATTCTTCAGCCATATTGTCGAACTGTCAATTTATCGGTAAATTTCTCATACTGTTTTCTTGTAAACTTTCAGTTTGAAGCTTTGCATCATCAATATCATATACTTAATACCACAGGCATTCCACAAAGGATGGTTTCCACTTTGTATTAACGTGTGGTAGCATGACCTGTATTTCTTGAGCCGAGGTTTTCATTTTATCAGTTAAATATGTATAGGTTTCTGTAGATTGTGCACTGCTGCTCAACGACTCAAACATAGTATCCGGAGAACGACGAAAACAGAAGGTTTGCTTAGGGAAATATTTTTATTACTTTTACTACAACGATCTAGAAAACCAAAAATACTTGGAGTATAGATAATCAGAACGTCCAACGTTTTAGGTAAGAGCTATATATTTTTGGAACCAACAAGTTCCAAAACATATTCAATTTTACGGTCTAAAAAATCTACGCATAAAAATCCTTTTTTAAAAAAGTTATTGTTGTCAAAATATTAGGGGCGTTTTTTTTGGCCCACCCAGTATATTCAAAAAGAAAAAGAGAACTTTGTGATTATCGCTGCCTGATCGAAAGATTTTTTCTCTTACTTCTCATTCTCAAAACACTTCACGTTTCTCAGAAATGTTTCAATAGGTTTTTTTGGAAATGTCGGCTATTTTGTTATGTTTCCTTCACTCCTGATCTTGTTGAGAAAATCATAAGATATCACTTTGACGAACTAGATAAGAAAGATCGCGTGGTCTTGAAGATCTCAGATCATCAGCGAGATCAAGAACAGGTGCTACAACCCCTTGGTGGGTTAGAGGGCTACATTCCCTGCACTTTTTTGGAAAGTAGAAATTCAAAACGATCACATTTGGAAATATTGAAAAACAAGCTATTCCAGATACGCAAAAAAACAAATATTGGGAAGGAACACTTCACATGACTCCTCTAAGATATTTCTAAAATTTGTTTCTTTCAACTTGCTTAAGAAGTCTTCCCTTACCTCTAAAAGAAGTCCATGTCTTTATTTTAGGCCCCTCACAATGAATTTAGTATTGTATGGCCTGACCACGTGATCTTGAGTTGAAAAATAAGTTTCAAGTGTGAATGATAATTAATGTGAATTAACTCATAATCCAACTGAAGTTTACTCACACAAATTCCGAGTGGAAACCAATCTTGATAAGAGACAATAAATGAAAGAAATCCTTTTGATTTTCAAAGTTTAGTAGAATAGAATTTTTTGTCTGAAGTCGTTAGATAAATAAACATAGTAAAATTATAATACCTATCCTATTATCTATTAAAAAAAATTCGAAAGAATAGAATCAATATTATGGAATCAAAAACAATTTAGTCGCATTACAGGCACAAGAATTTCTGCATAATCCATAGTGAAAAAGAAAGAAATGCTTTTACGCAGCATTATGATGACAACATACCATTCTCACGATTAAGTTTTGGTACGAAGGCAGTAACGTCTCCTGAGTACAACTTTCTACAACACTCCACGAAATATATTGGAAAAACTTAAAAAATTGGTTGTAAAAGGGAAAACGCCCCTACAGGTTCCCCCTGCCCCCAAATACAATGAAGTTTATGCTGGATGGAAGAAAACAGCTGTGGACCTACCAGCACTTCATACAACATTGAGATCAGGGGGAAGGTTTTTTCTCTTATATTTTCTGGAGGCTTGCAGCTACATATTTAGACGTGGGGAGTGGACATAAATACAGTGTGTTTCAAAAAGTTGGAAAAAAATATTACCGCAGTTTTTAAAGTAAATATCCAATTTATTCTTATAAATTTTATAACAATGGAATCCTTATCTTTTTGTCTTTCTCATGATGTATTTTAAATATAGTAAGGGGGTGCTCATATGAGAAAAATCAGGCAGCCAGTTCAGGGAAATAACTTCGGAGCGTCTTGAGTAAGATCCCTTCACAAAGCTGACTGCGGCGTTTTGAGCACTTTGTAATTTGTTGAATAGGTATTTTGGTGCATTATGAAATATAGCGTTTCCATAGTCAAGCTTGCTCAGGATGTTTCCATAGTCAAGCTTGCTCAGGATAAGTGACTCAGCTAATTGTTTTCTAAGGTGAAATGGCAAGTATCTTTTGAGCATCGCCAGATTTTTAAGTGTCGCGATTGCTGAGGATGCTAATTTGTTGACATGCGAATTCCATTTTAAGTCTTTGCTAAGGATTATTCCCAAAAGTTTGAAGGTTGATACTTGTTCGATGATGTTACCATCTAATGATTTGATTTAATACGCGAACTGGTGTTTCCTTGCCATTTGTGTAGTAGAAAATAGTTCTTTTGACCATGTTTGAAGTTTGGCAATGTCGTTGTTTAATGCATTTGTTTTGGTTTAGAGTGGTGGTATATGTCAATGTATCTATACATTCATGTATCTATGATATGTATATGTCAATGGATCTGTACATCAATGTATCTATGATGTGTATACGTCTATGAATCTATACCATACATACATACATCCACAATGGACGGCGAACGGAGTTGCAGGGAAGCGGAGGAGGACAAAAATAATAATGAAGAGTCAGAAAAAAGGAAAATGAATGTTGAATTCGCAGTGTTTTTGGTTTTTTTTTTGAAAAATATCCATACATAAACAAACAGAGAGTTTTATAGTTATTTGATTTCCGAAGTATTGAATTTGAATGCCATATTTTTCGCTCGCATCCGAAGCAAAGTCCTTATTACGTTTTGGTTGTTAATTATAATGTAAAAAACTTCAAATAAACATTTTGACCCCTAACTTTGAAAATTCGATGTTCAAAGCGGTATTTGGGGCCACTATACGTACAAAGATATTTGAAAGTCATGCATCGACTAACAGTGCTTAATTTGTGTTATTGTTCATGAGAGAATAATTTCATAAAAAAGAAAATTTCATCTGGTTCTCTTAGTGCATTTTCTATACAACTGGATCGGTCGTGAAGATAGCTTTTCAATAATTACGTGATGATTGTTGAACAAGACACGACCAAATACCAGTCAGACATATTAAACCTGATATGGTTTTCGTCACCACTTCGATTACATCGATTATCATCAACAATTGTATTGCAAAATTCAGCTTTCCTGAAACATGACAGTTTACTTGTGTCTGCTCTATAGTGGAGATAGAAAACTCGAAAGCCGGTATTGACTATAGGCCAATCTAAATCCTTTCAGTATTGTCAAATGTATGTGAAAGATAATTTTACAATAGGTCATTAAGTGTGTTGAGCAGCTAAAGATCGACATATAAATACAGCTTCAGACAAGGTCATAAAACATTGTTCTATTGAAATAAAACATGATATCGCTCAAGCAATGAAAAAAAAACACACAAAAAAAACAACTGGAGATGTGACTGTATCCATTCATTTTAGCCGAATGAATAAATTCTCCTTGAGAAACTGTGTTCCACAACCCTTGTCGAACATTGCGTCATAGTCGTATGTTGCGCCCTCTCCATCGTATGCACCAAAAGATGGTTTTCATCACGCCATTTCAAATATTTTTTTTCAAACCTCACAGCTAAAACACTACTATGCAGAACCAATTCTTTTTCAAAACAGTTTTTTTTCAGCTGTCAGTAGCTCCACCCAATATACTCATCAAAACAGTTCTGCAACAGTCGTTGTGCAACATAGGAAAGAATTGAGCAATAAATTCGTCACTATCATAACCATCTGTTTCTAGCGAGATCATCGCTGTTATTCACTCTGTTGTACAACGGACGTGAAACCATTTTGTTTAACTGGGGAATACAGGCTTAAGTTTTGTTTTTTGCATTTTCGATATACAGACGGTATAGCCTTGGGTTCGAGGTTTCAACCAATGCATATACTCTAGCTTGGACCTCTATAAACATACTTTTATACTTTGAAAATCATTCAAATTGATATGTTCGAAATATAGGCATAGTCAATGTTAAGTCCTCATGGCTTTTTCTCATAAGCATAATTCCCAATATGTCAAAAGTCACTGCAACAAAGAGTATTTTCATTGAAATAACGCATAATTCTATAGAAATGTACTCCTCCGCAGTGATCTTTCAACAAATTTGCCCAATGGGTCAGTCGATTTCATTTGCTTCAACTTAAACATGTACCAGTTGGAGGAGAAAAGATGTTGGCATGGAAACATAAAAAATGGTCATTTCCGTTTCATGAGGAGATGGAACATTATTTAAACACACGAAATGAAAGTAAGAGAAAAACATACCAAAAATACGGAATATATTTTAGACAGAATGACTGAAGAAAAAAGAAAATGTGAGTATATAGTATTGCTCACCAACAAACCGTGATTATCTCTGAAAATATAAACATGTAAGTTTTTCTTAAAATTCACATGACCAGAATGTTCGAACTAATTAGAGATTTTACAGAACGGTACTGTTTAAAATACAAACCTTATTTATGAATTGGATAGGGAGGTGAATATTAAGCACAGCGTTACTATTTACATGAAAAAATCAAAATCAAAGATTATTTAAGTGTGCTCTGTTGAAAGAAATGCGAATGACGAAAAATTGTTGTGAATCCTCATTCAACACACGACAGTATAATGCGGAAAATTCAATCTGCTCAGACAAGCTCAAATCGATACAAAATACTTTTACACAGTATCGAGATAAACAAACCTTTAAAATATAATGAACTATTATATTCAAAGAATCACGAGTAAATATAGGTTTCTGAGAAGGTCAGACCTTTAATGAAAACTCCTTCAAATGGATAAACATCTTTACAAAGTTGCACAACATTTCAAATAAACAGATTTCTAATGACTGTGAACTGTGATGATGAAAACCCAAAGATAGCAATACTGGAGGAAATGTTGAATCGCACCTTTTCTTCTGACACACAAAGTTCAAGATAGATTAGCAAAAACGTAAATTTTGCTAAAAACGATTTTCTTCAAATGCAACTCCTTGTGTAGGAGAAAAAAGTACAAAGATCTAAATATAATATATAACTAGGCAAATTTGTCTAAATTCTTTTATTCAATGATACAAAATAAAGCTTTATGAGGAAACAGTACATAAAATGTTTTTGTCTGTCATACACAAGTTTGAAACACCAAATACCACAGAAAAACAAGGTGTGTATATAATGTGCATGCTCTATTGACTTTGAAGCTCAAGTTGTAAATAACATCATTTTCATGCTTACAGAATTGTTCCGAAAGACAACAGAAACAAAAAGAAACAAAATGAATAGCACAGCTTGTGGCATGATGTTGTAACAACCATCGCAATGAAATCCAAAAAACGCAATCAAAAACTCTGTATGCACCACAACCAGTGAATACCTCCATTAATTCGACTGCAATAGCCTTTCGACAATCTACTAACCAGGACAATGCCGAGTGAAATCATCTCATTTATCATCAAATTTACCAACGAAAGTAAACATTATACATTTTATTTCGATTACACACAGTTTCAATACAAGAACAGATTGCCAAAGAAATGGATCAGTGGAAATTATATCTTCATGATTTTCTCACCCACAACAACTGGGTTTGCTTTGGTTAACTGTTCACGTCCATCTGCTTTGTAATCGAATGTACAGTTATGTTTGTCAGAGTAACGATGAAGTCCACAAAATAACCCACCACATCGACATTCGAAACCTATAACAGAAAATTATAAGTAAAAGATACAAGACAGAAGTATTCCTGCGACAACTGTAAAAATTTGATGAGACATTTTGACAGCTCTAAATAGATTTGTTTTCCTTATAAAAAAATGATTTTTATAGAAAGATTTTAAATTTGCATTCTCTAAAGCATCATGAAAGTTTGACATTTTAAAAAGGTTTGTGAAGTTCAACCTAAAAAAGAACCATCTTAAAAAATCATATAACATAATAAGACAACACTCCTTCACAGATGCTCAAAAAATAAGATGAAAAAAATAAATAAATAAAAAATAACAAAACAAAAACATAAAGGAATGTATGTTCCCTTGCTAATGCAACATAATTCAACAGAAAACAATGACAAATCAAATCCTTTAATCTGATAACACAAAAACCATACCTGTTAACCCAACTTTCTTCCTGCATGAAAAGCATCTGTTGCGTTTTTTGAGTTTACCAGGTGATCCGGAATCGTCTAGGGAGCTACTTTCTGTTGACGGTGATGCACTGATACCTAATGAGGATTCGCCTGTGTTTTTCTCTGGTGTTCTTGCACATTGTGAAGCAAGAGGTATATCAATAGCAGAACTGGAAGCCATTGACACAGGAGAAGATAAGGATATTTGGGGAGATGCGATTGTGGTTGATGTACTGCCACAGGCCCCTAAAAATAATCCAATAGCTTTCATGTCCAAAGAAAACAACGCAGTTAATTGTCACAACAAACTTCCTGCCTTATCAACCGAAATCATTCACAAAGAAAACACAGATTAGCTTTAAACACAAAAATTTAAGTGGTTTTGATTGAAAATAATTATGTATGCAATTAAAATTTTATAATGAAAAAATTCTTAGTTTCTTTTTATACTGAATAGAAAACAAAATAAAGCAGAATGTTTATTCAGATATACATGCAAGGATAAACATCATTTTTATTACTTGGCAAAACAAATTATTTCATCTTATTTCATGGTTAACTAATTTCATGATACTTTTGGCAAATTTTAACAGAAATTTAGTATCATATGATCACAAAAATATTGTCAAACCATAAACCTTAGTATAATAAATAACAAAAGATTATATTCATTATTTAGTACAAGGTCACCATGGAGACACTTTGAATAATACATGCCATTATTGAAAAAAAAGTTTAAATAAAAAATATTGCATTAAATTAAAAGAATCAAGAATGTATGTGGCAATGAACAAAAATTCTTTCAGTATTAATGATTTAAGATGAAGTTATAGTTTTAAGACATAAAACCCCTTTATAATTAATATATTAGTATTTTATCCAGATATTTTTCACTAACAGTTCGTAGAGAAATTTTAGTAATCACAAAAGTACCAAAAACATTCAAAATCAAACTTTCTCTTTAGTTCTGAATTCTTAAAGAAATCAACAACATGAAATAAAACAGGAAAATGTTGATACCATTGCCAGGACTTGTTCGACCAGTAACTGTGGATGTTTGCTGTTGTTGTCTTTTCACATGATCTTTATAACATTTACTACACATGCCTTCATATGAATGATTGCCATAAAATCCACATCCCATTTTACAAAGACCACTGTGGTTTGAATCTTGCTCCATTGTTGATATTTATCTTGTATATATTTAAAGTTCGTATTTCTATTTTTATGAAGTCTACTTTTTATAGGACCGATCTTTTGTCTTCTGATGGCTTCCAAGTTCAGTTTAGATGTTTTTTTGACAATGTTTTTATACTTTTCTATATATAAATTCTAAATATCAAAGAACATAAAATCCTATAAATATGTTTCAAATCATATTAATCTGGCACAGCCAAACACAGCACTGTGATTATGTCAAATTTTACTATTGCTACACAGAGTTTAATTCTTAACACTTTCTATCTTCTAAAAAAGTGTTTGAAAGGTATCTTGATTGTTAAAAGAATTTCAAGCCAATTTCTTGATTTCAAAAATTATCTGGGTAAATTCTGCTGTATCTTGGTAAGTTTAGAAAAGTCAAATATCATATCAATATTTTCTGATCATCAAAAAAGTAGAATATATATTATACCCTGACCTTATGGACCTGTTTGATTTATCTGTAATAATAATAAAAATGATTCATTCTGTTTTTGATTTATTTATGCTGGACAAGAAAATTATTTCAGGATTGAATAGCAATTACTATTTATATATCCACTGAAGGCTATACTGTTATTTCACTAAAGTTAACAAATGACAATTGTTTCAGTTTTAAGGAGTATTATAGAAACCTGCTGGCAAGGGATTTCAGTTTCCCATGTTTTTATGAGCCATAATCTTGCTCGTTATCATTGTTATTACTTATTGCCGAAATGGCTCACTAACTTGGCTGTCGGTGATATACTGTTGATAGATTTGCAAATGAAAATGAAGGAGAAAGGAAGTCAGTTGTGTCCATTTTAACAAAAACTTTAACACAAGTTTATTTTCGTTATCGGAAGTACCTATGGTTGAAAATTCCACAACTTACTAATTTTTATCCAATCCATAAGGAATTTAAAGTAAAATACCAGATCATAAGTTGTTGCCACATAGTAATAAACACTCTGGCAAATGACTCAGCAAAAATATAACATAAAACATGAAGTTTGTAGTAACAGAATAGAATAACTCTCTAAAAAACAAGAACACTGTATACATTAAGGTAACTTGTTGAGTTATACGTAAAACAACTAAAACTTCTTCAGTAGCCTTGATTACTTTATATATTTCATCATTATTTCACAAATGGAAGTAGCTATCTCGGAAATTTGAAGGAAAATATACGATAGCCTTAAAAAATACACCACCTATTAACGTACATATTCATCTTGATTCTTAAGTTATCATAATAACCTACATACAATCAACAGATACTAAAATTAATAACAGCATAGAGAATTTTCTTCCCTGACCGGTAGAACCTCACCAAAGTTTGTTATCATCAACTTCGTATTTTCTGATCAAAATCTAGTGTCATTTATGACGTCACAAAGTTAGCATGTTCAGCACACATGATTGGCTAAAAAGTCGGCCCAGGCTCCAAAATTTTATCTCGTTAACTCAGATGAAATGTTAACAATACTTGTTTATTCCAGTTGGGTAGTTTTGGTAAGAAGCTACTTGCGCAGTTACTGAAAATAAACGTATTCCTTAGAAATATCGGAAGTCAGAAACAACACAAAATGTCACCCTTCTTTCTACGCCCCGCCCGTGCCGGGTGTTTCATATCTAGTTTCTTTTTCATTTTTATCCATGTTGGCTACATATAATCTTTTCCATTATTTTCCAAGGAAATAATAACTGTTGAGCTAGGGGTGTCAATATTTACTAGGATAAAAAGGCTGAGTGAATGTTAAGAGTTCTTTACATTTAGCTCCATTTTGCTGATTCTTATGTTATAATAACTAAAGGTTTCCAGTCTTAAATAATAGTTCTTACATAATTCTCTTGATATTAAATATTCTTTAAAAAAAGGGAATTTAGAAGGAAAACCATCATAGATTTTGCACCATTTTTTATCATGAAAAAGAATTAGCGCTCCTTTCGATTCGAATAAGTGGTGAGTTTTTTTATCAGAATTTCTGTGCGGTTTGGTAAAAATCATTCATAAAATGAAATTTGACCAAAAATAAACATTTTGACGTATTAAAAAACCGTTAGGACTGAAAATTACCGGGGAGCTTTCATTTGGCTAACCAATTTGGCTAACTAAACCAAAAACTAAAATAAAAACAGATGTTTACAATAAGAAAAAGAAATAAAATACAAAATTATAATGTTCTTGTCGAATTTTTTTTGGAGTCCGCTTTATAGAGGTAAATTTTAGGGAGAATTGTTCTGCGGGACCTGGAAAAGATGCCCGCTTTCAAGGAGGTGTCCGCTTTAAACTGTCGGCGGCTTTGGGGAGGTTTCTTTAAAAGAGTTCATTTAAGGATTCGTCCAGGACAAAGTCTAGGAGGCTTCCGCTTTAGAGGATGTCCACTTTTTAAGGAGGTTCCACTGTATTTATTCGCGAATATAGCTTTCTTCCAAAGTTGTTTACACACCACATTTCAGTAAAACGTTTTGACTTTCTTTCCTTTTATAAGTAGCTTTTATAAGTAGCATTTACTTTTTGCGCAGTATTTAGCCGGAATTTCATCATCTACTTTCAAATATTAATCAACAACGAATATTCACGAAGAAAAAAGTTTTTACTAATAACAAAACACATCAAAGATCAGTTATCTTTCATCATCAATCTTTTCACACCCTGGCGTAAAGACTCAATACTGTCTCTGCTGGTGAAGTACACACAAGCTAAAACATTCTCAACCAGGGACGAAACTCATCTATACATAGTGTGAACACGACGTGTAATAAAAAATTACGAAATATTTTCACACCGACGTGCGTGAAATTATGAACCGAAGAATTACTTGTAATTGTATGACAAAGAACGCTTCTTGAGAATAATGTTTATAAAACAGATAGACAGATAGGGACATTTTCTGTTAGCTAACAGATTACATGCTGGTGATATATCATCTTACAACAATTTGCAGAACGTTAAATACACAGCATTAAAGACGTTATAGTTTCTGAATTAAATATATTAAGTGGATATTCTCGTAAACTCATAAGTAACAAGGAAAACTCGTAGAATATCAGGGTGATCTCAACATCGAGAAGCTATTTTGCTTGTTCTTGTTGAGATATTTTTTTCAGAATCTAATAAAATAATGTATTCTCTAAAAAAATTCGTGGTCTCTAAAAATTCGTAGGCAAAATGTGCGTTGAAAATAGATAAATATTTATGCTAGAAACTGTACTATTTTACTTCACACATATCTTGCATCAAATACATTTATGTTGCAACATAAAAAAGTCGGCATGAGTTTCACTTCAGTGTCAGTTGTAACACCAACATGTGTAAAGATGAAGTGAAAATTTAGTTCGTTAGAGGCGTGATTTACACTTCTATCAGGAAAACTGAATAACGTATGGTGTTCTCAAATATTTTTCACACATTGGCTTGAAATATACACCATTCACTAACTAGGTCAGACCATACGCAAAGATTCCAACTATCCCGAATTTTTCAGGACTGTTCTAAATTCATCTACCCTGTCCCGAACTCCCGAAATACCATTAATTTGTCCTGAATTGAAGTTTGCACTTTTTCCGAAATAAAAAAAGTTTTTCATTTTTCGTTGCCTATTGAGATATCATTTTCGAAATAAAAACCCGTAAAAAAAAAATTACCAAGAGTTCCAGTACTCTAGGTCTAGCGTATATAAAATACGAAAAATAACTTTTGTAAAAGAAAAGAAATAGATGATATAAAGAGAAGCAAAAAAGACGCCACATCATCATCAGGAAGAAAGGAAAAAGAAAAAAGAATTTTTTGTCCGTTTTTTCTTGTTACCCAGGATATCATTATGTTGACTAATTCTTTATCATTTGCCAAAACATTAATCAAAACGTTTTTTTCAAATCTAAGTGAGCGGTGCGGCGCTGCGTTCCGTGCACCTTTTTGTCATGACACGATAGATTTTAACTAAATTAGAATCCATTTTTCGATTTTTCAAAATTTTACTTTCCTTGCCCAACACATAGCGGGTGGTTAACACATTACGACACTGTCCCAAAAGTAACAGGTTGGAATGTACACTAAACAAAATTCGGGAAAAGTAGTACCAGCAGAAGGTAATGGAACTATATTATTTTGAATGAAACAAAAGCTTGTGAGATAACACAAAAAAAATCATGTGAATATTTGTATTTTAAGTGTAGAAAGTTTCGCGAGGATGGAAAATCGCGAGATTTCGCGAATTTAACTTTCGCGAATAACAATTTTAGAACAAATTTTACTGATAAAACTTTTGCGAATCCTTAAAAAACTTTACTTTCGGGAGAAAAAACTTTCGCGAATGACAAATGAATGAAGAAATTTTTTTATGAATTATTTTAAAAATTCTTAACTTTCTTGCAAAAAAACTATCGAAATGTAAATAGAAATAAAGTAAAGATTGTCTTAGTTTCATTTAGCGTTTGCTCAGGACATTCCTAAATAAAAATTAACTAAAACCACTCCGTTTTTGGATTTCTTGTTATTTGAGAATTTTTTGTTGTTGAAAAAACTTTCGCGACTACTTTTAGAAAATTTGACTTTTCGCGTAAAAAACTTTCGCAAAAAAAAAAAAAAAAACTTTCGCGAATTTTGATTTTTACTTTCTTACTGGCAGAAATTATTTTCTTATCTGTGAACCGAAAATAACTTCGTTTATTTACTTTTTCTAATTTCTTGGAAAGGAGCAAAGAATACTATATCAACTCGAGACAGGTTTTATATTATACTTCGATAGTAGATGTCGTACCAGAACGTGAGTAGATGTTTTACCAGAACGTCGTGACTAGAACGTGTATATGGTAATTACAAGAATAAGTTGTATATACTCAACCTCGATCCCAGGGTTTTTTGCCTTTTCGATATAAAGGCAAGAAACCCTGGGTTCGAGGTTGGTATAGACTATAAGTATTTTATCGCATAAAATGCAACTTTAACATGTACAAAGTCAATCTGATAACAAATGTTGAATAGCTATCCCTTTTTCGTCCTTTTTTTTGTTGGAAACTGCTGTTCAATTACCCTCGGATAAAAACTTTTAGAACCCCGATGCCAAAGTGGGTGCTCAGCCTGTCTCGTAATAAAAAAACTGAACTTGTTCTAAAAGAAACCGTAAGGAACTGAACAACACGCTTACAAGACTTTATAAATGCAGGAAGGCGGGTCTGAAAAAATATTTACAAATGACTAATATTTTACTCAGCTAAACATACGCAAACTCATTATCCTGATGCACCCTCGCATCACATGTTACATTATCCTGATGCACCACCCTCGCATCACATGTTATACTATCCTGATGCACCCTCGCATCGAAATACATTATTCTGATGTCATTATAAAATAATTTTGAATACGTTTTCTAACACAATAGGAATTGAACCCTAGTTATGATTGGGGAAAACCCCAAAACGCAAATTAAACGACTTTTCGATCTTCTAGTCACGAAAGTATCTAAACGACGTGTGAATTTTAACTTGAGAAACTCGCCCTTTTATAAACACTATGCCACGTCATGCTTAATTCACTTACACCGGTACCGAAATTTATTTCGAAATCGTAAATAAACCCATTGAAAGTTAGCGAGTTATTACTTAGGAAATATATTTCTCTATCAAATTGCAGTTGTAATATTTGAAAAATGAAAGTCAAAATTAACAACTCGGAAATTAAAACTTTTACGCTAATAACTCGAATTATGACGTCATGATGCATCTCGATCTTGTAACTCGTGTTTCCCGCGGGTCTCCTCTATCTAAGGGGCTGATTACATAATCCCGGTTAGCCGGGATGAAATTTCATCCCGCCTTGCCGAGGTCTTGACTTCCTGGTCAAATCTTCATAAATTTCCCATCACGATTACATGATAAAATTTTCATCCCGCCTATCCGAGATCTCGGCTAACAAGAGCGGGGATCTCGGTTAGGCGGGATGAAATTTTCCCATGTAATCGCTTCGTCCCAGTCAACCGGGAGAAGTTTGAGGTTTGAGCATGCGTAGTTTGTCAAAAATTCAAAACACAAAGGGTTAGTTTTGTCCCGTCCCGCCTAAACGGTATGAAAATTTTGCATGTAACACCGAGTTGAAATTCATCTCGGCAAGGCGGGATGAAATTTCATCCCGTCTAACCGGGATCATGTAATCAGCCCCTAAAGCTGGATTTCCAATAGAAAAAATGATACGCGTATCGTACAGTATCGTACCGGTGAGCATGCGCATTGTGCTCGTTCCCAGAAATACGCGTATCAGAAATTCAAAACGACGTATCAAAAAAAAGTTAAAATCTTCTCAACTTTTGACGGAGATACGACTTAGCAAACAATAATTAAAAAATATTAACCAATGAAATTGCTTGATTTTATATATACTTTGTCAGCCCATCGCACTATTAGAAAATACGCCACCATCACTATTTCTGCCAATATCTCCAATATCTACCAATGTAAATGAGTAGTTGGCAACACAAACAGCCATGAGCACAATTGAAAATGTTTTTTTGTAGTTGAAATATAATGAGCCAGTCTTAGGAGGTGCCTGTATAACAACATGCTTTTTTGTTTTTGTTCGATTGCTGCGCTATATAGCACCTATACAATGCGGAAAGTTCCAAATTTGTGCAAAGTCGTCAGAAATTTCTTTCCATTTATTGAAATCAGGAACAGCAAGATAGTTATCAACAAGAGCATTCCAAATTTCAGCACAAGTTTCCTCAATAATTCTTCCGACTGAAGTTGGACTTATTCGAAAACTTGCTGCGATAGTACTTTGAGCATCGCCAGTTGCTAGGTATCTTAGAGTTACACAAAGTCTTTCACTTGGTCCGATCATGGAGGTATAAAACAGAAGGAGAACGAACTCAAAATCTGCTATTGTACTATCCGTGATGCGCTGCATTGTTTAAGTCCTCAGTGTGTAATAACATATAATTGCTATCATCTTGCATAATTTTTATAATTTTGGCGTTCTTGCATGAAAATTTCGTTCATATCAATTCTCCAATGTGATTAAAGATCGTTAGGGTAAAGTTCTTAGCATCCATAATCTGTAGGAATTGGGAGAATTATGCAAAAACGTCACAAATATGCAACGAAAACATTGCAACTTTAGGTCTATATATCTCGTGATCCCCTCAAGCAGTTTCGCCGAGCTTCAGTTTTTGAAGAGAGAATAATCCTAAGTTTTTGCACGTATCGCGGCACTGTCGAGGCGCATTTAAGTCAGAAGATATGTAGATTGGAACTTATACATGAATTAAGTGATATCTTCAACTCTGTATAAAAACATAGATTTTCATTTGTTTCTCAAGGAAGCTTTAGGTTTAATAATCTGCTTGTCACTATGCAGCAAGTTGATCCGTTGTTATAACGGATGATATTTGGTTTTTAAGTTGTCGTTAATTTTTAAAAAAGTATTCGTTTCACCGACAACCAGCCGAAAGCGCATCACGGATGACATCAAAGTGATACCGCAATGAAAAGAATAGTCATTATCTGAATAATAGAAAAATAAGAGTTCGTTCTCCTTCTGTTTTATACCTCCATGGTCCGATTGGTTCTCTTTTGGATGTTTTGATAATACGTGGAGCGACTTTTGCCAGCAAAATTTCAAATTGGTGAGGAGTCATTCGAAAGTATTTAAAAAAATACTCTTGATCGTGCAGCTGCATATCTTTGATTAAAACATGGTATTCTCCTTTTTCTTTCCTATCAAGAAACAATTTCCTGACCCAAAATTTTCTTTTCCTCTTTCTCAAAATCCGTTTTCTTATCAAGAAAAGTAATATTGTTGATTTGCTAAGCATGGCGACCATGTTTGCTTACATTTTTTTCCCGGAAAAAAATACGTATGTTGTTGTTGTTGGAAATTGAAACGCGTACTTCTGTACGCGTATTTTTTTACGATACGGTACGATACGCGTATCATTTTTTCTATTGGAAATCCAGCTTAAAACATGATGGAGCTAGCAATTGCAAAGGATTTTTTTTAGCTATCTTTAAAATTGTAACATTAAAACAGATGATGTTGACACAACTTATTATTGTGAAATATAGCGCAGCAATCGAACAAAAACAACTCTCATGGGATTTAAATCGATTGATGTAATAGATGATGTTTTCGTAAAAATACATTAAATTTTGTAATACTTTTTATTTTTCAATTGTTTTTTGTGTGTTTTGTTTTTGTGCAACTGACGTTTTAACTTCTTTACGAAAACCTACTTTGAGAGAATGCCAACCTACCCAGGGATTTCTTGCTTCTTGCATATTTTTTTAAATGTTTATACAGTTTAAATGAGTTTTGCTCTTTGTTTAAGTTAATGTTTGTTCTTCCTTATACAACTAAACCAATAAAAGTTCTTCATTTATACAGATTAACCAATAAAAAGATTGAATACATGATTTTCCATTGCATATACACGCTGTTTTTTATATAAGAGATTTGGCCAACAAATAAGAACAAAATAAGAACAACCGAGGCTCAACTCATTGTTCCAAAAATTAAGAACAGTGTGACTCTCAATTTTCTTTTAAAATAAGAACAATTCATGATCTCTCACTGGTAAATGGTACAGAAGTTTTGCTATTTTTTCACCTTCAATCATTAAATGTGCGAATGAGTTATTACCAAACAGCAACCATGCTTTTTATTTTATCAGTTTTATCAGTTATTTTAAAGTTTACACAATGAAAAAAAAATTGTGCCTTTTGAATATGATTCCGTGACAAAATTAGCACAACACCACCAACAGCGGTTGTTTCAACGACACAAAGAGTTAATTGCTGGTTAAAAGTCAAAATTAACAATATCAAAACAAAAAATACTTAATATTCTTTAAAATAAAATTTTTATAAATAACAACTCATATTTTTGGAAAGCTCAAAAAATCCTCTTTCCAACGGTATAAAAATCGCATTGTATTGCTGAATATTCGAAAAGTTATTTGTGTTTTAAACAAAGTGTCCACTTTCTGGTGGACACACTGTACAATGCCAACCATGTTTTGATTTAATACTTTTATTGTATGTAATTTGCAACATGTGCCAGCAAAATAAATGTTTATTAGCGGGATTCGGAAAAATCATGTTTCGTTTACTCGAAACTATTTTTCTATAGATTTGTAGGGAATTATTATACAACTTAGTAGAGTTGTTCGTGAATTTTTCCCTACAAAGTCATTAGAAACTTCACATCAACACAAGCGTGCAAAGTAATGATGATTCTTTTGGAACAACGACTGATAGTAGGAGTGCTGGTTTTTAATTTTGTAATAACACTTGCCTCTTGCCTGTATCTTCCAAACAGAAGAAAAAAAAGAGACGAAGGCAAATACAGTAACTATTCCAACAGGCAATCGAAATCGAAAAAAATGTTCTGGGCTGCAAGAAAAGCAAGAAGACCAAAAACCAGAAAGTGAAATCTCTGTAGTTGTTTCAGATTAACTAATATAGATCACATATTTAAAAGGAAAAAATGAAATCGTACTTTCTATCTTACAATTCGATTTTTTCAAGTTTTTTTGTTGATGAAAACTTTCGCGATTTCTTTATTTTTAGAAGAAAAAACTTCCACGATTTCCGCGATTTTTTATTTTTCGAAGGCACAGAAACTTTCTCGAAGAAGGGCAAAAATCGCGAAACTTTCAGCTTGCGAAACTTTCTGCCCCTAAAGTATTCAGAATTAACCCAATTTGAAAGTGCATTTCTACCCTCTCTTGTACTTGTAATCAAGAAGATTTGAAATAACGAGAAATTGTGTCTCGTTTACCTCAGACTGAAAATTTCTTGCGAGACAAACATATAATTGCGTAAAGTCGGAAGTCACGCCCCATCATTAATATATTTCGTATATTGTAAGTGCAGAGGAAAAGATTCAAGCGTTAACAATATGCATCGAAATCTTTTACGGCTAGCTTGGGTCTGTTTTTTTATTCAGTTAATTGTCGGACGGAAAATCGATACTTTAACCGCTCACAAAAAACTTTAGAGGAACAATTGTGCTATTTTTAAGTGTTGATTAGCTGGTATGGACCCAACTTCTTCCAAAACAATTAAGAATGAGATCAAAAAAGTTTTTTCTTTTATAATATCACAAGGAAAAGTAAATTGTCGGACGGAATCGATAGAAATTGAGATTGGACAAAACTAAAGGTTTTTTAGCTATTCTATCGAAAATAACATGAAGTTCCATACGAGATATGCCTTAAATAATAACTTAGTATATACTAAACGATGTAAACAAAGTTTAAAACACGTACAAGATCAACACCTAACGATATGAGCCGAAATTCGCCCTAATGGAAGTTTTGTCGGACGGAATTGTCGGACGGAAGCGATGTTGACTCAGAAATGTATAAAGATTTTTTTGGAAAAAATGACCTAATTCTTATTTCTAGAGAGTGTCTCCAACTTACCACCATGATATAAGAGGCTAATTTTTAAATTACAAGATATTAATGCGCCATTTAATCAACTTCCGTCCGACAATGAAATGCAGAAAAACTGGTAAAACTTTTAATTATCATACGTTTTGAAAGATGAAAAGCAAAAGGTCATTAGCTATTTGCATCTAGCGGTAGATACAAAAGACATTATAGTTTTATACTGCCAGGAAACCAGGAAAAGCTATAATTTGACTAATATCACTCGAAATTTCCGTCCGACAAAAAGTGAATAAATCAAAGGGAACATCAAATACAACAGAAAAAATACTTCAAGTTGTAAATTTACTCAAAGAAACAATGTCCCTGAAACCATTGCTGACATAGACCAGGGTATCGCATACATTCTTCATCTTAACATTGTATGTATTCCCCCAAACACAAAGCACAGTGATTTTCGTCAGGTATATTGGATAATTCATGACCACAAATGACAACATCTTCGCCATAAGAATACCATTATGTGAATTCGAATCGAATCAAATTTGAATTTCGAATTCGAAGCAATAACTTGGTTGAATGATTATTTGCAATTGGATAATACATGCAAATAGCATGAGAAATTTTATTGAATTCAAAATTGGCTCTGGACAATCCTCCCCTGAAAGATTGCCACCCCATATCCAGGGGACAATTTCCAGCGGGGCAATTCTCCAGGAGAGGGATTATCGTTAGACCTTCTAAATTAAGTAAGTTGGTAAGAGTTTAGGAGAAAGAAATAAGAACTTTTTTTGATGTTCTGGAGGTGGTTGGAGGTGAAGAAAGTTTTCGTCTATTTTTGTCGGATGGAATCATTCAAAATAAAAATCGCAATTCCAGACAATTACAAACCAACATTAGGTATTTCAAGTTAAAATGATAATCTTTCTTATATACGTCGATACTTTAGCAACATAAACATTTGGTAGTTGTCCTGTATTTTTCTATGAAGAACTTTTTTGATTCGACTTTATTGTCGGACAGAAAAAAAATAGGGAGCACTGACTAAACGATTTTTTGAACCATAATTCTTTTTGGGAAGGTTTCATGCCTTATTTTTCCAATAACGTTGTTTTATAAGCTTTGAATTGTCATAAAACAATACCTTAGCAAAATCTATGTGATCATTTAAAGATCCATAAACTTAAATAGAAAAAATTCCGTCCGACAAAACAAATTTGTTACCAGCATTAAGTAAAGTCTCGATTTTTGAAAATTTCGAGACACAGTCATCAAAAAGCTATGTTTTTCTGAAAATATAAGACCTGAAGAATCGGAAAAACATAATAAAAACCTATTTGAACCAATTTTATTTTTTCGTGTCAGCGAGACCTTTTTTATAACAGACTCGCTTGTGAGAGACTTGTAAGAGAATTCACATCCTGAGCTGTTTTCATTTTACGAGAAAATTCAGGATCAGGTTCTTATGAAAAAAACCTCGTGTCTTTAAAGTCGACTCCCCGCTATCTCGAACTCTCAAAGGACTGGATAAAACGCTTGAGATAGCGCGCCGTAAATGCCAAAAAGAACAAAGATTTTGTTAGAGATAGCGCAAGTTCGAGACGAGAGTCAACTGTAAATTTTTGTCGATAATATGGTGATAATACAATATAAAACTGAAAACACTTCACATAAAAACAACAAAAAATTTTTAACTTGATGAAATCTTGTAAGATATGACGAAAATTCATTAAACAAGCAGTTGTTTTTATGGTTTATGTAAAACATAAAAATATATACAATATATAAATTAAAACAGGAGTCAAATGAATTACAAAGACTTCATGAAACCAGGAAGGGGCTTTTGATATTTTGAATTAGAAAATTCTCTTGGACGGTATTTGATACTTTGAGAAGCTTTTAAAACTAAGTGGTGTATAATAAGTAAAAATTGTTTGAATTATGGGAAACATAACCAGTTAGACTTTAAATTAAGCCTTTCATCTATATGTGTTTCTAACTGCTACCGTAACAGTTCAAATTTTAGTGACTCTGTTGGATGGAATAGATCGAATTTATGCAATGAAGTTTTTTAATAACCAGTCAAGTTCCACCTCGAATAACAAACAGATGCGAAAAATTAGTTTATAATGCATAACTTGGATGTCTGCAGAACATTATCTTGTCAAAATTATATCCATATTGAAAATTTATTGGAACAAAAATCAAAGACTAAGATTGGTATAATGTCTGTTGGACGGATCGATTGCAACAAATTTTTCAAGTAAATATATTCACTACTTTAAGAGCAGAAAGTTTCGCGGGCATAAACTTTCGCGATTTTCGCGATTTTTGCCTTTTTTCGCGAAATTTTCTGCCACGTAAGAAAGTAAAATCGAAATTCGCGAAAGTTTTTTTCGCGAAAAGTCAAGTTTTTCTAAAAATCGCGAAAGTTTTTTCAACAACACAAAATTCTCAAATAACAAGAACGGAGTGGTTTTAGTTAATCTTTAGGGATGTCCTGAGATACAAACAGAGGGAGGGAGAGAGAGAACAATTTCATTTTTGTTTTTTATCTATATTCTTTAACAGTGAGTTACTCATCATTAGTTACACAATTTCCTATTTGCGTCTTCTTACTCTTCTTGCTACCACCCAAAAACATTTCACGAATATCTCTACTTCCACTTGAAGCTGGGTCAAAAGTAGTTACATTCTTTTTTTTTCCATCGAAGTGGAAAGAAATGAAATGAAGAAATGAATGAACTAAGACAATCTTTACTTTATTTCTATGTAGATAGTTTTTTTTGCAAGAAAGTTAAGAATTTTTAATATAATTCAAAAAAAATTTCTTCATTTATTGTCATTCGCGAAAGTTTTTCCCCCGAAAGTAAAGTTTTTGGAGGATTCGCGAAAGTTTTATCAGTAAAATTTATTCTAAAATTGTTATTTGCGAAAGTTAAATTCGCGAAATTTCGCGATTGTCCATCCTCAATTAATAAATACGCCAGGTTTCAACGTTTCGAACCCCTCCGGTTCATTTTCAAGAATGATGTTTACAGTTAAACATCATTCTTGAAAATGAACCGGAGGGGTTCGAAACGTTGAAACCTGGCGTATTTATTAATTGAGGATATTATAAGTTCCGCTTACTTTAAAAGACTGTCCATCCTCGCGAAACTTTCTGCCCTTAAAGTATATCACAATAGCTAAAACTTAATTTATTTACTATCAGTTAGTTTTGATGGCATTTGAGATCTTGATAAAAGTAAAATAAAAACAATGTATAATGTCTAAAAATTCTAACAATCTATACAAACTTATGATGAAATTTTATGATGAAATTTATGGACATCTGGTATTTTTCATCCAGCAGACAGTCTTTAAAGCCAGTTGATGATCAGAGGTTTGTTTAGAGAACCAAACGTCGTGTTGTTGGTTTTGATTGATTCATTTATCTCATTCCTAAGTTTATTCAAACATTGCCGGATTTTTTCCGCAATTGTCAATATTGTCCACCTTAGGAAGGCTTTTTCATGTTGGACCAATAGTGCTGGAGAAATAGGCCCAAACAACCTCGTTCTCGGGGATTTTTCTCTTGATGTACGGACGTCTGTATATCAAATAAGCAAGAAGTCCTGGGAACGGGGTTGAAGTATTTCCAAATTTTCAAGTGTCCGTTACATACAGAGGTTTCCGTCTTAAGAAGATTTCACTATACACGCTTTTTTTTATAAGCAACACGTTTATAAGCAACACTAGTAAATTTTCTCAAAAAGTTAACCAACAGTACTACAAGGATCTTACATAAATTAGCAACATGAAATTTTGAAATCATGCAGCACCAGCATAGCACATTTCTTAAAATTGTTAACATTAGGCGGTTGTTACACTAGGTTGCAGTACTAGACTTTGTACTTGGATACTTAAACTTACACAAAAGGTTTTCAAGATTGGAAATACATATTTTTCCAATTAATACTTAGCAACAAATTAAGCAACATTACTACTAAAAAATGGTCATTTTTTAAGCAACATTAAAAAAACATTAAAAAATGGAACAATTATATATTCTAAAACAGTAGTTCTATTTGATATGAAAATATATATACGAAGGTAACAAAATTCAATAAAAATCTAAGGATAATACATAAATTGATAAGATATTAAATTAAATATTTGCCAGTCGTCAAATTAGTGGAAAAATCACCGCGAAGGAGTGTGTTTCTATTGAAATGTGCACAAAATTTCATTACGAATGTTGTTCGTCGCAGTGTGTTTTTATAGAAGATTTTGTCAACTGGTTTCATTTGCTGTAGTAAAAATTACGATTAATAGCTAGGAAATTATTGCACCTGTAGATAGTCTTTTGCAAAAACATCAACTGGCGACACTTAAGCTCCTTATTATGGGGAATTTACACGTAAAGATTCTTGAAAAGTTTTTCTTTTAAGCAGGTGTTTTAATGCTTTAAATTTAGATTGTAGCTAATGAGTCGAGGCGCTGAAACTTGACTTTTTGGTGTAAAATTTAAACTTGAACCATTAAAACACATTAAAAGAAAATTTTTTTAAGAATCCTTTTACGTGTTAACCCCCCTTTATGACAGAAACACCATCGCAGTGATGATATACTTAACATTTTAGCCAAAACTCCAATCTGAACTGTACCTTGTTCTCACGAGTGCGAATTCGTATTTATTATCATTAAAATGTTTAAAAAAACTCACCACACCCTCCCAAAGGGGTATTTCGCAATCCTTTATAAAATAACAACAACAAAAACAGGTTTGAAAGATTCAAAAATAAGCAGTCAAATCCGAGCACGTTTTATGAGTAGGGCAAAAAACTGAAAATTTACGTTGGCAGTTAGAGTTTGTCGAAGAGCTGTTTTAATTTTTACATACGAAGGATTCAAAAGAAGTTAATATTTGTGTATATACGAATGACTAAATTCTCTTTCTGTCTGTGATGATTTGTTTCTTTTAGAAGGATTCGAGCCCATTGTTGTTTACAGACGAAGGGTGCAACAGCAAGAAAAGTATCCTTGTAAACAACAATAATGAAAAGAGCTACTGAAGATATAAAATGCATTGATGCGTATCCCAGCCGGCACATTTGTTAAAAAATCTCTGCGAAGGAGTGCATTTCTATAGGAATATACACACAATTTCAATGAAAATGCTCTTCATCGCAGTGATCTTTTGAAGGTTTTGCCCACAAGGATGATATTACTATAGTAAGATGCATTGATCACATAGACAAATTCGCTTTTCTTGTTTATTCCCCAGGAGTGGCTTCGTAACATCATCTTCTGATAAAGATTCCTTTAGGGCTTTTTCTTTCTCTTTTCTCTGAAACGATGGCGATAAACAACCGCAATTCATAAGCAGCTCTTCAAAAAAATAAATAAATCAACAAATAAATAAATCGAGAGGACATGATACATACCCGTTCTTCATCTAAGATTTGTGTGAAAATTTCTGTGAAAGCCTAAAATGGAAGTTACAGATATTAAGTTAAGTTCTAAAGTTCTAAAGAAAGATGAAGTGGAAGGAAAGATTCGGTCGAACACTAGAAGGATTTCCCAGTGGGCCAAATCGCAGTGGAAACAAATGACCTAAACATCGAGCATACTAAAAAAAATTAAAAAAATGACAACGTGTGTGTACTTCTATTACATCAACTGTTCAACGCTCCTTGTATGTTCATTTGCATGATAGATAATAATCTCGTCAAAAGCCACTGCGATGAAGAGCATTTTTATTGAAATAGTGTGTACATTTCTATATATGTGCACTCCTTCGCAGTGATTTTTCAACAAATTATTCCACATCGTCGTGGAAAGCGCGTTGTTTGAATTGTTCAACGAAGTTATTTGTCCTTTTTGGGAACAATACTGATGACAGAGTGATGACATTGCAAAAATTCTTGGCCCCAAATTCATGCAGCATATCTTTGGAGGATTTATCAATTTGGAAGAGGAAATCAGGATTTGGAATTGTTCTTACGCCTTCAAATGAATTCGCTTGAAAAGCGGAACCAACAAAGTGTTTACACCCAAGTTCTTCGATACCCTAACAAAAGGAATGGAGTTGAAAAATCAATAATGCAGTTTCATGAAAAAGGAAGCAAAACAAGACAAAACTCACGCTGTCGCTATTCTCTTTCGACACACAAACTTTAGGACTATCACTTTTCGTTCCAACAACAACTATCTTAAGACTTTCTTTAGGATCATGTGTGTGTCGTTGATGGTACTAAAACAGTCATTGATATATATATATACCTACCTCAAAAATGTATGTCACTCATATAAACTTTGAATAAAGAACTCAACAAACACTTTTCAAAGCATGCGAGAAAGACTGGTGTTTTCAGTGACATTTAAAGTTACTCTGAGGAATGCAACGAAACATACAGCAAACTCTCCATAACCCAAACATCCAAGAGACAATAACTCCAAGAATTACATTTTGTGGGCGAGTCAAGAAAATTATTAAATTTACTTTTGAATTATCAGAGCACCAAACGATTTCAGATTTAAAGATATTATGAAAACCTGACCAAATAGGAAATCATTTTTTAAACAATTCAGGCAAATATTTGACATCCTAGTTGGCAAATCTGTTCAAAACCGCTACAAAGGAGTGTATTTCTATAGAAATTTACACATTATTTGAATAAAAATGCTCTTCATTGCAGTGATTGTTTGAAGGTTCTGTCCTCTTGGATTCTGTTGTTGGGAGTATTTAAACAATTAAGGGACTATCATCGAAGAGGACTAATATCACAGGCTAGTTTACACTGTAATTCAAAACATCTAATGATTTTTAACACTATTCCCTTAAAATAAAAAAAACACAATTTTTTACAGTCAACAAGGACGTCTTCCAATCGCCGACATGTAGAAAACTTTCGATATCAGTTCGACTGTATACTATGAGAGCACCCTACAAAACAGAAATGACTGTATACTATGAGAAAACCCTACAAAACAGAAATGAGTGTATACTATGAGAGCACCGTACAAAACAGAAATGAAATCTATATAATATAAATTGTGTATTTAACAATGATGACAAAATTATGAAAAATTATGAAAATAGAAAATAGAAATTGATAACGGAAAAAAAGGAAAAAAACCTGTGCACCGGAGTATTGAGCTGCTGTGATTGTTCTGTAATTGTCTGCACCAGAAAAATCCCTAAAAATGAACCAATAGAAAGCACCATGTCAGGAATTCAATGACTATTAAAAACCATACAAAAATGAAATAGGATTTGCAATTTTTTTCAGAAAAACAACATGAGATATCACAACTTCTTTGAGACGTTTTTTGGTTTTTGATGTCTTTTGCAACTCAGATGGCAGTGTTTCAGCACAAATTCATAATATTCTAACAATGTTACATACATATTATGATATAAATTCTTAGCGATAAAGATCATATCTGCATAATACCAAATGAAATCACAGTGGACTAAATCGTCAAAAAGTCACAGCAATGAAGAGCATTTTTAATGAAATAGTGTGTATATTTCTATAGAATTGCACTCCTTCACAGCGATTTTTCAACGAATTTGCCCACTGGGATTGTATCACAGTTCTGTTGTCGTATGAATTATTTCAAACTGCAATAAAGCCTTTGGCTCATTAATCAAGTTACAAAAATGAAATTAAAGTATTATGATGTATATTGTTTACTTAGCTGATGATGTTTTCTTCACCCACAAAACCAAAGGAAGAAAAGTTTGATTATAACTAAAAAAGGTGTTACCATAATTGAACTTGAATGTTTTTCTGTTGCAGTTCCAGTTGGTGAGTCGAAATTTTCTTTTCTAAAAGAAAAAAATAAGTTATGCACTGTTGCTTTCCTTGAAAGTGTTTGACTCATTTAGTTACAAAGGAACCTTATTGCATTTTAAAATACAAAGCAAAAAATACATTGATAATTTTATTGAAAGTGCTCATGCTTATTAAGTGGAATACGGGTATAGCAACGAGGCAGATATACCAAACAAACAACATTACATGTGTGGTGTTTACTGCTGCTTACTATTGCGAATATGTTACAATATTTTGTAAAATTTAGTTACATGTCATTTGTGTGTGTAATTTCAAAAGATGGCCCAGTGACCATTATGTAGTTCGTCATCGGAACAGGGAATGGGTTTAACACCAGACAGGGACATGATGGCTACTACAACGGTGTGTATCAATAAACTCAGCTATGTCGAAAACAAACTGTGTGCTCTGTAGCTTGAAAATCGAACAAGACGACTGCACAAAAAAATCCAAATCCAACATCATAGGAAAGGACTTTTTTTTAAACAAAATGCCCTGGGGGAAAATCATCTTATATTGTGAAAACTATCTTATTATTATACTTTTCCTGATTTTTCCTTATCATCATGATTATATGAAGTTGCTTAAGTTTTCCGTATTGTCATCCATACTAGTATATTGTCAGTAAACAGTTAATTTGTCAGTAAATTAGGGAGAGAAAACACCTGAAAATAGATTATATATATTCATAATGTTCAAAGGTAATTATAACATCCTGACTAAATTTTAATACTATACTTCAATCCAACATTTTTGTATATGCACAAAAACAGAAACCTAAAAGAAGACCTACCTACTGTAGGTATGTAAGTTTTGACAATTGTATCTTTAAGGTAATTTGCAACTAAGCTTGTTTTTCCTACTTCGGAATTACCAACTATGATCAGCTTGATTTTGTAGTCAATAGCGGGTTGGCGTGGCATTTTAAATCAAAAGATCATCATTGTGTTATATCTATAAAAAAATAAATCATGGATTATTATCTAATCTTTGAATATAGCTCAGAAGGTCCAGCTATAAAAGAAATTTATGTTTACATTTTATACAGTTTACTGTAGATGTATAGTAACCATATATATTTATGTTTGAAAGTTGAACCATGATGATGTCTTTATGAATCAAAATATCACGGAAACGCTAAAACTTATTAGTACTTCAAGTTTCATGTTTATACACTCATCAAGATATTGAACAGCAAAATGAAAACGTAAAACATATATATACCTCCATATTCGGACATAAAATGCTATGATGAGTAAAACGAATGTGAAGAAGGTATGGGAGAATCCATCTGAGGAAAATCTATTTAATGAGAATAACATTGATGTGCAAGATTTTGTCATTGTAATATGAAGCACATTCTGGATAAAGTAAAGAAAGTGGAACAAACAGGTGTTATTGAACAACTATTATAACCAATAATGTATTTCATAAAAGCAAAACATAAATATATACAAGAAATGTATAGCAAGATATTACCTGAATGAAGACTCATTAAAGTCTAAACAAATCTGCCTTTATGGAGCATTAATTGCCAAAATTGCAGTCTTTTCAAAGTAAAAGAAGGTATCTATCTATATAATGGCATCAAATAACATATATTTTTTTTTACTTTTATTTGATTAAGCATATTTGATTTAGCATGGCAATATTGTTTTTCTTTGCTTTAAAAATTTGTAAAATAAACACTGCATCGCCTTTTTGTGACATCATACTTTACTTACTTACTTACTTACTTCACCTGCTTTGCCATTTCAGAGAGAAAAATCAAAAAGCGTTTCTTCAAAAAATTGTCAAAGAAAATATTATGGCATTCTATAGCAAAACTTTGAAAAGCATTGTTTTTGTAGAGGAAACAAATTGAAAGACAAATCAGATTTAGATGACTTAAGCTTAGTTCCCACGGAAGCAAAATACGACCGTCGCTTATTTTTTAGAACTTATTCGTTCAGTGGGAACAGAATAACTTTGTCGCTTATTTGGACAACGTATTTTTACAAGTTCGTTGCTTCTCATGAATATCAAAAATCTTCCTTCCTTATGAAAAGCGATAAACCTATTTTTAGTGATCTTGTGATCAGAAATCTCACATCAAAGAAACACCACATAGCAAGATAAAAGAATCTTTAGTTTCTGAAAATTTTAGTATTTTGTTTTAGTATTTCAGTAATTTTTTTCAAAAGTATAATATATAACTATTTTAACGTTTCAGTGCGTTGTGTGCGTTGTTTTGGTATTGAGCAAAATTTAGCTACGATGCCAAAAAACTATATACAGTATTCGCGACGATGAACTCTTCCCATCGAGATTCAAAAGTACCCTTGTGTTTATGACAAGGCTGATGCTAAGGAAAAAGACCGTATTCAAAACACCTGGAATTTCGCTTTGATCTGTTTTCTCGTTATCTTTGCAAAATCATATACAAAGGTGCAAATAAGCACAGAATTTACAAAAAAAATAAGCGCTGAACTTATTTTCGTCAGTGAGAATTAGGCTTTAAGCTCCTTGTGTCTTGAGCTTGGATTTAAAATATCTATCAATTTGAGATAATGTTATTTTTTTAAAACTTTTCCTTTCAATATAATGAAATATTTTTTGGATAAACAGGGATATTCAGGAACGAAAAATTACATTATCTGATATAAGGTGAACTGTTGAAGATGTATTTTTTTTTTATCTTTGATGACCAAACTTTTGTGAAAAATTCAGGTTGTACCTTTCTCACCAGCAGCTGTTTTAGTTTGTTCTAATTCACTTCCTGAAGTAGAAGCTAAAGTTGCCCAACTGCCCATCTTCCATCACCATGAACAGCTCCCACACGGTTTGATTTCGTTCCCCAACTTCTTTTTTTTGTTGATCCCTGAATCATTTGCTACACCAATCAAATATATACTTAAAATTGTCAAGTTCATTAGCAGCTACCACTTCTGTAGTGGGACATACCAGTGCTGAAACAGACCTTTTTACTGTTGTAACTACTGCAGATGATGAACATTATAGACAGTGATTGACCAATACAATAAACAAAACATTTGTGAAATGGGAATCATTTTCAACATCAAATTTGTCTGAGAACTGCTTTACATCAAGAAAATCACTATTGATCTTAATATCATTTACAGTGGCACTATCTGCTAAAAGCTTAACTTGCATAACCATTTCACCTGTTTCAATAAACAGGGTCTGGGCCAGGATCTTGATATCTTTTTTGTTGAATCATGAAGGGGATCCACTGAAGTTGAACATGTATCATCTTTTTTCAATAGCCTCTGCATTTCTCTGTATCCATGCGAAGTGCCTTTTCAATGGTTGCTTACCCTTGTATGAAAAGTTGATTGGGATGGTATCTGGTTCAAGCAATCTAGTTGCAATGTTCCAAAGAGTTTGTTCCTTGACAATAGAATAAAATTTTATTTCAATGTTCAAAATGCATTTGAAAAAAGGTATTATATTATATCGTTAAAAATTGACATCAGATTTCGCAAACATAAACCTTAGCAATTTCAAACAAATCGTACTAAGTTTTGGTGAATTTGACTTTTGCTAATTGAGCTTAAATTCCCTAAAGTTTCTTCTGCTAGTGAAAGTTTTTGCATCTAAAGTACTAAAACAAGCAACTGTATATAATACAGAAATGCACAATTATATATCATTTTTTCATTTCATTTCTTCTGTTAATTTCGTGTAATTTAGCTATCTGTTAATTATATAATCTATCCCTTATAAAGGTTATTTCCGCTAAGTTTTTTTTTATAATAAGCATGATGATGAGCACTTGCAATTAATCATAGATTTTTGTTTTACTTTCAGTTTGTATATACAGGGAGGGGGTAAACCCAGTATAAAATATTTGAAAGTCATTATTATATATAATAAAAAAATCTTTGTAATTCTTAATAATATATTTTGCTCTTTTCAGAAAAAAACAAAAACAAACAGTCTAAGCAGTCTACTTATGAGAACTTAAAAATTGAAGTGGGGCTTTTACATTCATCTCTAAACTCCCCATGTAGCTAAATAAATATTTTATAGACATCATTTGCATTGCATATTGATGGTTTTCTCAGAATCAGACCGCATAAATTTGATAAAGTCACTGGACTCAGACATTGTAGCTTTCGAAAGCAGAAATCAGTAAATCATGATACATAATCAATATTATGATTAGGAAAAAAAAGTTATAATGATCTCGTTATATGAAAAATATTGCATCTGCAGAAAAAATTATTATGTTGCTTTTCCGGCTACCGACTTACCCATGCGGTGCATGCGCCCATCATGCGAGCACCGCCACCACCAGGGGGCGCAATGTACGTCCACGAGCTACTCTACTACACACTTTATAAACTTTTTACGAAAGGGATTGTCATAAAAAACGGGAGAAGTATGAACTAACAGGTGCCCCATCATATCTGATATAGACTGTTCTTTCTTTTTCTTCATTCATGTTCGTTGTGAATGAGAGAGAAATTCACTCATTTCGTGGAAAGAGCTTTCTTGTGAATAATGATTTTGGACTCGAAGTTGTTTTCTTTGTTTTTTGTTGATACATGATAATTATGAGAAACGAGAATAGCGATGTAATGATATAATTTATGTATAAAGAGATCGAAACCGAAACAGATCTGAATTTCTGTTGTTTTTAAAAAACGTGTTAAAACCTTCTTATCAAGTTTCGCCTCGCTTCTATATAATCGCGGTTCATTAATGGTATCTATTGTCATATTCATTTAGTATTTTTTTTATTATTTCATTGTTTCCGAAGGAGTAAAAGTAATCGAAATCTTTAAAACGAGGTCATAGTTGGCCAGCGTTTCACTAAACTATTCAAGATCTAACACAATGGGCAAATTTATTTGTTTGATCATGTAGCCACGAAATCATTCAATGATCTCCCACAGTCCTGTCGCACAACAGTTAACTACAGAAGCTTCTGTAAAGTGACACATAAACATTTACTGGACAGAGCACTGGCAAAATCTCTGCAATAATATAAAATAATATAAAAAAAAAAATTAAAAAAAACAAAAAACAAAAAAAAAAAAAAATATATAAAAAAATATATATAATTTTTTTTAGCACACTTTCGCATACACAATATATACGCTATTTCAGTATAATAGCCAATTTGTAAATCTTGGAACTGAAATATAATCCATTATAATTATTATTATTATTATTATACACACTATTTCAATAAAAATGTTCTTCCCCGCAGTGACATTTTGCCCACTGCAAACTTCTAAGAAATCCGATAAACAAAAATTCAACGACTGGAGTAGCTTACTGCACTTCGCGTTCACATGATATTCACGTGATGATGTAATGCATAAATGAAATACCAAATTTTGTCAATTTTCACACGAAAAAAAAAAAAAAAATTCTTACCAATACTGAATGTAAAAGCTCTCATCGAATTGTATGTCCAAGCAGTTCCGACTTGAAACTCTTAACATCATATTAGCTTAACAGACTCAAATACTTTATTTCTTAAAATGGTCATTCCTTCTCTCAAAAAATAACAGAAACTCGTTCATCAGCATCATCAAATTACGCGATAAAATCACATGACACAAATCACAGACCGATGACGTCATAGATGGTTGGTTTCAAAAAAAAATCGAGACGGCTTAGGTTTCATTAATGACATTATTTCAAAAAATTATAAAAACAAAACAAAACAAACCCTAAAACAATACACGACACTACACAATTATTCGACTTAAATCATACAAGTTGCCGTTATATAGCGTTATTTTACATAACAACAGATTGTGCCGTCTCCACGTCATATTAAAGAAGAAACTGTCACAGATAGAAGTCACATTGTCCCACCAAGCAAATTTATTGAAAAATCACCGCGGTAGAGTACATTTCTACATAAGAATATACACCATTACTATGGAAAACTCTTCCTCTCAGTGACTTTTGACATTTTTGCCGACTGGGGGTATTGCTAGTTGGAAATTATTTGATCGACTTGAAGTGCATAGATAACTGTTTCAAACTTTAAATTAAAAAAAATGTCGTAACTTCCCAATGGGCATAACAGTCCAAAAAAATCACTGCCACGAAGATCATTTTTAATTGAAATAGTGTGTATATTTCCATTGAAATGTACTCCTTCGCAGTGATTTTTCAAAAAAATTGCCCCACTGGGTTTGAAGCAATCGGAATCAAAACCAACACTAGATTATATTTAACTGGACTAAATTATTTTAACAAAAAAAATGTTTCTATTAATAATGTATGACAACAGGTGGCTCAACAGTGACACTGACCAACAGCCAACTACTTATCAAGAGATCATTGAAAGATGGACAACTATTATACCAAAACACAGCTTCAAAAATCGCAGTTTGCGATTCGTTTCTTCCACAGTATGTACGCAGTTTACAATTCATCCCCGTGAAGAAGGGTCATAAGTCATCCCTGATTCAATATGAAATGGTGGAACAAATATAAAAAGCTAGTATTTTTTTTATCTTATACACAATTGACTAATGTTGATGGAGACATTATTACTGACAGCACTTTTGTTTTCGGCTGTCCGGTTCATTGGTTGGCGCAACCGTGATCGTTTGAGTGTCATGGCTCGGTTGATTACCCGAAGGATTGGACGCATCTCTTATTTGCTTTTGTGACACTATATGGTATATTTCTAAAGAGACAAGCAAATTTATAGTCAAGGTTTAGGATAATCTTCAGCGTGGTTCTTTAGAATCATGAATGAAGGTACTGACCTTCTAGAATGTTTCGAAATGCTACTTCAACGTTGGTAGAATCCAGCGCAGATGTTTCGATGAAGGAAAGTTCATTGCGTTCTGAAAAGAAATAGGCAATGAGTGGGGAGGCATAAACAAATAAATTAATCAGGGCATACATAAGACTGGCATATATTTTCAGAATTAACATTATATGATTAAGTGGATCTGTTGAAACTATTGAGACATAAACGGAAAATCATAGAGAATTTCACAAGTTTTAGAATTCCAATTTCCTTAATTTACAGTCATAATATATAACATATATAACTAGGTTATATAAAATTTTGAATCTCAGAATAGTTTTACTATTACTGGTATTAACAATGCAGTTGAAACAATTTTAATGTCTGGTCAAACACACCTGCAAAAACCTTTGCTTCTTCAGTGGGTACAGCTCGTAGATGCCTTAAATCGGATTTATTTCCAACTAACATGATGACAATATTAGCATCTGCATGATCACGAAGTTCTTTTAACCACCGTTCTACATTTTCATATGTTATGTGTTTTGCAATATCATAAACAAGAAGGGCCCCAACAGCTCCTCGGTAATAACTAAAAGAAAACAATCCTTCATTTATTGGAAAGAATAACATTGTAATAACAGCTTGTGTCTGGAAAGATTTTGTCTGCCTCAAAATCATGATCTTCTTATAGCTACATGATGAGTTTATTTCATCATAGGTTCGTAGATAGAAGTGTTATTCATAATTAACAAAACATTTTACTTACGCACTAGTAATAGCTCTGTATCTTTCCTGTCCAGCTATGATAGAAGAAGACACAAAATGTAAATAATCATATCAATATGTGTTCGCCATCTTTCAACAAATGACTTGAAATTATAAAATAAGCATAATTCTTTTTGGATCATGCCATCATCAGTACAAAGTAAACAATAATAATATGGTTGATGCTTGTTATCTTGAAGCTTGAAGGGACCAGCCAAACAGTTTGAGATCACAAAAGTTCTAGTTAGGGGGTGTTTGAGATAACTGATGCCAGTGGTGCCAAAGTAAGAGGTAGCGATAGTTTAAAATTGAGACGAAAAATCACATGCGTTTTTCAGCCAAAGTTTTAACAGTCAACTTTCTCTTGACTGGCGTGTTGAGAAAAAAAACAATGCAGTGAAAAAATATAAACAGTTAAATATTTTTTAATTTTTTAATTGAACATTTTTCGTTTGAACATTCCAAATTAAAAATTAAAACAAAAATTCAAGATAATGAACAAAAAACAGTTGAAGGGACTATATATATATTGAAAGAGATATTGAAATATTGAAAGTTTGAGATGACAGATGTTTTTTAGCCTAGAATTGCTTGAAAAGTTCAAGGGACCAGCTCAATAATTTGAGATAACAAACTTCGACTGTATTGCACAATTACTATAGGGACAGCAGTCTGGTCCTGTGAAAATATGAATCACAAGCCATGGTGCAGAAATACTTAGTTCATTCTTGTTTAAAACTGACTATATTTCATTAGTGCTCCCATTTTCCATAGCAGAACGTATTTCATCTTTTTCATAAATTTTATATCTCTGAGAGATAAATTTTAATGCTTACCTACAAGGACAAACCAATTTGCCTGATAGATGGTGGGGGTCATTAGTTCATAGCTGCTGGGGGCTGGTGGTGCTAGCCCAAGTGGGGGATTTTACATTTAAATGGGGGGGGGGGGGGGGGGGGGGGAGGCTTAACATTCAAACATTTTGCGTAAACATTGTCCATTTAAAAATATGATGTGTATGATGCAAAACCTTGCACTGTGCATTGCATTTTTACAAAGAAAAAACAGGAACTGCTTATATATACATTTCATATCACCTATACTCTGTTGCTGAGGTAATTTGATACAAAGCAAAAATCTTCTTGCAATATTGAATTTAAACATTTTATTTGATCTTAGCAATAATTCAAGTTACCTTAAGGGAAGAAATTTTCACGGGAAGAAATTTTCGCGGAAGAAATTTTCGCGGAATTTAATTTCGCGATTTTTGCCCCTAACCGCGAAATTAAATTCCGCGAAACATGCCAAAATTGCTCAATCGCGAAATTAAATTCCGAGAAAATTCGATTTTAGTTTTATATGTTAAATAATAAAAGAAAAAACGATTCACAACGCAAAAAAGGAGGCATTTTTTCTGTTAAGTATTTGTTTGAAAATCGAAAACCGCGAACTTTAATCCCGCGAAACATGTTAAAATTGGTCAATCGCGAAATTAAATTCCGCGAAAACCGGCCATTTTTACCATTTCAACCGCGAAATTAAATTCCGCGAATATTTCTTCCCGCGAAAATTTCTTCCCTTAAGGTATTTTTTGTTTTGAAATATTTCTTCAACTAATTCATAAAAGGTTCACACCGCAGATGCACAGATTATTACTTCTTTATTGTGCACATAAACACCACCTGTGCAAGCATGTAAGTCAGAAAAAAATTTCAAATTATCCTACATATGCTAAAAGTTTTTCGGTAATCCACAGAAAGAAGTTTAACCACATTAAGACGTTCATAGAATTTTGAGATAGTGATAACATAAACCAAACTTTCATTTTAATTTATTCATTTATATGAAGTTAGACATTGAATAAATTTTTCAAGCATTCTCCTTTAAAAGGTTTTATAATTCAAAGTACTAACCAGTATCCCAAATCTGTGCCTTTATCACTTTTCCACCAACTTGTATACTTCGAGTGGCAAATTCAACTCCAATTGTAGATTTTGATTCCAAGTTAAATTCGTTACGTGTAAATCGAGATAGCAAGTTGGATTTTCCTACACCGGAGTCACCAATGAGAACAACTATAAACAAGAAGAACAAATGTATTAATCATACAACTGTATTGTCTTCTTTTATAAAACAAATCCAATAATAGTGGCCAAATACTTATGATAAAGTTAACAAAATTTGAAAATATCTTTCTATCTGTCTCAAACTTAAAAACTGAAACAAAACTCAGTGAAAAATGTAGGGTATCATATAACAACAATTCGCTTGAAAAACATGATGCTATACTTCTCATTGAACAAACCAAGGTCAAAAACAAAGAAAACGTATAACGCAAGAAACACAAAATTTAAGATCCCAATGGTCAATTTAACAAAAAGCTTGTTTAATTGTAACTTCAAAAGTACAAGCAAGTAACCAAGCAAGGTGTGAATTTGATTTTTTTCAGGAGTTGCTCTTGATTTACCTAATCACATTTGGTTCCTTTTCTCATGAATGGGATGAAACCTAGTCAGTAAGTAAGAGAATGTGTGATACTGTGAAAGTCTGAAAAGTACTTGAGAAAAACAACACGACACCAGTACATACACAACAAGTCAAAAAAATCAAAGTAAGAATCAAATTTTGTAAACATTAAAAGTTATATTTGTCTTTTCCAACTCATTACATTTGATAATTCCAATGTTCTAACAAATCTGTTGACACTACCGTTAGAATGAAATAAATTGTTCGAATGAAATAATCTTCTCCGTTTAAAGTGAAAAAAACACTAAACACATTTTCTTAAATAAATTTCAATAATTTAGGTTTATGATACTCACACAAGAATTAATTTTAAGATTCATTGTACATGCATATTAGCAATACTGGAGAGTATTGTTTTACTCCTGCAAAAGATGTTGATTTTAAACCATCACAACAATCTTTTTTTGTTTTGTTTTGCAGACCAAAGCCTAGTCATTCATTCACTTCTTTGCTAAGCATAATTATCCAAACAACTATGGTTGTAAAAGCAGTACCTATGAAAAGATTCAAGACTGGACAGAGATACATTATCAAGTAAACTTCAACATGAAAAGGATACCAGTAGTTTCAATTCAATTAGCAAAAAAACCCTGAACAATTGGCCTCATGAAAAAAATTCCACTTAAAAGTGAGAATAAAGTGAGCCTAAAATAACATAAATAAAACCACAATCACCTATCAGTCTAGTATGTGCAAGTTCTCTGCCCTAAAATCTGAGGTATACATTTCTGGTGGAGGCCCACATCAGTGGATAACACTGCCAGTTTCCCCCAGCCTCGTTAATAAATTCAAAAAAAAAAAAAAAATCTTCAGAAACACCAAAAACAGTTCTTGATCTTATCACATTTGATGAGTCTGTAAAGTTGAATCAACAACACCCTGAAATCTGTCTATAGTTATCATTGTTATTTTTTACAAAATTTTGTTTAAAACTCATCAATGAAAATTTACCCATTGTATAAAAATTTGTACACTTCGCAGAAATATTACTGAGCTTGCATGGGGCCTCAAAATGTTCCACTTCTTCTGTGAAACTGATAAATGTTTAAATCATAAATGATATGATATTTTCATGATTAACGTATATTATTTGAGATGAACATTCACTCGATGTTTCTAGCATGACAATGCTACTATATTTTGACTTGAACATTATCGCTAAATACAACTTTTGAAATAGATTTCTTTATATTTTGCTTCATGTTATATGGCCTTTAAAGCCAATGTTCAGATATCCTTTGTTCTTATAAAACAAACTGTGTGTTTACATTAAATACAAAAAGATATACTCAATCCATAGAACATAACAACGTAAGGTGGACTAATTGAAAATGGCATGAAGTTCAATTTGAAAATTATGAAATCGTAAGCCCATATACTACGCTTCTTGTGCCAATCACAGATCTATTTCCATCCAAGGTGGCTACATTATAATACCCAATTTACTTTAACTACCAAATTGCTTAACAAATGGCTTCATTTTTATGAGAAAGAAACTTTAACATAGCAAACAACCAGGATGAAAACTTGTATATTACATAAATGTCCATGAAATTAAAAACCCAATCACTCAATCAACACAATGACCATTCATCAGCATTTTACCAGGGATCGCCGAGTTTGAAGAAACAAGATTATTTAAGTATATATGTCAAACAAAATAGGTTGTATATTACCTTTAAAGAGGTAATCATATTCATCATCTTTAGAGCTCATTTTTGCGAACTTTCAGTTTTGATTTTTTCAATAATTCTTTCTCTTAATATTTCTATATAACCATCGATCTAATATTTCATCTTTTTGAACAGATAGACAATTGCGTGTATTTCTATGTAGATGAAAGCGACTCTGGCTTTCTGATGTACAGGATTCGATTGGATTGGGATTTGTCAATGTCAACAAACAGTCGCCATCTTTTGCTACATTTACCGAATTGCGTTGACAGACGCCCAAATAAAATAGATCATATCACGTGATTCTTTGTGAAAATTTACCGTCAACCGAGATTTCTTCCTCGCTGATGCCCCCGACAGCCAATTTTGAGAAAAGTTGCTTATACCTACCTCCTTATTATTACAGGAAATTATGTGTCATGAAATTAATGCGTCATAATATTAACGCGGTCTGTGAAAAATTTGCATCTTGGAAGCATAAAATTAAAAAAAATACATTGCCTGGTGCATGAAATTAACGCGGATTGGGGAGAAGTGGAATAATAAAAAAAGAATTATTAATGCCTTTCTTTTCTTTTTTTCATTTGGAAAAAACAAAATTTTTTTGAAACGTTTTTTTTTCGTTATGCAAAAGGGTTAAATTTTGCTACCGCACCACTCCTGGCACCCTCTACGGGCTCGAACCACCCCTGCTGCTCTGGCCTTCCATCCATTTAAAATTGTCTGACGAGGAGACGCCTGTTTAAAAATGTTGATAAATTTCATTCATTAACTTTTAGCATGGATTAGGCAAGAGAGTTGACAATTTGAGATGGACTTTAATCGTTGTTATATCTTTTTCGGGATCTGATTCAAGCTCCTTCGTTATCGTGTTTGTGAAGTTATCTCTAAAGGCAACCCTTTCCATTTTTTTCTTGAACGATCTGTTTGCTGCTAAGTCAAGACGCTGGGAGCAACTGGGTCAAATTCTTTGGCACCATGACCGTAACAAGGTTGTAATCGTCCAGGGCATCTGTTATTGGCTGTGATTGTTGATCTCTGAAGGCATCCCAAACTAATAGAGCTTTTTGATCGATAAGCAAGCCCATTCCTTCTCGTACTTCTTCCACATAGGGGTTAATGACTTCTTTCAGTAGTTTCAACGATTATCGATTCTTTTTTATTACTCCAATGTTTTTCGTTGTAAGATAATGAAAATCCTTCCGGAAATCCTACGGATGGAGCGATCTCTTAGTCTTCTCCGTAACATTACACCACTGAGAGTCTCTGAAAGAGTAACAGTTATCCCTCTTTTGTCGTTTGCCCCAGTTCTTGGAATATGCTTGGTGCCTAAAACAACCATTGTTACATTGTCTGTCGGGGTTTGATCAACGTTTATAATACGTTCATCAGCGATGTCATGCAAGCTAACAGCGTGTACGATCTCTCGCAGAAAGATAAAACGAGTCTCCTCCCAAATTGAACGGGTGATCTTTGGTCTTGACGTTGTCACCATTCTTCGAGCCATGTTCATACGTTTATACAAATAGTTTATCCACCCACGTGTCACGTTAAAACCCTATCAAGCCCATCAGTACCCTATGTATTGCATGACGATTGATATTGCCTCCTGCTTCGCGTAAGCTTAGTATAAATTTTCTAAGCTTTGCATGAAAGTTCAACTCTGGTAGTGATAATGGCCTGCCTCACTTTTCTAATGGACATCCTCAAAAGCTACGTAGAAAAGGTTGCTTACCCAGAAAATGCGGAATACTGTGACGATTCGTCGCAAATTTTGAAGGAAATTCTGGACAATGATGAAACCAGTAGTGAAAGCGAGGATAGTGAGAGCATGGAGGTATAAAACAGAAGGAGAACGAACTCTTATTTTTCTATTATTCAGATAATGACTATTCTATTCATTGCGGTATCACTTTGATTTCATCCGTGATGCGCTTTCGGCTGGTTGTCGGTGAAACGAATACTTTTTTAAAAATTAACGACAATTTAAAAACCAAATATCATCCATTATAACAACGGATCAACTTGCTGCATAGTGACAAGCAGATTATTAAACCTAAAGCTTCCTTGAGAAACAAATGAAAATCTATGTTTTTATACAGAGTTGAAGATATCGCGTAATTCATGTATAAGTTCCAATCTACATATCTTCTGACTTAAATGCGCCTCGACAGTGCCGCGGTACGTGCAAAAACTTAGGATTATTCTCTCTCAAAAACTGAAGCTCGGCGAAACTGCTTGAGGGGATCACGAGATATATAGACCTAAAGTTGCAATGTTTTCGTTGGATATTTGTGACGTTTTTGCATAATTCTCCCAATTCCTACAGATTATGCATGCTAAGAACTTTACCCTAACGATCTTTAATCACATTGGAGTATTGATATGAACGAAATTTTCACGCGAGAACGCCAAAATTATAAAAATTATGCAAGATGATAGCAATTATATGTTATTACACACTGAGGACTTAAACAATGCAGCGCATCACGGATAGTACAATAGCAGATTTTGAGTTCGTTCTCCTTCTGTTTTATACCTCCATGGTGAGAGTGACGAAGAAATATATAGATAAAATATACGTTTAATGAAAGAAACCTTTTGTTTTAATCCCTTATTCCACTAGAAAAAATTGCCTTTTTTTACAATTTTTGCACACGTTCACGAAATTAACACCGTCTAAAAATTAATGTATCACTAAATTAACGCGTATATGAAATTAATGTGTAATGAAATTAACACGGTTGAGGGACAAATTGCGTTAATTTCATGATTCCTTAATTTCCTGTAATAAAATATGTTGTTTATGATGATGGATGCGCGCACAGTGTGTTTTCCCAGGGATATGTTAAAGCGTAGAGATGAAGTAAAAAGTGTCTTTTTGTGACTTATCATTTTGATTACTTCATGCCGCTTGGCCGCCATTTTTGACAACACACATAGGACCGTCTTTGTTTTCTTAAAACAAAAGAAATTCGATGAACATTTTTGTTTGTCGAATCTCGCTCTGCATCCAGCTACGCTTATCCATATCCCTGGTTTTCCCAACGAAGAAATTACGATACTTTAGTAGTTTTTGTTAAGACCACCTGATTACGTTAGCTACTATTTCCTGACCAATATCCACTAAAGGGGAATATCCTATCTTGTCTGCAGCGTACAGCGCATAGCTGTATTTCTTCTCTTTAAAAAATTTTACCCACCACAGGAGGAAGACGGAAAAGGCAAAAGTATATTCTGGTATATCAGAAAGCAACCATTGGATTCGAAGTTGAGAGATACTTTTTGTTTTTCTGTTTGTCGTTTTGTGATTTAATTCTTCGTCACCATTTTTTGAGACGTCAGTTTCTGATTTAATAAAACCCGTAAAAATTTTTACACGGATTATTAGTATAAATACTAATAGAATTGGCGATTGAAATGAGATCGGAAGGCATCACAACATCAGTTTACACACCACAAGCATTACACCACTCAGCGACCGCATATAGCTCATTGACTGTTGTATGTATTGGTTTTCATTTGTCCATTTTTTTAGTCCAAATGTTCTCGGAAGCTTTTTTGAAAGTGTACATAAAATAATGAATAATTCATACATATCTGTCTTCTTGTATTGTTTTCTCTAATTCCATCATTTTTGTTGAGAATTATGCTGCATATAATTTAAATTCAATCTCTTTTGATTACAACATAGTCTTTTGTTCATGAAAGATGAGTGTTATATTTAATCAATTTATTACTACCAGTGAAAAAAAGGTTCTAGGCAATATACTCCATGGAAAATTGCTCCACAGATAATTGTTCCCCCAATTTTCCAGGGGCGTTATAACAATGTGCGTCCTGACACCATAATAAAGACTTTCTCAGCGCCTCATACAATTTCATCACTATGATAATGTGGTTTACTCTGTTGCAAACTGATCAATCAGGCGCAAAAATGTGATCGATCAATCAAATTCGATGTAAAGAAAATCGCCTTTGCCACATCACTGACATTTTTTACTGATATTTTTTTTTCTTTTTCATCTGATTGATTTGTTGCTGACTTTGCAACAACTAGAGGCTGCTTTATTATCATTGAGTTAAAGATATTGAATGAAGGATTGAATATTGAATTTAGCTCTAAATATCAACCTCGAACCCAGGGTCTCTTGCCTTTTCGATATACGGATGGCGGCAAAGACCGTTAATTATTATTAGTGACCAGTGTTCGCCATGGTCTTCTTTGCCGCTATCCGTATATCGAAAAAGCAAGAGACCTTGGGTTCGAGGTTGCTCTAAATATAAGAATAACCTCGAATCAAGGGTTTCTTGTCTTTTCGTTACATGCAGCCATCTGTATATCGAAAAGGCAAGAAACCCTGGGTTCGAGGTTGGGCAAAGAATTGAATTGATATTATTGCATATAATAGAAATGCTATTTTGTTGAATTTTGTTATAAATTGCGTGTCATTAAAACGAAATAATTATATGGATCATCTTTCAAACAGGATAGAAGGCGAGTGTTGTATTGTTAGTCGATCACTGGAGATAAAGACCATTCTAGCATTCTGAAAATAAAATCTAATGGTGATTCGAATGTTTTCAAATTTTCAGAGGTTACAACCGAACGGGTTAAGGACATAGTGATGAAATTGGACAGTACAAAGAAAATAGGAGGGCCTATTTCAGTTAGAATACTTAAGTTATCGTTAGACAGTATTGCCCCACAACTTACAAACACAATAAATTATAAATTTAGATCATGTAAGTTTCCAACTAGCCTAAAGCTAGCCGAAATCACGCCGATACCAAAAAAGGGGTATAGCCAAAATGCTGGTGATTATAGACCCGTTAGTATTCTTCCAACAATGTCAAAGGTTTTTGAAAAGGTCACGGCTGAACAGCTGAGTCTACATTTTGAATCAAGATTTTCAAAATTTATATGTGGATTTTGAAAACATCATTCTACACAACACGCCTTAACCAACCTATTAAGATCATGGCAAAAAAGTTTAGATGAAGGAAAAATTGTTGGGACAATACTAATGGATCTATCTAAAGCATATGACTGTTTGCCTCATGATCTGTTGATTGCAAAACTTGCTGCGTATGGTGTAGATTCGTCTAGTGTTAGCCTGCTGTACGACTATTTATACCAGCGTCAACATTGAGTCAGAATTGGATCTAGTTTTAGCAATTGGCTTGAACAAATTTTAGGTGTTCCACAAGGTTCTATTTTAGGACCCTTATTATTCAATATTTTCCTAAATGATATCTTCATGTTTATACAAGAAACAGAAATTTGTAACTTTGTAAATTTGTAAATTCTATATATGCCAGTGGGTTTCATGTGGATGAAGTTGTATCCATACTAGAAAGAGAATCCGCTAATGTTCTCTAATGGTTTAGAATAAATTCAATGGCCGCAAATCCCGCCAAGTTCCAATTGATGTTTTTTGGTATAAAAGTTGATAACAGTTTATGTGTTAATATTAATGATGTAATTCTTGAATCATCAACTAGTGTAAAGCTCTTAGGAGTAACTATTGATTGTAAATTAGATTTCAAACTGCACCTGGGAACCATTTGTAAATCTGCATCCCAAAAAGTGAAAGCTCTTCTACGGATAAGACCATTTTTAAACACTGAATGTGCAAGACGCCTATGTAACACATTCATCCTATCGACGTTTAATATTGTCCACTTATTTGGATGTTTACTTGTAAAGCAAATAATGGTCTAATAAACAATATTCATAAAAGGCCTTTAAGGACGGTTTATAATCTTCTTTTGAGGAACTTTTAGATAGAGATCACAGTTCCAAGGTTCATGTAAAAAACTTAAGAACCTTAATGATTGAGGTTTTTAAGTCTTTACATAGTGAAAACCCAGAGTTTATGTGGCATATGTTTGTACCAAAAACATCTCAATACACTTTGAGACCTGGATACGGATTAAATTCGCTAATATTTCGTGCCAGCCTAACCTGGAATTCGTTTCCTCCATCCCTAAAGTCTGCAAATTCCACCTGCCAATTTAAACGTCTCATAAAGACATGGGAAGGTAAAAACTGCAGTTGTTTAATTTGTCGAACATAAATATATTAATTGTATGCTGTTTTTTTCCTCTTTTTCTCTTTCTCTATTTTTATTGTAATAGAATTTTTAAAATTCATTACTTTTATGTATATTTTAAACTTTTTTTGTAGTGTTGGTTTTTATTAGTTTTCTTTTGTAAACTATGGCATTAGCCCTTTGACCAACGTTAAATAAATTGATAATAATAATAATAACAAATTTTCATGATGTTGCATCTACATTCGAAATCGAAATTGATTAACATCATAGGAATTTCAAAACAAATTCTGAAATGATTTAGAAGTTATTTAGACTTGTAGCGCGTAGACGTATAAAACCTGTTTTCAAATAAAGCTCGCCTCAATTTATTGAAATTTTGATAGACCCGGACCATATAAACCCAAAACCCAGAGTAATAAGAGACGAGGTTTTCATCGGTATAAGTAATGTCGGTATCAAAGATTTAAGAAAGACTTAAGAAATTATTTGTTGTCCTTCTCTTTTTATACATCAGGTGTGATATCCTGGTGTGATATCCTGTTCCTTATATAATATAAAACTGTTTAGCTTTTTAACGTTTTAGCTGCATTTCAACAATTGACTTTAAAAAATTCCCATCACAAAATAAGGGACTGTTCACAAATGACGTCAACTGTTAGGGGGGAGGGGGGGTTATGCTAAAGTTGGCGCTGGTTGACGGGGGAGGGGGGGGGGGGGGGGGGGGGGGGATGTGATACTAGTTGACGTCAACCCACACAGTTTTGCAGAACCTTGATTTTTCTAATTAAGTAAAGTTTCTTATGAAAATGTTAACACTGAATGTGATCTTGATGTGGTCCGTGATGCACGAACGTAAAACAATAAGCACAGATGGAGTTTGATCACAGAAAAATTGCAGGAAGAGCATTGCAAATATTTTCACGTCTTATTAAAAATGCGTAAGAAACTAACATACAAAAAGACAAGTGGGGTGGAGGTTGTTTTGTTTTGGAGGGGGGGTCTTCTCAAACGATGACGTCAACTGAGGGGGAGGGGCAACGCAAAGTTGACGCAGGTTGACAGAGGGGGGAGGGGGGTCAAAAATCTTGAAAAAATGGTTGACGTCATTTGTGAACAATCCCTAACGAGGGCTTATGTTACACGATATATTTAATCAACTTTCAATAACGCGGGACACAAATTAACACGGTTTGAATTAACGCAGATTTTTAATTTTCCCGCGTTAATTTCGTTTAATAAGGTGGACGACAACTAGTTTGAAAACATTTCTTGGCTTATGTAGAATCGAGGTGATAAATATAAGATCGAAATACATAGAAACCAACCAACTGTCACTAATTGATTACTAATTGTAGTAATTAAAATTATCTACGTAGATTCCGGACGTAGATGTACCGGGTGGGCTAAAAAAACGCAACATGAATTAGGGGGCTCGATGTTAAACTTTTTAGAAAGATATAGTAACAGTTTTTGGGGAGCAGTTTCTTCAGTTAAAGTGGAACGTTTGCTTAAAATTTCGAAAACAAGTAAGTTTCGTCAAGTTAGGTATTTTTTTGTATAACTGAATTTCAATTGTAACATTTTGTTACAATACTGACGTCACAAATAAATTTTACAAATTTCTTTTCTAATGACGATAAGTCACGCAATCTTCTTCTAAATTAAATTGTAAAATAAAATAAACTATTGACAAGAATGAGAATCTATAGTTTTTTTTGGCCCACCCGGTATGTTATAGATCGCAATCGTCTGAACGTTCGCTTTTCGTAAAGCCGGCATTCATATCTCGTTCGATCATTGCTATTCATTGTCTCTTTCACCTTCCTGGCTGTCCAGCCGCTTTCTCGGTCTATGACCTTTTTATTTCCCCAGTCTATAGCATGATCTTTATTCAACTATGGGCTGCCATTTCATTTTTATTCGCGTCACTATTGCGTACGGCTCTCACTGGCTGAAACACATTGCTTGAGCTTTCGTTTTGTTTCTCCGATGTACACAGCAACAAAATCCTTGCAAGGGATTTCATAGACAATATTACACTGATCTTCAAGATTTATCTTGTTTTTTGGATTTGACATTAAACTACGCAGTATCTGTTTGGAGTGAAACATAGACCTTATTTTGTGTTCTTTATATTGATACTGTTGCTACAGTCTCATCCTCCGCATCATTAAACCTTCCGCCTTTGTTGTTGATTTTATTTTCAACCTACTTAATCAGAATACCAATTTGCAATTTAAGCAATTAGATTGTGTTCTTTTGATTACCAGAAAACGTCATCTACATCATCTACGAACATTTTCCAAATTCTTGGTGCGTGATCTGCAGTCGTTAAAGTTGTTGTCCTATGAGAGCCTGCATATGTATTTCTGCCACCACAGATGATGTTGGTCCACCAACTGCAGAACCGTCCAGTTTGCTTGAAGAAGTTACCATCAAATAAATACTACGTTTTTGTTAAAACTAATTCAATCAAGGACATTAAGCAGGCTATTGGTATTTTGGTTTTATTTCCATGATCATCATCATTTTCCAAGAGTCCCCTGATGACATTGATATGATGATATTCAAAGTTGTTATGCCCCACTTAGTTTGCCCTACTTTGTAATTTTTGCCCCACTTTGTAATTACTAATTTCCTTTCTAATTTCCTGTCCTTTATACTGACTAAATAAGATGTTTTTTACCAAAACTTTATTTACAGCAGGTTAACTATCAAATAACTTTACTAAACTGGGCAATTCGAGCCAAATTTAGACCAAGTTCTCAAAATTTCACAAAAATATGCACAAAAAACAATTGGACGGTGCTGATTTCGAACTTGGAAGTGATTTTTCAGGTTTCAACAAAATTGGGCAATTCGGTCCAAATTTGGACCAACTTTTGAAATTTCTCCAATCTCCATGAAAATTTGCACAGATCACAGTTGAAAGGTGCTGATTTTCGAATTTGATAGTCATTTTGTCAGATTTGACGAAAATTGGGCAATTTGGCAATGTTATATTTTGAGAATGTATTATTATATATAGAGTAGATATGTCATTGTGGCACATCTGTAAGTCTTCAAGCTAAATTTCAGACGAATAAGTTTAGATCTATTTGTTTTGTATATTACTACCGTTCTCAACTATTGTATTTCACAGTTCTGTAAAAAGTATGGCTTTGTTAGAATTTTGACAATGCGCTTTAGAGAAATTTTCGACGTCCCAGTCGACTTGTTTGTTATTGTTCTTGAAGAAAAAACCCGTAGAAATCAACAATATGAAGCTTTATACTTGCGCAGCGCACAGTTTACATTCTTTGTGCGTTTACATTCTACCTGATTCAAGGAGAAAGGATTTGCAAGAAGATTTACTTTGTCAACAAATAAAGTCGAAAGTTATAGATTAATAATTAGCGAGGTAATTGCATTTTTCCTACCGCACATGCACTAAAAAATATCATAATGTTACCATCACCTTGTAAACTAATCGAGCCGAAAAATTGATAATGAGCGCTTTTCTTACTCACTGAGCATGTGCAAGAAAGTGTCAGTCATCTCCCGTATAGAAAACAGGAAAAAGAGGATCACAAATTACAGAGTGGGGCAGTTAGTAATTACAAAGTGGTGCAGCTTGAAAATTACAAAGTGGGGGCAGAAATTACAAAGTGAAATTACAAAGTGGGGCAAAATAATTACAAAGTGGGGCATAACAAAAGTGTCATTTATTGGTACTTTTACCTACAGTGAAAACTTTGTTAAGACAGTTGTTCTCCCTTTGTCCGCTGGTAGTATCATCATATTCTCATCTTTTCTAAGTTCAATGATTTGGGCTCCTGTCTTAACAAGTTGTCCTTTGCATTTTGTAGAGTCACATGCCTACTTTTGCTAAACAGTGTCTTGAGATCTTATTTATAGCCGAACGTTTGTAATTAAACGCCGTCCCCTGATAAATGCTGCATCTTGAAAGGAGGCGTTTATTAGAAAACAGGCTGAACAAAGAGATAGTTTAAAAAGTTCAATAGTTTTATTTGTCTTTTATCAACAAATTCTTCCACGTTTGCATGAATATTAATTGATTGCTCATGAACATTCAAACCAAATGTTACGAGCTTGAACAGTTCTAAATGTCCCACTAAAACGGAAACACTGGATTAAAGTTTTCATGTCGTTGAAGAGATGGTGACAATGATATTGATCTTCTTTGACATTTTTTGTATAATGTGAACATATCTGTTTTGTAAAATTTTTTAAACAATTTTTTGCAGCATTTTTTAGGAAAAGAAAAAATTGTTGCTTTAAGTCTGTTTTTATCTCATGCAATAAACGCCGCCCTCTATTAAACGCCTCATTCAAAAGTTGTTATTTGTAATAAACACCACGGGGTTTAATAAGAGGAAATACGGTATTCGAAATTCTTCATTTTCCACGATTTGTGGAATGTAAAGAACCGTAACAAACCATTTCGTATGATTCTAAATTCAAAGAATTGTGAAACGCATCCTGTATCAAAGAAATATTTAGATCCATTCACTCTTAATTCCGATATGTAATAATCGGGATATCGGGATTTATGATATTTTTTATTAGCACGGGAAGGAAAGGCTAGTGACCTAGTCTAGTTTTCCTTAGATAATAGATTAATTATTACAAGAATTTTTGGAAGAAAAACAAATGTTTTTTGAGTTTTTCCTTTTTTCTTTGTGAATATAAGAAGAAGGATATTTACTAGTCTGATGTCGAAGACGATTCCAATCATCTAGGAGGAAAGACGTTAGTTTATTTTGCAAAAACAACTTTGATAACCTATTTGTGGTTCTAAGATAATCAATTTCCCTTGGAAAATTGCCCACACTGGATGATTGTCCTGACATCCTTACTTTTCATTGAGATTAAAAATAACTGATGGCAATGATTTAGTTTCCCGGCAAAAACATCGGCCAGGAAATATTGAAGCAACTTAAGTGACTCATCACAGTTTTCTTTCATCCTCCGGTCCTTCAGTTGATTCTATTACGACTCTATTGCCAGGTCAGTTTTAATTAAGATGGTATAACTTATATTTGTGTGTTAACACGAATTTTCCGTGAAATCATTTAGTTTTTGAACTACGAAGCACACTTGAGTGGTACTGCGTAATGCACATAGGTTAGTACTTTAGAATTGTGGTCTTATCGTCCTACGTGATTGCCTTATGATTGTATTTAGAGCGTCCTCCTCCTCTTCTTCTTCCCACACTTGACGTCAATATACATACCTTATATACCTTTATTGTTAAAATGTATAAAATATGTAATATACAAAGTTTAATATCGGGAGGTATTAAGATATTATACATCCAACGCTCTTTACAACCTTTTGCGAAAATGATACAAATAAGTTTTATATTCAAATCTTATAGGAACCCACACATAGTAATAAGATCAATGAAAAGATTAAATACTGTTAAAAATGATGGCAACAGTAGGAGAGATTTTTATTTTCCTTTTATTACACATACAAAAAATATACAAAAACATTTTAAAAACTCCTGTAGAACCAACTTAGTACTCAGATTCCTATTTCATAAGGTCATTCCCCCGAAAAGACGTACTTAATGGATTCCTTGTGAGCATACATTTTATAATCACTTTCATCTTTCAACAAGAGTCATCGTAAATGTTATTGCTTTGAAAGAGGTAAGAAGTACATGGATATATCTTTATGTTCTTTTCTTCTGTGCATACACGTAATAGCATGAGTGCAATTAACGATTAGTTTGTAGAAGTTCTTTCTGGACGGCAAAATTTCATGAGGCCACCTCACTTTTTTCACATCTTCCAAAATTCATGACGACATTTTTCAGCATTTGTGTTTTGATTTAGTTTGCATGTTTTGCATTGTGAGATGTAAGAATGTGCAGTTTTTTAATTAACCAATCAAATTACTTCTAAACGTTCGAATCATAAAAAATTCGCATGATCAGTGTCGGGATCAAGCTTTGTGTTCACTGTTCAATTTCAGAAAGAACGCACAGTGCGATTAACGACTGCTAAATAGTGTGCAAAACCGAAATTAATCGTTATGCGTGTGATTAACTTTCATATGTATTATCTTTTGCCGTGATTTGTTCAAATTAAAACATCTTATGTGTGTCTGTATGAAGACCAAAGAACACGGCTTGTTACAAACTCCACCATTAGACAGCTTCTCAATTACTTCCTTACTGTATATCAACTAACTTAGTAATTACAAACTTTAATTTCAGATGCTGTTGTTTGGCAATCTACTGCAATTTGCCTTCATCATCGTTGTTAGTGCAAAAGCAAATAAGTACGATGCACAGTTGGAACAATATAGCACTAAGGCCGAGCAGTTGAAAACGGAGATCGAAGGACTCCATGACCAATACAAAGCCCTGGTCTCCCAGTATAACAAAACGTCTTATCAGAAGCTTCCAGATGCTTTGAGTGAAGGAGACACTGCCGCTGAAACATTGAAGAGTATGCATAACGACTATATTGCTGACACCAAAGAAAGATTTAATAACATGATGCTTAGCGCTGAAAATACAATTATCGAACCTTACTCTATTGAACATACAGATAAGGTTTACCAAACCTATGTTGGTTATCTGCTAAAGAAAATGGACCATATGAAGAATATATATACTGGCTTATCCAAGCATTACAATTCATCATTTGATCAAGTTTCCAATGCTGTTACAAAAAACATTGAAAACTATGAAGGCAAGATGGAGGCTATACAGAAAACAATCCACGATATTCTAAACGGTTCAGTGTCACCAGAGGAACGAGACTTAAAGCAAAAAACAATCGAAATCCTTCAAGAGAATATGTATAGAATTACAAGACAAGCACAAATGGATGCTTTTCATGAAGATGAGAAACAGAGATCTGATGGAAATTCTGGAATAAAACAGATTCGAACTCGAAGAGGTATGACATCATCACAAATTGTGGAATTTTGATTTCATGCATTTCTTCAATTAATTCATACACTTTGTTTTTTGTTCTAGTTGGAGCTAAGAACTACCACTCAAATACACACACAGGAGGTTCGTTCAGCGCCATTCACGATCATTCAAACAACATTCGAACTGTTGGTATGGGCGAGTTTATTGGTGTTTTAAATGGTGTTGAATTTCGTACACGTCATAATGACTATCGATTAAAAATGCCAGCAACTGATGAAGGATATCATAAAACACAAGACGTCGAATTTCCTCCCATTCCAAAAAGCGTCACGGATCTGACAAGCGTTGATGATCAAGCCGCTGAGATGAGAGAATACTTCAAAGCGTTTCAAATGCAAGATCCAACTCATCGAGATTACAGGCCATACTTCAAACCATTACTTGTCTATTTGGAAGGTGCTTGGACAAGCAGTGCGTCAGGTTCTATTGAAGAACCCTTTGAAAGTGATAGACATCACATTGATGCCAAATCATGGTTAGACTTACAAGAAAAAGTAAGTATCGATTTTCTTCTTTCACTCTTTGTGTAAGTACCATATTCCTCTATTTACCGCCTGGGCACTTATTAAATTTGAATTTATGTGTCGTTTATCTTTTTTAATGGACGTCTAACATTATTTTCTTTACAGGTACGTTTTACGTCTTATGCTGGATCGAAAAGTTTATTGGAAAACCTGGCTCATCTACCAACCAAGATTATCCGATTCACTGACGACAGGCAGCCGGTGTTAGCTCAATGGAATTATCGTATTCTGTGCCATCCTATTGATACAGATAAAACTAACCTAGAATTAAAGCAGTTAAAGCTGGTTGTCGATCAAACAGTTTTAAGAAGAAATAGAATGAATGAAGAGAAATACAAAACGTCAAGAGCAGCTAAATTTGACATTGAAGGTATCGATGTAAATGGAGAGAGACAAGATCATCGCATGTTCTACACATTTCTTGATAAGATAATGGAGCAAGTCCCAGGAAAGAACAACTATGGTGCCAATATTGAACTTGAAGACGAATTATACTATCCTAATACTACGACAAAGATCAATGCCGCCTATTACCACCGAGCCTTTGATCGCAAACATCAATCTGAAATCTTCCCTGATCAAGTAGGCTTTTCTGATCGTTTTTGGGTTGCTTATAACACACAAGACAAAGTCGCAGCTGTTTCATACAAAGATGAAGAGCAAAGCAAGACGATAAGTCACAAAGTGTCATATGCTGTGCCAGTTGAAATCATATGGTTGACGCCATTACATTCGTGGAATCCTTACAATGTTCCAAAAGTAGCGCGAAAGGATTCGACCGGTACTGGCACAGAAATGGACCCTTACAACGGTTATGCTGATAATAAATATTTCCTCACTCCTCATTCGTTTTTCAGTGGTGAAGAAGAAGATCAGGATCCAGCTGATACCGTGAAAGCTGGTGCAGTACGTGTGAAGACAGCAGCTGGTGATAGATCTGTCCGGGCGTCTGGAACACGAATATTCTTCCCAAAGATTGATGGTATTGATGGTAGAATACGTCAAAGATACCCCATCATGCCTGTTTTCGGTGAAGGAAGCGCAGTTTGGAAGAAATTAAACGCTATGGAAGATGCTATGGACGATATAACAAACTCGGATGATCAGTTGAAGTACTTCCAAATGGGTTTGTCTCATTCAACTGGGACTCCACATCGTCACAACGTTGCTATCTCAACGAAAAATTATGAAGGGCTGTTGGAAGGTAAAATTCAGGAATTAAAGATGATCTCTGATGAAGCCATTAGCCATGTTCATGATATCACCATTTCGATGCTGAACGGCCAGCTGTACGTCAAAGAATGTGTTGGTACGCTTCCTGATCCTGTTAATCATCCAAACCAACTTTGCCGTGATTACCATGAAAACACGTTGACTGTTATATAAACTTAATACTACTGCATTATTTCAATGGACCTTTCCCAAAGTTTTGCGCATATCCCGTTCAGGTTTAGCTGTCTTTACGAACTATGGTGGTAGTTACTGGACATAACTACGATTTTCACTTGTGCACATTTTATTCATTGAGTAATTATCAACAATGTTTTGCATCTAAAGGAGGTCTGCATGGACATAGTATTGAAAATAGACTTATTATGAATTTGGGAAAAATGTATTTTGCAGTTTTATCAAGGACGGATTTTATTTCTCTGTATTTTAATGATGCTCCATATATGCAACGATTAAGTGTTGTTTATTAGCGAATACCGTATTAAAAAAACCCGTGGACTACTACTACTACTAGTACTCCGGCCGAAATGGCAATTAGGCTGCGATTTACAGTCTGCGATACTCTACTAACAACGCAATGTAAGTTCTAATGAAGGAACACAGCCTTCGAATTTTGGAGGCTTTTACATATCAAAAGTACACTTCCTTTATTTTAAAAGCACATAACCTGATATTTTGTAACTTAAAATTTCTTATAGAAAACATAACGCTACACAGCTCACGTATGCTTTGTTCTTATTGATAAATTGATAAATTGATTAGACCTTATTTACACTAATATTCATTTTAATCAAATTTCTCGTTTATGCCTATTTTCCATCAGTGAGATATCTCAGAAAACAACTTTAAAGACTTTCATAGAACTTTAAGAAAAACTTCGAAAGCGTTGTGTGACAAGTAAATTTTCTGCTACCGTTTCGCGCCATCTGGCTCTTGTTTGATATACTTTCGCTAGATTCGCATGATTGTAAAAAAAGAACCACTGCTTTTCGCTTCTCCAATTTTTGACAGAACACGTTAAGTGTACAAACCTTAAGGAATTCTTCTGGTTCAGTATGCGTCTGGCTGTATAGATGTTGTTTCTTAACCTAATAACCTTTGGAAACTCTAAAATCACGAAATAAACAATCGAATGTATCTAAATGTAAAATATCTAATCGCAAATCCTACGAGTGAAAGAGGCGTACCTTATCAGGGATAATTTCGTCGGGGAAAAGTGACGAAATCTTTGCTTCGTGACGAAGATTTTCCCCGACGAAAATGTTGGAAAAGTGAAATTTATAAGAAAGTATTAGTAAAATTTTGCAAAATGACGAAATTTTCCCCGACGTAAATTTTCCACGACGAAATTATCCCCGATAAGGTAGGTAATCGATGCAATGTGAAATTCATCTAGTACAAATATAAAATTTTTTTTCGGTTGATTATCACTAACAAGTTGTTTTTAAATTCGACTGTCATGCAACTGCATAAAGTTTATATCTAAGATGTCCGTTTTATTGCACAAAGTCTGCTGAATTTAATTCATTAAGTCGCACTTTTTATTATCCACTTTGTAGTCAAATTTTCACCGAATTTAATGAGGAGTATAATTCGATGGAGCGGTTATGCGACCGCATCACGCTGTCCTAAGTTATTGAAACGGCTTCAGAGTTGAAATAAAACACTGGCATGGCGAGGGTAATGAGATAAGATTATAAAGGACCGCTTTACAGTTTTTTAATGTAGTTCATATATTGAATTGAAATCATTTATTTAACGTTGGTTTGCTGCAGTTAAAAAAAATCAAACAAACTGATTTACATCAACAAAATAACAAATTGGCAACATAATTCTGAAAAATGGTAATATTCAGTTTTGGCATATATTTCAACTGCACCGCTTACTATGCTTCAGTTTTCTGATTGCCGATTTAAATGAACTTTCATTGTTCTCAGAATCTTTTACTCAATCTGGCAGATAATTCCAAAGTAGACTTCCAAAAAGTACAAAGGAGGGCGTACCAAATTTTGTTGTTCTCGTAGCAGGCAGTGACAAAAGATCATTAGTGTGAAGATCATACTTAATTTATTTAGGAATACAGAAATCATGCATGATGGCAGGGCCAATGTTGGCTTTAGCTTTAAAAATGTCGGTGACTAGAGATCGTAAATGAAATTTGAAGATGCTGGAAACGTCTGCTATAGGGAGTAGCTCAGTGTAGCTACTTCATGATCTAGGAGTAAGGCCCTAGGAGATCGTTAATGTATTGTTAAAATTTTAGAGTATGTGAACATCCATATTACAGGGGCATAGTTAAATTGTAATGTTATTGCAATGTCAATGTTATAAAGCTATTAAACAGTTTTGCTTGATCTTATGTAATGAGTTTTCTTTATTGCAGTAATTTGGTCATTGAAAGTGAATTTGTTATCAATAGAGATACCAAGTAACTTTACAGATTTCGTGGATAGAATTTCACAGTTTTCTATTCTAATAAATAGATTATCAGTGTCAACAGTGTAGTTTATCTTTATTGCAGTAGCACCCTCGGTCTGCTACTGCTACCACCACTCCTACGGCCGAGATGGCAGTTTAGTCTACGTTTTAATGTCTGCAAAATCCCCATAATGAAACATATAAATTATAATGTACGTACAAAGGCTAGGATTTTTCAAAAGCTTATCAAAACATTCAATATGTAATTGTTTTGCTATTTTGCCATTTATTCATAAAACAGGGGACCATACCAATAAGGAAGAACAAAATGATGATCTGGCCATCAATAAAAACTGTTAAGAATTTTTATGGGTGATTACATGAGAGACAAAGCAGATCTCACTTGATCTAAAGAAGATCTCGAGAAAGCACGATGTCTTTTTACTAGTGCTAGACTAGGCAAAGCAAGAGCTGGCAAAAAAAACGGTTTTGTTTTTTTGTTTTGTTTGCATTAATATTTGGGTCAGGCACCATTACCAGACATCTTTGTTTTTTTGTTACGGAAATTGTAAAATTTAAACTAATTACCAATGTCTATTATAGGGCTTGAAAAACATGCCACGTTTGCGATGGTTACTCTAATTTGGCCTTCGTTAATTATTCATACCTCTCAGCTTATCACATGTTAGGAAAGTGCTAAAGTTGAATGTTAAAATAAATTTTAATTCAGTTTATTAGGAGAACACTATAAAAGCAGGCACCATCAGAATCAATCGAAAGACGTTTTTGAGATTAAAAAGGAGCGATAAGGCACATTCACATTGGAAATTTCGGGATAGTTAATAGACACTTAGGGAATTAAAAAGTCCTGTTAATGCAGCAAGTGGCATGAAATTTAATTTACTCTTTCCAAATAGTGGAGTGCACTGGTAAATAAGCATAACAATGAAAAAATGTACACCCTAGTTTTAAGAAAAGATACGCTACATATACAACGAGTGGTATATAGGTATTAAAGAAGCTGCAATAAGTGTTGTGAGCTGTTCGCTTACAAAATAATCTTTAATCAAAATCTGCTTTCCTGAGTGAAAAAGAAGCGTCTATTTTGATATAAAATCCCCTTAGCGACGGATAAAAAGTGAAAACAGTGCTTTGATATTCGTGCAAATCTCCCATTAAAGTAAATTAATTAATGTTTGAAATAAATATACGGAAACTCAAGTTACACAATATTACTTGTGCTTAGACTGTTTATATGCTTATCTAAACATACATAACCATTTGTATCAGCTGCTTCGCCATCACACCATGAAACATAAAAAACATTTTTCGCGATGTCCCAAGAAACTTCAACAATATGTATGTGCCCATTGCCACGACCTGTCTGGAGTTTTATATTATACCTTTTTCCTTGCTTCAGCTCAAGCAACTCAGATGTGTCCAAACTCAACACGTGATTATGAATGCCTCCCTCTGTTGCCCTACCAATTGAGTAGTACGTGACGTCTTCATCCTTTCCAACAGCCGTAAGATCCATAGAATCTTCCAGAGCGTTCAATTTCTTCCAGACAGAACTACCTTCTCCATAGATTGGCATGATGGGATAGCGCTGTCGTATGTTTCCATCGATTCCAGGGATTTTGGGAAACATAATACGTGTTCCTGATGCATGGACTGCAACTGGCACACCATTCCTTTGCCTAACGTATACACCACCAGCTCTTGCTGTATCTGCAGGATCTACTTCTCCAGTGCTGTCGGAGAAGAACTCGTGCGGAGTGTGAAAATATGTTATGGGACCTGTATTAGTGAATGGGTTACCACGCCTTCCATCTCCTTGAACATCCCATGGGTTCGTTTTAAATTCCAGATTATATGGATTCCACTTTAGTAGGGGACTTAGATAAATGATTTCCATAGGAATAGCATAAGAACCACGAATACTTTTTTTCTTTTTATCCTTTGTTGTGTACGATGGACCAGCAATTTTTGTTTGCGTTGTCAGGGCGAAATAGAAGTTATCAGAATAACCTCTTTGTGCAAAGCTGACACCCATTGCGTCCGTATTTTTAAGTTTGTAAGGTCGATGATAATAACCAGCATTCAGTTTTTGGCCAACTTTGTCAGGATTTGCTGATACAACCTCAGAATCAAAGCCTGTGTCTACGATATCTGCACCATAGTTATCTTTGCCTGGAATTTCTTCCATCAGTGAGTCAAGATAAGTATAGGTCATGCCCCCTGATGTTCTAGCCCCGTTCGGTTTAATACCCTGTAAATCGAATCTGGCGGATCTGGAAATTTCATAACCAGCTGCATCTCTGTTAGTGAGCTTTTGAACAGCTGGGTCTAAGACAAGTTGTAGATATTTTGTTGGTAGATCCTTTTTCAAAGGGTGACACAATATACGATAGTTCCATTGTGCAAAAATTGGTTTTCCATTTTCAGTAAAATCCATAATGGTTGTTGGCAAATGAGCTAAGTTTTCTCTAATATTTTTTGCACCAGTATAAGATGTAAACTGAATCTAAAATGTAAAAATATTGGCACAGCTGATTCGTTCTTCTTTTATGCCCTGATTAAAAAGTTTAAAGTAAATTTATTGGTAGGTACCTTTTCTTGGAGATCAAACCAAGAAGATGCTTCGATGTGGTGACGATCACTTTCAAACGGCTCATCAAGATTGTCAGATTCTGTGGTATGCCATGCGCCTTCTAAGTAGCATAAAACAGGCTTGAAATACTTCCGATAATCTCTGACTGAGTGATCTTGTTCTTTAAATGCTTTGAACCATTCTCTCATCTCCAGGATTTGTGCACTAACAGAACCCTTAGCTAAAACTTCTGGAGGAACATCAGGTAGTGGAACGTCTTGTATGTTATGATAGCGGTTGTCATTTGCCGGCATTTTTAATCGATAGTCATTGTGACGTGTACGAAATTCAACACCATTTAAAACACCAATAAACTCGCCCATACCAATTGTCCGAATGTTGTTCGAATGATCGTGAATGGATGCAAACAGGTACCCAGTGTGTGTAGGAGAATAATAATTTTTCCCACCGACTGAAATTATAATGAATATGTGGCAAGATGCTCTAGATCATCATTGTCTCAATAAAATTATTATGAAAAAACAAACCTCTTCTAGTACGAATTTGTTTGATTCCCGAGTTACCATCAGATCGAACTTTCTCCTGTTCGTTGAATTGTTGTAGCTGCACTTGACGGCTGATCAAAGCCAGCTCTTTTGACAATCGATCAACATCCTCGTCACCTAATGTTGCATTTTCCATCTTATTTCTCGTATCCTTAATCCATTCATCAATGCCTGCATTGAAAAAAGTTACATCAAAGTAAGGCAATGTTAAATTTTTTTAATAAATAAATCGTCTTGAATTTAATGTAAATATTAAAATGTTTCAATACCTAGTACTTTCATCCATGTTTCGTTGAGAGATGTCTTCAAACTGTTATAATAATTTTGTTGCTTTTGAATGAACTCTTCGTAAACATTAAAGCTATGCGTGAAATCTTTCTGAATCTTCGACGAAACTTTTTCTTGTGCCAAGTCTTCCATTCCTGACACGAACGCAGCTCTGCTGATTTTTGGTCCCATTTCGTTTCTCACAACTCCTATTTCTTTATTAAATGCATTTCTAGCTGCGTTAATGGTGTTTCTAACCTTCACTAATTCTTTCCAATTTTTTCCATTTTCGGAATAAACAATTGCTTTGTGACCTCGTACTTCTTTAAGCAAAGTATCGACGTAGGTTTTCAAGTCGCTTGTGAATTGTTGCACTTCTTCAACTCTATCAGATTCGACCAAAATGATTTGGACAAATACAAGAAGAATGACTTTCATGTTTTATCTGGAAAGAAATACTATTCATTCAATCATGCAGTGTTGGAAAAGGTGAAGTTACGCTTATGAGCTATTTTCACTTACTGGTTCAGAATTTGCAGTAATAACACATTATAGATTTGCCAATATTGACTGATCATCTGAAAAGTTACGATTGTTTCCGATCAAACTGTTTAAAATGTCACGTTTTATCGTTAAGGGGATTCCCTTCACGTAATACTATCTAACAATAGTACAAATACCCCACTAGTTCCCAGTAGCTTTTATGTAGGCATAGTTAATACCTCATAAATTTCATTGCAGCTTCATTGGTATGCAGTGCCCACATGATTTGTGGGAGTTATTGAAACGTTATTGAGAAAACTTAGAAGTATTATTAAATAAATGTAATAAATGTTATCTTGTTGCGAATTGATTAATCATGGGTAAAGAAATATTACGTTGGTAGTGATTATAATTTCAATAACATCATAGGGTGTTTTGAACATGTCTGTATAGCGGTTTGAAAAAAACTTAAGCTGGACATTTTATCAAAAACGATAAGCTGATATTTCCGTGCTCTAATGGAAGAGGCGTACACAAAAGGACCACAGGTAGGTTGTTATTTGCAAAAATAAAAGGTGAAAATATAGATTTTTTAGTTCAAAAACACACGTACGCAAATTCCTCTCATTGTTAGTCTCCCACACTAAATCGATGAATAAAGATTAAATGTTTTAAAATAAATGAAAGAAAAGTGTTTCTATAATCTTGTGAAGAAATACATAAAAAGAAATTAATTAAAAGTCGGTATAAAATGTCACTGTTAAAAGTCACGATCAGATAAGCCACTTTTCAAATGGTTTGAAATAAATTGATGTAATCAGTGGTGGAGTAGCTACTTCAGAATATAAGACTAACAGATGTTTACGATAGACCATTACAAGGTCAAACAAAATAGGTGTATTCGGTGTCAGTTTACCGAGCTCCAGTTACACCTCTGGTCAGTCCAAAAAGTGGAGGACTTCAACGTTGTGATCTTTCTTTATAATCTCAAATGTCGATAAGATTACTTGCATGTGTTTCTGTTCTATTTTAGATGATTAAACTCTATTACACAAATTTTAACTTAGCTTCAGCTACGCCACTGAAAATCTATTGCGATAGTAACTACTTTGTGCCAGAAGTTTCTGTAAAACAGAAAATGTAGCTTCCAGTCAACCCTTAATATTTTGACATTCACAACTATAGTTTATCTTTTATTTTAGATGTCAACGTTCAAATATATCTGGTTTGTCTCTTTGTTTGCCGTCGCAGAAAACCGACCAGCTACTCCGTGTGACGTCAACAGCATCAAACATGTTGTCAACCACTTAACTCATGCAAAGGTATGGTTGGAAAGAGAGATAGCTGCCGTGAAGCGTGCTCAGAACACTCTCGATCAAACAACAGATAAAGGATTGGCTATGATTAGAAAAGCGAAACAAGACGTCGAAAAATGGACAGACATGATGGAAAAGAGATTTGACGGCGAGGTGAATCAAACATTTGCAAGATATATTCTAAACAGGCAAAACACGTTCAATCATTTCGCTAGGCAGGCATACTTCACTGAAGCAGCCAAACAAACGAAAAATATTGACTCGGTTCGCGACAAACACAATGTTTACTTACGCAAATTTCATGTTGGGATACTGAGCATTCGAGATTCCAACAATCGTATAGCACGAGTAACAACGAACAAAATCGAATCGTTTGGAAAAGAAGTAAAGCAAGCTGTTAAAACACTCTCCTCCCAAGGTGCTTTGGAAAATCTTGGTGATGAATTGTATCTGTTGAGTAGACAAGTTCAATTGCAACAATTCAACGAATATGAGAAAGCACGTTCAGATGGTAACACCGGTATAAAACAAATTCGCACCCTTCACGGTAAGTATATCAACATTGTTCCCATTCTTTTTCTATATATCTAGAATAATGTCCAACTTAAGCCACATTTTTACCCAACAATTTTTTTTAAACTCGATAGCTCAGACTCGAAGGGACCAACAAACACCACTTAAATTACATATGAATTGAGTAATCGAGTATACTTAGTTAGTATATAGTTTCAATACACCTTTCCCGTAATTGATTGCGCAATATTTTTATCATGCTCTACCTCGTTTTCAATATGCTATACCATGACAACCGAATCTCCCGTGCTCAATCATTAACACTATCACAATCATTACACTAATTGCTCATTACTGAAATGAGTCCCGTGCCATTCTGTTACCATATCAACCTTTGCGAAAACGAGGCGGAGTATGGTAAAAAGTATTGCGCAATCAATTACGGGAAAGGTGTATTTGCATAAAATTACATGGAAAATTACATGACTGCGATAACCGGCGATAGATGCTGAACGTAACAGTTGATTAGAAGTATTATTTTTATTTTCTATTTTGAATGTGGTTCAGAATTTATCAGGAGAAATATAACGCGAAAAAAGTAACTCCACCAAAACAGTTTCTCGTAAAATTTCAAAACCATAAAAGTGAATATCAACAAAATTATACTATATTATATACTGTTTTTAGTCAAAAGGAAAAAACGCCTTTCTTTCATTTGACTATGTTGGCATAGAGAGATCTCAGCTGACCTCAATGAAACTATAGAAATTGTTTCGTGAGGACAGAACCTTACACGTATGATTTATGTTTCCTATGTTCCTTCGATGCAGCAGAAAAGTTTAGGTTCACATTTTTATATTTCAGTGGGAAGTGAGAACTACTATTCCAACGACCATAACGGAAAATCAATAGCTGGTATACACAACAAAGAATACACAAAAAATAAGCTCGGAATTGGTGAATTTGTTGCTGTAATGAACGGAATTGAATTTAAGACTGGATCACATGATTACGAATTGAGACAACCGTCCAAAACTCAAAAGACATTCCATCAAACAGAACCCATCCAATTTCCATCACCACCACTCTCAGTCACATCGAAAACAGATGTTTTTGATCAGATCATTGAAATGAGGAAATTATTCAAATCCTTCTATTCTGATGACGACGACCGAATTGTGAAGCATTATTTTAAACCAGTTTTGAGTTATTTGGAAGGAGCTTGGCTTTTTGGATCAGAAGAAAGCAATACTGAAGAGGTAAAAAAAGTATTTTAAAAATTCAATCGAGGTGAAAAACGTTTTTTCTTCATTTCACTTTTCCTACTTTCATTTTTTCACTTTTCAGTGTCAATACGATTCTTACGTTGGACGTAAAAGTTACACAAAACCATATCTTCCCACCAGCATCTTAGGATTTACTGACAATAAGAAACCACAATATGCCACATGGGATTATCGAATCTTAGCTCACCAACTAACGAACTACGTATCGCCATCTTTGTTGGAACCAATCTTTGATCCTGTATCGCTCCGTCGACACAAATGGAAAAACAACCTGCATACACCCACGCAAAGATACGACATATTCGGGGTTGATTTAAATGGTAAACGAAAGCATCATCCCATATATTATTCTTACATCGATTCTTTAATGGAACAAATACCTGGAAAGGATAACTATGTGGGAAGACTTCAGGCGACTGGATATGAAGCAAAAACCATCTCAGCAAATCCACTTAAAGCTTTAAATGGGGCGTTCTACCACCGAGTGTTCAAACTCCAATTCCTAGATGCAATGGGTGTTGATATGGCTCAAAAGTCGTTTTCTGATGTTTTGTATGTTGCCGAAAGCAGTCACGAAAATGTTGCCGGTTTGTCTTATACAAACGATGAAAAAGAAAAAATACTTGCCAATGCTACGTACGCTATGCCAATGGAAATCATCTATTTAACACCGTTAGCAGAATGGAATCCATTTGAGATACCACACAAAGATGACTGCAATCAGATAAATGGCGATGGCAGTGTTGAAAATCCGTTTGATGCGACTTGTTCTGATCGATTCTTCAGAACACCACAAGCGTTTTTTTCTGACGCTACAAGCTTTGATTGTTTACCAAATGTCAATGGTGAAGATGCCTTCTATTTCCGATCAGCACTACATCCAACTCCTGTTTGTTTAGTCGGATCGGGGGTTAGGATTATTTTGCCACCTATTCCTTCCATTGATGAACCAATTCGACAAAGATATCCAATAATGCCTGTCAATGGCGAAGGTAGCTCTGTTTGGAAAAAGTTAAATGCAATCCAGGACAGTTTGATTCTTTTGAACGTTTTAAATGAAGAATATACATTTGAGATTGGAGAATCATCAAACGCTAGAATCAAGACACATACTCATGAAATCGTTGTAACCAAGTCGGAAATGAGACGACTCGAGAATGGAAAATCTATCAAGAAACTGACGGAAGCAGAAGAGGGACAACACCAACATATTTTGACTCTGAAGAAGTCAAACAACGGCGGAGTTGGAATCACCATCTATTCTTGTGACACAGATTCAGGAGAGGATGATACCTTCTGTTTTGACCAACACAAAAACTTCTTAATACGAGTCGGTGTTAACTAACGTTTATACCTAAGAATTGGTTGTGTAGAATTAAGAATGCACATGTAGCACATGTAGTGAATATGTAGTGAATATGTATAATCACTTTGTATCTCTAAATATTGTAGCTCTGCACATTCCGCAATGAAGAACTTTTTTATGCAAATACTCGATAAGTTTTATCGTCATTTGATATCATATATTTAACATTTATACAGTGAAAAATGTGTTCACCTAAGTTATTGAAGAAAAAGACTGTACATTTCAGGTGGGTACAGGTCAGTGTATTTCTCCCGTATAAAGTCTTTTCTTTACAAAGACTTTGTCCCCCAGGTCTAGAATACTTACAACATCGTTTTATATAGCTTTTTGTATTAAAGCTGAAGATTGTTTTATATCAAAATGTCTTTGAATGACGATATTCGTGATAACGAAGATTTCATTAACATGCAATTTGAAAAGTTGAATTAGGATAAATTGCAGGGGCTTCAATGATACTTTGAAGCAGATAAAAGAACATTTAACAACAGAGTCAATACCTTCGAATGTTACGATGAGAAAAAAACATAAAACATCAGGCCCGATGTATGAGGTTGATCATGGTGAAGGTAAGGCAGTTGATTTTCTTATCAAAGAAATTGAGTTTTTACGTGAAGAAATAAGGGAGGAAAACAATCTCATAACTTCTTTGACGATGAAATCAACACTGCGTGACGAGTCAGAAACTGCTTACAAAAATATCAATTTAATTTCTGATGAAATGAATGAACAAAATTCTCTGTTGCATGTTAATAATCGAAATGCAAATGACTTTCTTGAAAATCAAATGGGAGTAATGTGTAACACTGGTAATTTAGAAAGTTTAAAGAAACGGAACAACAAAAACTCAATTATCATCGCCATAAAATTGCGTCATCTGAAAAGACAGAAAAGATACCATCAAATTCACACAAAAATGATAAAGCAAAGGCAATTAAAAATCACAAGTCAGAATCAAAAAAAAGTTTCACAGAAAATTGAGAAGATAAAAAACATAAGAAGAGAGTGACATGTATAATCGGAGACTCTATGGTTAAACATGTTAAAAGTTGGAAAATAAACAAAACGCTGAAAGAAGACTTTGTCGTTGTGAAGACCTTTTCGGGAGCCACAACAAAATCGATGTACGATTATACTAAACCGTCTGTGCGACAAGAACCTAATAGCTTTATCATTCACGTTGGTACGAATGATTTGAAAACAACTGAAACTTTAAGTCAGATTAGCAAGAATATCATCGATCTCGCAATGGAATGTACTAAAGTCTCTTTCTGTTCCTGTGGCGGTGTCTAGTATTGTAAAACGAAATGATAATCTAAATGGAAAAGTGGATTTGATGAATGATACACTCAAGAATATGTGTAGTAGTAGAAACATTGGGTTTATTGATAACAACAACATTTGCAATGTCGATATAAATAGAAACAACGTACACTTAAATGATTCTGGAAACAAAAAGCTAACAAATAATTTGGTTGACTTTATAAAGAAGCATTGATCTGTTCCTTGCCAAGTAAGTTTTAAGAATAATAAGGAAAACGAATCTCTGAAACAACTTAGAACTAAGTTTCCAAAAAATGTTTTTCCTGCTTATATAAACATCGACTCAATTAGAAACAAGATGCCCTACCGGGCAGAAGTATTCCTGCGGATGACTGTAAGACTTTATGGAGCCTTTTCAGAAAGAAATGAGTGTTAGTTCACGCTTTAAAACCATATCCATAATGCGGAATGATGTTTGCAGTATTTTACATTTTACCTTTTAGCTACGATAACTATTAAACTTTGTTGTTTCATATAAAACATCAGTCTTGCATCAATTTAGAGATTTTTTTAAAAAGATTTCCATTCAAAGTTGCACTCCCTAAAGCATCTTCAAGAAGCAATTAAGAATAGTCCATACCCTCCGAGGTGAATTTTTTTGAAAAAAATTTTTTTTCAATATTTCTTTTCAATTTTTTATTTAAAAACAGATTCTGCAATCAGAATTTTAAAATTCCAAATAATTATGGCGTTATTAGCAAAAACCAAAAGGCAAAAAAATCTTTGTTTACACAAGTAATTAACTTTGATTTTTCTATCAAAGAGAATATACGCACATGCATGACCCCATACATACTTTTTCGGCTTTGTTTACTTTTCGTATTCAATATTTTGCTTTATCGTTAAAAATAAAACCAGGTGGTTTTCTTTATAATTATACACACTATCGTTATTCCATGAGATAGTTTTCTACCTTTTTAACTTTTCATACATTCCAACATCTCACATTCACAATAGAATTTGATCGCTATTCAATTTTGTTTACACAAGTGATGGAAGAAGAAAAAATCTTTAAATGTGATTTTCTCTGAAAGTAATTTTAGCTTGATGACCAACATTTGAAGAGTTCCAACTCCCCTTGTGAACGAGATATAACCATGCAGTTTTTTTTCATTTTGTTCAGTTGGCCTTTGCGCAAAAAAGTTTGCCACATATTTCGAAAAGAATCAAAATTCGCCCCGTGAGGGAGAGTTGAAGTTAAAGAATCAACGTTTTTATAGGGTCATGAACAAAAACCTTTATATTTTTGGCAGTAATGAGTTTTAAAAAAAACTGTGGCAAACTTTTTTCGACAAATGATCATGGATTTCAAAAGTGCAATTTGTTTGAAAAAAAAGTGTAATGGAGGGGAATTGGAACTTTTTAATTCAATGCGTTCTAAATTTTACTTTTTTTCTTCTAATTCCTGTTCTTTTCATTTTTAATAAACAAAATATGGCTCATTATACAGATAATTAAAAAAGGATTCAGAAAATATATACTTTTGATAAGAAAAAATCAACACATTTCAAATTATCAGGGAAAAACTGAAATCGTGCTTAGGAGGGTATGGACTATCCTTAACTAATTAAAAGATTATCGCGTTAAGAATAAAGTAATTAAGAATAATTGTTAATAAAGTTATTGATTAACTTATTTATTCGTTGCTTTATTGACGGAGAATATTTCAACCGCATGTCATGACCTTTATCGAAACAAATTTCTTCGAAATGGTGTGAAAGAAATATATTTATTTCGTTCGGCAGGTTACGACGTATTTTTTGAAGCCGAAGAAAAGCATGAAAAGATATTTTACTATTATTACTTGATTATTAGTTATGAGCAACACAGTGAGGCGCATTTTCGACTATGATTTCTTCACGACTAATATTCATTCTATTACATGGGATATTTATTTACTTTTTTAATAACAAGTTGCTATCACCTTTTTTTATTATCTTTCACTTTTTGTACATTGCGAAACTCTGGAATTTTACGTATAAAAACCGAGTTACAAATCGCTCACTTTTATTGTGAAAATTTCTTAGTGAAAGCAAGTGTTGTATTTACATTGATAAAAGACATATTTCAATGCTACTCAAATCATACGTCACAAAATTTTAAACAATGGAAAAAGTCTGGGCACTAGAGATTAAAAATACTACGAAGAAGAAGGTTTTTAAAAAGTTTTAAAGCATGCAGAAAAAATATTTATAACGTGATTATCTCACGATCTAAAAAACGTTTGAAAAAACTGAAACAAGAGTTGCTACTTCATTTTTTAAGATAAACAGTATTATTTGAATAATCTATTAGACCTTGGGATCCCTTTAAGAGACTTTGAAAAAATGTTCTTGATTCTTTTAAGTTTGACAGCCGTATAACCTCTTCTATATCCATATATTCAACAAAGAAACTCTCACAGGTCTACGCATGCTTCTTCGCTTCCATTTTTAAAACAACTACGGAAAACGCAAGAACGTTGCATAAGACTCACATGAAACAACATTTCTACCTTGGCATGTGCGATTTAGCCATATGTTAATTATTCCTTTCACTTGAGTTTATATTTTACACCTTTAGAGTCTTTTCAAGCAAAGTACTTGTATACAATGAATATAGTGTGAGTTTAGACTGTTAAATCATAAAAAGAATGAAAGTTGGGAACATTAATGATTTGAGTGGCTATTTCCCATCGACAAAAATTGGTCTAGGTTTGGACAGTGAAAAAAAAAAGAAACAAGATGCCCTACCGGGCAGAAGTATTCCTGCGGATGACTGTAAGACTTTCTGGAGCCTTTTCAGAAAGAAATGAGTGTTAGTTCACGCTTTAAAACCATATGCATAATGCGGAATGATGTTTGCAGTATTTTACATTTTACCTTTTAGCTACGATAACTATTAAACTCTGTTGTTTCATATAAAATTTCAGTCTTGCATCAATTTCGAGATTTTTTTAAAAAGATTTCCATTCGAAGTTGTACTCCCTAAAGTATCTTCAAGAAGCAATTAACTAATTAAAAGATTATCGTGTTAAGAATAATCTGTGCTTTAAAAGGTGAATGTGAAAGAAGTAATATTTGTTATTTCTAGAAACTGCACTGTTTTCATCATTTAGAGATTTTTTCAAAAACTTTTTTATTCATAGTTATATTCCCTAAAGCATCTTCAAAAAGTATTTAAGTAATGAAAACTTTGTCACATTAAGTTTTGAAGGGAAAATCTGTGGCGTAAATAGTAATAACTTCTAATTCATTTAATTACATTCCCGAGAGCATCATAAACGTTAAGAGACTTTGAAAAATTTTGCCGGAGATCAAGCTTAAAAAGGAACACCGTCAGTTTAAAAATCCATTAGAGAACACTCTTCCGTGGACGTTTCAAAATACTACTTTTAAAACTATACAGTATGAAAATCTTTATGTTGTTTGTACCTGAACTTCATAATAAAAACTTTTACTTGGCCTTGCGAAATAATAAAAATATCTGTGTTTCCTTTTTATCGTCAGCTTGATAGTATACAAATTTTAAAATCATACAATATTTTAAATTCGACTAGTCAATTAAAAAAGTGGTCATCTATTGATTAATAAAATGGGTATAAGTTGATGAGGAAGATAAGCTGTGCTTCAAGATTGCAGAGCTTTATAAAAACAGGGTAGCTTATCTAGGAACATGAATTAAAAAATTGTATTACATTTAGAAAGACTAATAGAAACCTTACGCATTAAATCGATATAAACATACCCTATTGGTAGTCGTTCATATCTGTTTTGAAGCATCAAGAACTGCTTATTTGTCAAGAATGACTACTAAGAATATTAGTTTCACGTAGATTATCAGCTTGGATCATAAATGTTCTTGATTCTTTTAAGTTTTACAGCTGTACTACAACCTCTTCTATATCCATATATTCAATAAAGAAACTTTCACAGATCTACGCATGCTTCTTCGCTTCCATTTTTAAAACAACTACGGAAAATTTAAGAACGTTGCATAAGACTCACATGAAACAACATTTCTACCTGGCATCTGCGATTTAGCCATATGTTAGTTATTCCTTTCACTAGAGCTTATATTTTACACTTTTAGAGTCTTTTCAAGCAAAGTACTTGTATACAATGAATATAGTGTGAGTTTAGACTGTTAAATCATAAAAAGAATGTAAGTTGGTAACATTAATGATTTGAGTGGCTATTTCCCATCGACAAAAATTGGTCTAGGTTTGGACAGTGAAAAAAAAAACAAAAGCAAGATGCCCTACCGGGCAGAAGTATTCCTGCAGATGACTGGAAGACTTTCTGGAGGCTTTTCAGAAAGAAATGAATGTTAGTTCACGCTTTAAAACGATATGCATAATGCAGAATGATGTTTGCAGTATTTTACATTTTACCTTTTAACAACGATAACAATTAAACTTTGTTGTTTCATATAAAACTTCAGTCTTGCTTCAATTTAGAGATTTTTTAAAAAAGATTTTAATTCAAAGTTGTATTCCCTAAAGAATCTTCAAGAAGTAATTAAGTAATAAGAAGTTTGTCGAGTCAAGAAAAGTCTGTGCTTAAGAAGTAATAACTTCGAATTCATTTAATTACATTCCCGAGAGCATCATAAAAGTTAAGAGACTTTGAAAATATTTGCCGGAGATCAAGCTTAAAAAGGAACACCGTCAGTTTAAAAATCCATTAGAGAACACTCTTCCGTGGACGTTTCAAAATACTCCTTTTAAAACTATACAGTATGAAAATCTTTATGTTGTTTGTACCTGAACTTGATAATAAAAACTTTTACTTGGCCTTGCGAAATAATAAAAGTATCTGTGTTTCCTTTTTATCGTCAGCTTGATAGTATACAAATTTTAGAATCATACAATATTTTAAATTCGACTAGTCAATTAAAAAAGTGGTCATCTATTGATTAATAAAATGGGTATAAGCTGATGAGGAAGATGAGCTGTGCTTCAAGATTCCAGAGCTTTATAAAAACAGGATAGCTTACCTAGGAACATGAAATAGAAAATTGTATTATATTTAGAAAAAGACTAATAGAAACCTTACGCATTTTTTTAAATCGATGTAAGCATACCGTTTTTGTGGTCGTTCATATCTGATTTGAAGCATCAAAAACTGCTTATTTACGAATAACTACTAAGAGTATTAGTTTCACGTAGATTATCAGTTTGGATCATAAATGTTCTTGATTCTTTTAAGTTTGACAGTCGTATAACCTCTTCTATATCTATATATTCAACCAAGAAATTTTCTCAGATCTACGCGTGCTTCTTCGCTTCCATTTTTAAAACAACTACGGAAAACGTAAGAACGTTGCATAAGACTCACGTGAAACAACATTTCTACCTTGGCATCTGCGATTTAGCCATATGTCAACTATTCCTTTCAGTAGAGCTTATATTATACACCTTTAAAGTCTTTTCAAGCAAAGTACTTGCACACAATGAATGCAGTGTGAGTTGAGATATTTAAAGCATAAAAAAAATGTAAGTTTGGAACTTAGAGGATTTGACTGACTATTTCCCATCGACAAAAATCGGTCTAGGTTTGGACAGTGAAAAAAAAAAAAAAACAAAAAAAACACGAACGGTTTCAAAGTATTCCTTGCTCACGCAGGAATACAAAAAACAAAACAAGATGCCCTACCAGGCAGAAGTATTCCTGCGGATGACTGTAAGACTTTCTGGAGCCTTTTCTGAAAGAAATGAGTGTTAGTTCACGCTTTAAAACCATATGCATAATGCAGAATGATGTTTGCAGTATTTTACATTTTACCTTATAGCTACGATAACTATTAAACTTTGTTGTTTCATATAAAACTTTAGTCTTGCATCAATTTAGAGATTTTTTTAAAAAGATTTCCATTCGAAGTTGCACTCCCTAAAGCATCTTCAACAAGCAATTAACTAATTAAAAGATTATCGCGTTAGGAATAATCTGTGCTTTAAAAGGTGAATGTTTGTTCACGGTTTGAAACAATATGCATAATGTGGTATGTCGTTCTTTGTGTTTTACAGTTTATCTTGTAGCTGTGAAAGAAGTAATATTTGTTATTTCATATAAACTGCACTGTTTTCATCATTTAGAGATTTTTTCAAAAACCTTTTTATTCATAGTTATATTCCCTAAAGCATCTTCAAAAAGTAATTAAGTAATGAAAACTTTGTCACATTAAGTTTTGAAGGGAAAATCTGTGGCGTAAATAGTAATAACTTCTAATTCATTTAATTACATTCCCGAGAGCATCATAAACGTTAAGAGACTTTGAAAAATTTTGCCGGAGATCAAGCTTAAAAAGGAACACCGTCAGTTTAAAAATCCATTAGAGAACACTCTTCCGTGGACGTTTCAAAATACTACTTTTAAAACTATACAGTATGAAAATCTTTATGTTGTTTGTACCTGAACTTCATAATAAAAACTTTTACTTGGCCTTGCGAAATAATAAAAATATCTGTTTCATTTTTATCGTCAGCTTGATAGTATACAAATTTTAGAATCATACAATATTTTAAATTCGACTAGTCAATTAAAAAAGTGGTCATCTATTGATTAATAAAATGGGTATAAGCTGATGAGGAAGATGAGCAGTGCTTCAAGATTCCAGAGCTTTATAAAAACAGGATAGCTTACCTAGGAACATGAAATAGAAAATTGTATTATATTTAGAAAAAGACTAATAGAAACCTTACGCATTTTTTTAAATCGATGTAAGCATACCGTTTTTGTAGTCGTTCATATATCTGATTTGAAGCATCAAAAACTGCTTATTTATCACGAATAACAACTAACAGTATTAGTTTCACGTAGATTATCAGTTTGGATCATAAATGTTCTTGATTCTTTTAAGTTTGACAGCCGTATAACCTCTTCTATATCCATATATTCAACCAAGAAATTTTCTCAGATCTACGCGTGCTTCTTCGCTTCCATTTTTAAAACAACTACGGAAAACGTAAGAACGTTGCATAAGACTCACGTGAAAAACATTTCTACCTTGGCATCTGCGAATTAGCCATATGTCAACTATTCCTTTCAGTAGAGCTAATATTATACACCTTTAGAGTCTTTTCAAGCAAAATACTTGCACACAATGAACGTAGTGTGAGTTAAGATATTTAAAGCATAAAAAAAATGTAAGTTTGGAACTTAGAGGATTTGACTGACTATTTCCCATCGACAAAAATTGGTCTAGGTTTGGACAGTGAAAAAAAAACAAAACAAAAACAAGATGCCCTACCGGGCAGAAGTATTCCTGCGGATGACTGTAAGACTTTCTGGAGGCTTTTCAGAAAGAAATGAGTGTTAGTTCACGCTTTAAAACCATATGCATAATGCGGAATGATGTTTGCAGTATTTTACATTTTACCTTTTAGCTACGATAACTATTAAACTTTGTTGTTTCATATAAAACTTCAGTCTTGCATCAATTTAAAGATTTTTTTAAATAGATTTCCATTCGAAGTTGCACTCCCTAAAGCATCTTCAAGAAGCAAGAAACTAATTAAAAGATTATCGCGTTAAGAATAATCTGTGCTTTAAAAGGTGAATGTTTGTTCACGGATTAAAACAATATGCATAATGTGGTATGATGTTCTTTGTGTTTTACAGTTTATCTTGTAGCTGTGAAAGAAGTAATATTTGTTATTTCATATAAACTGCACTGTTTTCATCATTTAGAGATTTTTTCAAAAACTTTTTTATTCATAGTTATATTCCCTAAAGCATCTTCAAAAAGTAATTAAGTAATGAAAACTTTGTCACATTAAGTTTTGAAGGGAAAATCTGTGGCGTAAACAGTAATAACTTCGAATTCATTTAATTACATTCCCGAGAGCATCATAAACGTTAAGAGACTTTGAAAAATTTTGCCGGAGATCAAGCTTAAAAAGGAACACCGTCAGTTTAAAAATCCATTAGAGAACACTCTTCCGTGGTCGTTTCAAAATACTACTTTTAAAACTATACAGTATGAAAATCTTTATGTTGTTTGTACCTGAACTTCATAATAAAAACTTTTACTTGGCCATGCGAAATAATAAAAATATCTGTGTTTCCTTTTTATCGTCAGCTTGATAGTATACAAATTTTAAAATCATACAATATTTTAAATTCGACTAGTCAATTAAAAAAGTGGTCATCTATTGATTAATAAAATGGGTATAAGCTG